>OY720193.1:9327589-9863041 GCA_963082885.1 Parascotia fuliginaria
GCTTATTAAAACATTTACAACCCTTCTAGGAGGACGCAGCTGCCCCTCTGCTATATACGCTAATACTAAAACCCGTTACTATAACCACCCTTTTAGGTAGGGGTAGCTGCCCCCTTCTGCCTGTACCTCGCTACACCTATGTACTCTGACAATATTCCTACCTGTATATTTTACTAGCCTTCTTCAGAGCGGTGTCACCCGCGTTAAGATACATCTTTGGTTACTGCTCCGCTCCCGTCGTCAATAGCGAGATGTTATATAGCCTATAACCATTCTCAAGAACTGGACTATCAAACACAAAAGAATTATTCAAATCCGACTAGTAGTTGCGGAGATTAGCGCGTTCAAACAACCAAACAAACTCTTTCGCTTTATTTAATAAGTAGTATGATTATTAACAGATCAAAGACAATGCACAGTACGAACGTATGGTGCGCCTAATACTGGACATGCCTGGAGCGTACTATTTCTCTCCTAACTACGACCTCACTCACACGCTGCAGCATTTAAACACAGTTACAAGTGACTTTTATCAGGTGAGAACTACGATGTTATTTCGAAATAAGGTGCTTTTATATCGTGTTTTTACATCGTGGACCATAGAGAAGATGAACTGCTGTTTAAACATTCAGTATCGTGAAAACGTCGTACATGATCTTTTGCGAAACGATATAATAAAATCATACACACATAGCTTCACGTCTTTTATCCCTGAAGGGATAGACAAAAGTGTTTAACCACCCACGTTTCACTATTCTATTTTGGGTCCCATGTAACAGACGGTGAACCTGTTCCTGTTTCCAATAAGCACTCTTAGGCAATAATAAATTTCAAGCACCACGAGTAGAACACGGTATAGGTAGGTTCTGTAATCTGTGGTACAGTGCTCTGGTACCAAAATGCTATCCGTAATATTTTTCATTCCACGCTTGTTTCAGAAATCATTGGTCTGTCGGGCAGACAAGCGGTTTCTATGGAACCATCATTTACTAAAAGATTTTTCTGATGAGCAGTTCGGTCGCTTCACACTACCCATCATACAAGGATGTATCCTTTTTGAAAGTATATAAAGTACCTCCTGGAGAATTTCGATTAGATCAAGAAGTTTCTAGAGTTCGTGTCTAGTCAGTGAAACCTTTGCTTCAAGAAGTCCTCCAAGATATTTTTTTGTTTACCGTATGTCACTAGCATCCATTTTTAATTAATAATACCTCCTTTGAATAATAATGGTGGTTTTAAGTCTTGTTATTAGATTAAAACGTTCTCGTCGTTATGTAAAAGTTCTTGTAGCCTAATCCACCAGTCTTACTTAGAAAGTATGCGTTTTAGCTTGTTTGCAAAGGGCAACAGCCGGACAAGTATCACAACAGCAATGCTTCAGGGATTAAAGAGAGACCCGGAGGGGATTATTCGACAACAGGAGTCAATCTAAAGAAACCATTATAATAATTTTCCATAACTTTAATACAGTCGTGTCGATAAACCACACGACAGTGAACGATCACAAGCTGATGTTTTGTTTGCTGTCACGACGCAGAGTCGATAGAGCCGGTCCTAAGCTGTTTTCGAGAGGGATTGATGCTCAGGTCTGTAGAAAACTATATTAAACTACAAGTATCGCCACTTCTAGTAGTCATGAGTGGCCCTTGGGTCTACCCATGCTGCATCTGTCGGTTTATTGTCAACAAAAATACAATTATATTAACGCAACTTGAAAAGGCCGAGTCAAAAGGTGGCGACCAGTGAAAGTTGAGTTCAGAGTGATGATGTGAAACGGTTAAAATATTATATCATTAAATAGCTATTTCAATAAATAAATTATTTTCTATAGGGTAACGTAGCGAACCACGTAGTAACAGAACAAATAATACAATGTGATGGTGTGACCAGCTCGTTCGTAACAACCCGGGGATCTATTCCGGTATACTGGACTCAATACCCGGACCTAAGAATATTTACCGCGGTCAACATTATCGGAGAAGACCATGTCACTCCTTACGTGAAGCACATGAACGATCAGCAGCAGCGATATGGGAATATTGTGTGTGTTAATTTGGTGAGTGTTAATTTATAGAGTATCTTTATTTTTTTTAACAACAACTATTTTTCTTTTATGGCAAAAAAGGATACGGCTCACCTATATACAGAGTGTATACGACGGTATGACATTAAATGCAATTACGTATAGTATGTGACATTATAAAGCGATACAAAAAAAATCTACTAAATATCTTCAATAGTTTAGACACAGGACAACTTTTTTAATTTCTTTAATTCTAAATTAACACTATGTAAGTACGTCAAACGGTCACTGACTTAAGTCATAATCCACGTCGAAGGATAAACGTTGCCGTTCATTACAGCTCAGTGAACTTGTCATAATAAAATGGTGTATTACTTCGTTACTATTAAAATATTATTTATTTTGTTAGAAAATTTCAAATTTTTGTTTTTCGTTAAATTACTTTTGTGATTAATTAGAAATCATTATATGGGCTAGTAACACCTGCCTTTTCATTTAATGTCAAACCGTCGTATACACTCTATATATGACTATGTTTTCTAAGCATTGTTGCCGCAATGGTTAAAAAACAAAACCAAGTTGTTGCCGACCATATAATTATGGCATGAATGAATGAATGGACTCAGTCCTTTTCTTGTTCCCTTGTCAAGACCGAGGGAGTAATTCGAATCATATAATATGTTATTATATAAATATACCTTAGACAGTTGCCTTAATCAATAGAACTTAGTTTCTGGGACGAGTCAATGATGAATGATCCGACTATACAGCGGTTGGAGGTATCACACTGTGGAGATAACACACCACATACCTCCAACCAAAGGGAGGATCCTCCGACCAACCTAGGTGATCGAGCCTGGTGGGCTACTGCCCGACAGTTGGTAGTCGGGACTTGTATATAGGTATAGTTTTAGTTGGTGTGAGAATGTTGATATCGCGATTCAGACCTCCATACATTTTGTATAGAATTGGACTAAACTTGTTGATTGCGCCATCTTTGTTTTACCTGCTGATACTTCTTCTTTGCATTACAACGATATTCTATGAGAAGACAGAAGCCCCATTCTAAAACCAGCAAGTATTTACTATCGTATTCACATGATAAATACTTAGAAAAATGAGGATATGTCATCCTCATTTTTCTAAGTATTTAGAAAAGAGTAGCTATTTTTTTCTTAAGTCTAAACACACAGATTAATACTAACATGATTAATAAAATAAAGCAATAATTTCCAAAATGTCAGAATACCCGGGCGCCTTTAAATATATAAAAAAGGTAAATACCTAACTTTAAACAAGTTTTTATTATTGATCTGTCAATAAAATTTGGTGCGCTTGTGAAATAACATCAAGAACCCAACATACCATGCGCCCTGTTTTTATTCATAAAAAACTAACACATTATTTAAAAAATGGCCTATTGAGATGCAGTGTAAATACAAATTTATCTCTATCTAAACATACAAAAAATACCTTTATGACGTGTTCAACTTAAAATTAAAAGTGTGATTACGAAAGTTCTTAAACTGACGAAGAATGCGCCTAATAAAATACGCAGAACAAAATATACACGTAAAAATATTAGTGATACAGGCGTGCCATGGGCTGGTGTTATAAATAATGAAATTGTTTAAGCATATTCCATATATTTTTTTAATTAAATAACTCAAAATGACCAGTTCCGAACATCTATGCCTGGATTGCTACGTGGAACAATTGGCGGACGATTTCGATAGATTTGCAAACAAATGTTTAACGTTAATCACGCTTGCATTTGCCTCTATAGTCGCCCTATCCATATACATAATGAAATTAACTGGCAATCGATTTTATAGCCGAATATCCCAGGAATTATTGAACCATATGCCTGACTTGCCTACTTCTTCTTCCATTAGTGGTGAGTTTTTTGCGTTACTGTCAATATTTTAATTTAATGGTAGAGATTTAGGGGACCAACATCTGGTAGTACGGAACGCACTTTCCTATGCTTTTACCTTTTACCCTTTTCTGTCATCCAGAATCGTGCTTCGTGCTGTCGCGTTTTCGCTCGAATTGCGCGATTCCGTGCTGCTAGATGAGGTTCGACCTCCATACTTAGTTAATACTACCTGCTTATCTGCTGGGAGTGTGGGACCTACGCCTTATAATAATGTAGCTATACCTTCTCGTATATTATATGTCCGTTTTGAATTGATATTTTAGAGGACAGATCCTTAGGGAGCCCATAACTATTTGTCTAATGCCAAATATACACTGTACACGTTGATTTAAATTCAAACGTTGTTGCAGAAACGGGCATATACGAACGGGAACGGGATGCTAGTGTAGGACCACCTCTACCACCAACTTTCACAGAGAAATGTGACCATTGTCCTGAACAACCTCCTGAGGAGGATGATGATTGTACATGTCCACCCGATCAAGATTAAGAAAAATTAGTTAAATGATCAGTAAATATGGGCTCTATTGCCACTCCGCCTTAAGCACGCTTCACCGTGGCGATCAATGCTCATACCTTTTCTGTATGAAAAGAGGCCTTTTCCTGCAGAGAGTTAATGACGGGCTGCGAATGAAGCGTTCTGTTTCTCAGTTCTCAACAGATTTTTCTGATTTGAAGACTGAATGAATGACAATGCTGTTTTCCACTATGCCCAAGTTATTTTGAGTTGCTCTATTATCAGATATTGAAGAAGAAGGCTGATACAGAGATTTCCTACGACCTTCAATTAATTGCACTAACCTCTGTAGATTTCAAGCCTTTGGCTCTTATCAAAATGCTCCTCTAGACATGGTTCATATTCGTCCTATTGTTTTGACACTAAATAATATAAGTAATAAATAGAGATTACGTGACTCGGCTTGCCTTGTAAGTATGTGATTTAAGAAATATATAACGTGATCGCAAAATATAAGAAAACAGTGAAGCAATTATGAAATTATGCTTGCTTAAGTAGCTTCGGCGTTGTCGTGATTCTTTATCATGGACATAATTGCCATAATGTTAATGTAGTTTGAAATTGCATTAATTAATGAAACATATTTATAAACTGTATCCTTGTTGGTCTCAGCATGAATCGGCAGAATCGACCATTAAAATACTACATACCTACTTACTACTCTTTCATAGAATATTTATTTATTATTTATTTAAAAACTTCTGCCGGTCGTCAAAAGCTCAGTTGTGTGTTAGGGGGATCAGAACGGAATAGGAAATAATTTAAAAAAAAAAACGATCCCCAAGGTATCAAATTCAGAGGATCAGACCGGAATAACTCGTCTTTATAATGCTCAGAAAACACTGTCATGTCAAGCAGACCGTATGTTGTTTATTTGCCACCAAAGTTGAATCATAAAGGTTGATACGTGTATACAACAAATGGTTAAATTACAGATTGGTCAAAACCATGGTGAGAGTGCATTAGAGGATTGCTTTGACGCAACAGTGAGGGCGGCTGGTCTCAGAGGTGTCAAGTACCTGCCGTTTGACTTCAACGCAGAGTGCAGACTTATGCGATACAACAAGCTGAATATACTCACCGATAGCTTGGCCAAGGAACTGGTAATTATTTTTGAGGCTTAATTTACCCTTTCGGTCCTCTTTCGAAAAGGTTCCTCCCTTTTCCCTTACTCCATTTTCGGTTTACGGTCGATTACGGCTTGATTGTTCTTTCTTAGCATTGTTTCTGCATTGGGTCTATAGTTTACGGTCACCACTTACTATCAGGTGGACGTGGACCGTATACTTATATGTCACCAAAGTTGTATAAAAAAATAGTACACCATAATCAGGCATACTTGAAGTATTTACCTAAATATTAATAGCTAGGTTTGGTTCCTCCATTTGGTATGTGTGATACCTACAACTTCAAGCTTCGTTGAGTGTATATCGGCCTAGCTATTTTGATCCCTACATAAATAAAATACATTCCTTCCAGAAAGAATTTGGCTACTTCTACAGAGAACGCGGTACAGTAGTTTCACATCAGTCTGGCACATTCAGGGTGAACTGCTTGGACAGCCTGGACCGTACGAACGTGGTGCAGGCTATCCTTAACAAACTGCAACTAAAAGCAACTCTCAAACGACTAGCAGTCACAAATAGTGATGAAGAACAACTTACAGAGTTTGAGTCTTTGGTTAATAATGTGAGTGCCTAAATATTTTTTTTGGTTATTTTGACGTAGCATGGACATTTGTCGTCATCTTGCTGCAGCTTAGGGGTAGTTAAGGATCATGTTCACATCATGTTCATTTCTTCTAAATCCCACTGACTTTCGCGTTATTCGAGAGGGATTATGCAAAAGCGAAATTGGGTACCAAGTTACCAAATAATGTTTATGGTCGACTTTCATGTTTAAAGTTCAACACGACATACCTACTAGTCCAACTCTTTTTATGAGATTCAGTTAGCCTATCAAAATGGCTGTCTGATGGTGATCCATCAATCAGTAGGTTTGATCGTGTCAAACTTCTGGCATGGTGGCGCCCACTATGGCGGCTTTGAATGGGAATATTCTTTATAGCACACAACATACCTATAACAAACAAAAAACAGGAAAGCACAACATTAGGCTATATGCCGATTTGCTTATACCCACAATTAGTTGGCGCTTCTTATTATTTTAAGAGCAAGCAGTTTAACTAATATTACTTTAAAGGTATGGGCAGACCATGCGGACATGATATCAGTACAATATTCAGGCACTGCCGCGCTCAAGACAGACTTTACGCGCACCGGGAAGAGAACCTACACTGGTGTGATCATGGACCTTACTTATTTGATAGCCAGACACTACTTAAACAACTGCAGAGATGGATTTAAGCAGGTAAACCATTCAATGCATTTTTGTTTGACTTTCTGCAATTAGGACTTTTTTTTATTGCCGACGGTGGTAGACGAGGTAGGTAACTGTCGCTCATGGATGACTCAGAGTCTCTGACTCTGCGAGGCCGCTGCTTACCGTGAAAGGAAAGGGGTAGGTGGGGGGATTAAGAGAGGTGATGAAAAAGGAAGGAGGAAAATTAGGCCTCCGGCGCTCTCACCAAATGAAACGCAATAGTACGGATACTCTACTCTAACGTCGATCTTTTATGAGAGGGTATTACTTCCTCGATGCAGCCCATTCATGCTGAGAACAGCGTGGATCTACTACCGTTACTTAAAGTCAGGGCTGTCTTACCGGTCCAAATCACTTTAATCTTTAGGATCTTTTATGGTACAACCATGGATTTTACTCATCTTCGCGGGTCCTTAGCATAAGACTGCTTAAAGCTCCACTAAAAGAACCTTTAATCAAAAGACTAATCACTGGAATTGTGATATTACCTACTGCATATTCTGCATAATATTTATCACTCTGGACATTTGCCTGGCTTGCCCCTTTGATTAAGCTTTAGACATGGGCGTTTTTAAAATGACGTTGATGAGCACCGATGTCAGTATTCGTTGACGGCATCCGATGTCAAAACATCGAGCAACGGATGCTGGCAACAACGGCCATTCTGATATCATAGAAGGCACACCGTCACCGGCAACGGTATCGACACCACCACAGTGTCAAAACTCAAAACTTGCAACGGAACGATAAGTATCACGAACGATGGCGAGTATCACCGGCACCGTCCGATTGGTCGCTTTGTGCGTTGATTCAATACAATATGGCGGCCGGTGGGTTAATTGCTCAGAATAATACACGGCAGTATATTATTATTAAGTCTGTAAAATAATAACTAAATGTGAAATAAAAACTAAACTATTTTCCAAAGACGGGTAGATATATATATTTTAAATGAACGCAGAACACGTCTTTCTACATCTAAATGAGAACAATGCATTTTCTTAAAATTAAATTGTTTTCATTGTATTAGATTAACCTTATAAAAAAATCTCGATGTTTTTATATCGTTTAACTAATAACGATGCGCATCGCGTCATCGATGTCGGCAACGCCCATCCAGTGCGCCGTAACAACCTAGAATACCACAAGCACAACTCTATAGTCTATACCGGTGCCCGGCACCGGTGACAAAATCAACGGTGTCGGCAACGGATGCCGGTTGAACGACATCGGTGCGCATCGATGACAAAAAATAACGAAAACGCCCATAGCTAGCTGTATCTAACTCATTTCTAGTTACTATTAAAGTTCACAATGTTTGTAGGATGCGTTTGACTTGTTCCTCGGCAACTACTTGGTGCCAGATAGCAAGAGCAACAGAGAACCGAATCCGTTCAGGAGACACAACAGCTGGAAACATGTAACGGTAAGTTTTAATAACGACACCGGTGAAAGACGTCCACAGCTGGTCGTAGGCCTACCTCATTTTTCGTCACCTTAATAACTTAACGTGCGTGCGTGCGTGCGTGCGTGCGTGCGTAATTTAGAGCAATACTTCCGAAAGGGTTATTATATTATTTTAAACTATATTTAATATCGTAACATTATAGGAGTACGAGGTAAGTATTTATTATAATTGGAAAAGCCGAGAATTACAAAGACTTGTAATGACGACTAACTATATTACATAAACAACTAGCCGGGGCAACACACGAAGCCGGGACGACTTGTTACTTACGTAGTATGTACTAAATGGGATTCTATAAATAAGAGATATGAGTAAAACCATGAAACGGTCAGCATTATTAAGCGGCATCTTCATCTAAAAGAAAAATAAAAAAGTAGAATGACAATTTACTATCTATGTACCTATCCTGCTAAGCGTGTTACCTATGACAGACCTAAGTTTACTATCATTTACTTAGATGACGATTTATGCCCGAAATTAAAAACCTATCTCTGCAAGATAGATAGGTAAGTATATCTGAGATAGTTGCCTAGGTTACTGGTTTCGTTACCTAGCAACCGTCGTTATTTTGGTCATATTAACAAAAAATCCTAGGCAACTATCTCGGATCTCTAGAGATAGGTTATTAATTTCGGGCGATAATCGTTGATTGAAAAATATTTTCTTCTTTCAGCTCCCATCAGTATTTCTGATTGCTGTATTCATGTTTTGCGCCAGTATTTTTCTGTCAGAGAGCCTCGGCAGTGAAATGTTGCTGTACCTTATGTTCTGGGGCATCATAGCTGCTGCTGTAGTACACTACATTCGCAGGTCAGTGTGCTAGATGTGTTTGATTACTGCTTGATCATTTAGAGGTGATCTAGGTGCCATTACGCATACTTAAGTACCTATAATAATGAGGTAAAAACAGAAATCGTGTGATCGAAAACTTCAAACATATTAATGTTTGAAATGATAACTTATTTCAACCGAAACCTGTGATATTGATTCTCTGCATTATCATTTAACATAGTAGGTATATACATAGTCAACTAGGTACAATGCCTATTCAGTCTATGAATAAATAATAAATATTTATTTTATGACGAAAATCCACAAACAAACCTCTGGCAAAATCGCCCACACTCCTACTAGACCCGTAGCGCTAGGTTTTGAGGTTTCAAAAATATTAAAGTTGTTTATTTTTCGCATATAGTTTCTTGACCGTTAGCCTAGCCTAAAACATTAGTTTGTGTCATCCTAGGTACTTGCATAGGTAGAAATTTAGGTATTTGTCTTTTCGCTCAGTATTGGACGAAAAGAAAATTAAAGGCAAAAATTTGACTTCCATGATAATAACAAAGTAGTAACTGATGTACATAGGCTTTTTGTGTCATCTCTGCCCAAGAGAATCGTGATATTTAACTAGTACCTAATACGTCACCCAACTAGCTCTAAAAAAATATTAAAATTTGTATTAGAGGTGTTATGTGTTTTAGAGTTCGGTTATCTGTTGTTCAAAATATTTTGTGTCGAATTTATCCACGACATTTATAGATATTTGATTTTTTTATTACAACACTCTATAAAAGCCACAAAAGAAAATGCAAGTTATTAGAGATTACGTGTTTTTGATTATTATGGTGTAACAAAACCCTATTCATAATTTGTGTTGTTTTTATCCACGAAATCTTAATATTTAAAAAAAAAACGTTTTCTTCGCAAGAAGGGCGATCGCGGGGAAGAGCGCGGGCGCAGGCGGCGGGCGCTCCGGCTAGCCTGACGCGCTGACGGGCGCGTAGAACGTGTTGTTTGTTTACATTCGGTATTCGGTACAAGCTGCGACAAGTGCGTGCGTTATTCGATTTGATTGACTTATTATGCACGATCTTCAGGTTTGGAAACCAACCTTCTAACAAAGTTCACCTTGGCGGGTGCTTCAAACCGCGGTTTGTGTTGCATCTAGTCCAAATGGATATAAACCACGCGCCAACACGCGCGCGAGTCAATACCGAGCGATTCGTCTCCGGCGTGAGATCACTAGGGTTGGCACCTTTTTTTCGACGGAAATCTAAACTAATCTTATAGAGAAAAAAAAAAACTTTTTAGTTTGTAATATTTGTAAACGAAAAAAATGTGCATTATTTATTTTCATTTTTGTAAGTGAAAGTAAATAATGCAAATTATTTTCATTAAAAATTATACTTATAATTATACCATTGAACAAGTATTGCAATTATATTTAATGTAGGCGTTTGTTGTGAGATCAAAAAGAGTTTACATTATTTTGAAGTTTATACGGTGTGGAAAAATAATATAATACATATACTTGCGCAGGCAAAGCCGCTTGCAATAGCTATATATATTTTTGAAAAAACAGCAATATTATAGTATTTTTGAGACTTACAAAAAATTTATATACAGTTTTGGATCAATAGTTCTTCAACTTCCAACACATAGCTCGATTCAGTTTTCAAATTATCCCTAGTGCTAGAGGGACACGATGAACATGACAGCAGGTACTAAATATAAATAAAAAAAAATTGTGGGTATGCAAAATAATATTTTTGTCGCTAATTCAAATGTTACGCCTTTTCATAGAGTCACTAAGAGAGCCGCTGCTAACAAGCACCTCTCCCTCGCCCTCGTCGCTAAAACGTCAATGTTCCAAGAATTATCAAAAATCATAATTTAACTGACGGAGTAATCGCGTAACAAATTTAATATACAAAAGATTAACAGTGTTGCTGTAAAGGCAAGTTTGTAGCCACCCGCTGCTGTTAGAATTTTTCACGATCATGACACCTCTAACTTGGCATGAAGTGATAAGAGTCTACCGCTACTAAAACATGAAGACGCTCAAAATGAAATGCCACAAATGGTCACCCATCCACGGACACGTCGTTTCTAACAAATAAAGAATTTCGAAAATCAGTTTACAATTGTCAGGACGCATTGGTCAAACACCTTGGTCTTTAGGGTTTGCGGTATGGGCCACGTAAAGACTTGACGGAGTTTGTGAAATGCTGCCCAACCCAACTGAATCCTCCTGTCGATTTCCCTCTCAAAGTTGTTTATATATAGTTGTAGTGTTTGTCCAAGGTAGACATAGGATTTAACATCTTCGAGAGGTACATCATCAACGATAATTGGTTGTGGCGTAACGTGATCATTGAACATGGTCTTTGTTTTGTTCAAGTTCATCCGCAAACTGATTCGGTGGGAGGACTCATTTAAATCGTTCAGCATAACTTGGAGCTCCTGTGGGGTCTCAGCCATTATGACAATATCATCGGCAAATCTCAGGTGCGAAATGTGTTCCCCGTTTATGTTTATGCCACGTCCTTTCCAGTCTATTGTCTTAAAAGCATCCTCCAATACAGCTGTGAACAGTTTCGGGGATATGACATCCCCCTGTCTCACTCCTTTGTGGAGTTGGATAAGCTTTGTCGGACGACCCTGTACTTGGACGGACATTGTGGCGTTGCTATAAACATTTCAGCACACTGATATATCGCCAGTCAACTTTGCAAGGACTCCATGACAGACCAGATCTCGACAGAGTCAAAGGCTTTTTCATAGTCCACGAAGACGAGACAGAGAGGGAGGTTGTATTCCTCTGTCTTTGGTATGACCTGCCTGATAGTGTGGATGTGGTCTATGGTGCCAAATCCTCCGCGAAATCCGGCCTGTTCCGGAGGCTGAAACTCGTCAAGTCTTCTAGTAAGTCGATTCGACATGATCCTTGAGAACAGCTTATAGACATGGCTCAGGAGTGAGATGGGCCTGTAGTTTTTCAAAAGAGTGTTATCTTCTTTTTTGAAAAAGAGTACTACGGTACTCCTGCTCCATGCCCTTGGGGTTCTCCCGCTATGAATTATAGAATGAAATAAGCGTTGGAGCTCTTGCAGCACGGGTTTGCCGCCTGACTTCAAGAGCTCCTTCGTAACACCGTCATCACCTGGGGCTTTCCCATTTTTCAGCTGTTCAAGGGCCAACTCGATCCCTCTGGGCTGGTATCTGGCAGTTCATCGGTAAAGTGGCGGGTTAGGGTGGCTCTCAGGTCTTGGTGAGATGGCGAAGGTGGTGCGGCGTTAGAGGAGTACAGGTTTCCGTAGAATTCTTCGACTCCAGCGAGAACTTGAGTTTGAGACGTGTGGATTTGTCCATTCTCGGTTTTTATCTGTCATAAATGGCTTCTGACAAGCTTTTGTTCGAACACTTTGGGACCTTTATTTCGCTCAATTGTGTTCATAATGCGTTGCATGTTTGAGCGCCTTAGGTCCCTCCGTATTGATTTTTTGATGAGCTTTGACAGAGCCATTCGGTCTGAGGAATGATGTACCATTTCACGTCTCTTACTCATGAGTTTTAAGTCTCAGCTGATAGTCGCAAATCTCGGCCCATACTCTTCGCTCACGAAACCGTTTGCCCATATCCCTAATGGTTGTAACCATGCTGTCTAGGTCCTTGTCAATGTCCTGTGTGTTTTCAAGTTTCAGGGCATCAAAACTGTTCTTTAGCTCCAACTGAAACTGTTCAGAGCCAGCTATGGTTTGTTGCAGAGTCGGTCTCAATATGGACCTCACCGTGTGGTTTCCTTCAGCTCTGAAGACTATATTTAGGGTGCCCCTTACCAGTCGGTGATCGCTTCCGGTGTTAAACCTGTTGATCACAGAGACATCCCTAAATATGCGCTTTTTGTCCGTCATGATGAAGTCAATTTCATTTTTAGTGATGTTGTCGGGGCTTTGCCAAGTTCATTTTCTTTGGAGTTTCTTTTGAAAGAAAGAATTCATCAGAAATTACTTTAAAGAAAAGATTAATCTATGAATATATGAATGTAAAATAAAGATTTAATAAAAGAAATCGAACGAAACCTAATCTGAACTGCGTATTAATTTTTTTATGTATTTAGACACAACTGTCAACGACGTCTGCTCTCATACGTCTGACTGACCGCGTTCGTCCGTGACTCAGGCACATCCCGCGCATTACGTCCTGCGCTACCAAGCTATCGCGACGCGCCCCTGCCCGTGCGCACTATTGCCACCCCGTGCAGTTCAAGTTTGTTGCAAAGACAAAATTAAAATCCTGTTGGCTGGCTCCGATTCCAAAAATAACTGAATATAAATAGTAAATAGTACAGTATTATATAAGTAGGTACGAATAATTTTGCCATATATAATAATATATATATACAGAGTGTATACGACGGTATGACATTAAATGCAATTACGTATAGTATGTGACATTATAAAGCGAGACAAAAAAAATCTACTAAATATCTTCAATATATTAGACACAGGACAAACTTTTTAATTTCTTTAATTCTAAATTAACACTATGTAAGTACGTCAAACGGTCACTGACTTAAGTCATAATCCACGTCGAAGGATAAACGTTGCCGTTCATTACAGTTCAGTGAACTTGTCATAATAAAATGGTGTATTACTTCGTTACTATTAAAATATTATTTATTTTGTGAGAAAATTTCAAATTTTTGTTTTTCGTCAAATTACTTTTGTGATTAATTAGAAATCATTATATGGGCTAGTAACACCTGCCTTTTCATTTAATGTCAAACCGTCGTATACACTCTGTATATATACACAACAAATATAATTGCTTAATTTGGGGCTAGATGGTGCTGTGTGAATGTGGTAGAATATTATTATTATTATTATATTATTATAATATAGTTATTGCAAGCGTCCTTGCCCCTACGGATATTTGTACTAATTTTAACATATTTTATAATAGTTCAACACCATATTAACTTCAAAATAATGTAAACGGTTTATTTGATCTCACAACAAACGCCTATATAAAATATAATTGCAACACTTTTTCAATGGTATTGCATCATTTATTTTCATTTACAAATATTTAAATTGATAACTAAAAAGTTATACAAATATAGTATAAAATAAAAACAAAAAATTTAATACAAAGATAGTTAGTTAAAATTTATAACTAAATAGTCACAGTAGTAGATTCACGCTGGTTTCAGCATGAATGGACTGGATCGAACGGGGAAGTACTACCCTCTCGTAGAAGATCGACGAAAGAAGGTGGCAACCCTAGTTGATCTCACGCCAGAAGAGGAGACGACTCGCCCGGTACTGACTCGCGAGCGTGTTAGTGCGTGTTTTATGCGTGGTTTAGATCCATCTAGACGCAACACAAACCGCAGATTGAAACCAATCTCCCGCCAAGGTGACCTTTGTTGGAAGGCTGGTTTCCAAACGTGAAGAGACAGTTTTGTGAATAAACACATAGAGTTTGTTTTGAGTCTGGGAGTTTCTTAAATAATAATTTATTGTATGCACTTACTTACATTCTACTAATATTATAAATGCGAAAATTTGTATGTATGGTGTTTGTTTGTTACCACTCAGCGTCTAAGCGGTTGAACCGATTTTGATGAAAATTGGTACGTACATAGGTGCCGGAGACGGACATAGCCCATAGGATACTTTTTATTTTTTATCCCGAAAATTGGTCTGGTGCCTGAGTTACATAATTAAACATAATACCATATATCGCGAGGGCGAAGCCACAGCGAGCAGCTAGTGGTTATAAAAGAAGTATGTATTTGTATTATGCCTTGCTTATTTTGGAACCAGATAGCGTAGTGTAAAAATAAAATATACGTTAATTTTAATTTAATTTATAAAGAACGATTCGCTCAGAAGAAATCGTAGGTACCGAACGAATTTGGTGTGCGTGCGTAGAAGGAGGCAACGCCGCGCCGCCGCGCGTCCTCTTGCGACCCAGCTTGGACCGCAACCATTATTTTTTGTGTTGTGTTAATTACCGTGCATGAAAATGACACAAATTTACAATGTCGATTTTTCATACATTTATGTTATTAAATATGTGAACTCTAATGATTGTAATATTTTTTTGGAGCGTTTGTAGCTTGGAAAAACAAAATAATTAAAAATCTTAAAATTGCATGCTCTAATTGGGCACAAATTTCTTTAATGGGTATATGTAAGTGATCTGAAATAGGAGATAGTTATTTAATCAATTATAATTTTTTTTTAGCACCATTTTTAGTTTCTGACCCTATATCAGATTGCACTGGACGAAGATGACACAAATTAGGCTTGCACACTCCGTAGGCTATCCTAGACATGCTCCCATAACTTTTTTTAACTTTAAATTAATTTTGCCAGTTTTGGTTTAAATTAAAAGAATTAATCACAAATCATCGAATTGCTCAAAATGCAAATGGCAGATGTGACACAAAACATAATATTAGGCTTCTTATGTATGACTGTATCCACAGGCAAAAAATAAGCAACTTTAAAATTTTTGTAACTTATGACCCCAAAATAGCCTAGCGCTATCGGTCTATACTGCGCTACCGAGGCAACCAACAGTCGAGAGCTTCTTGACCTCTTGTTTGAATTTTAATGACAAGACCGTTAACAATGAATCTATTAATATTGAGAGATGATCAGTGCAATAGTAGTAATCTACCTAATGTATTTCTTTGATATTACAGAAACCGCAACGAGTTTGTGAACTGGCCGAAATTATGCGTTGTTGAACGAAACCCGACATCGAAGCTGAAATCTTTATGATTTTTGTACAATATATTATTGTTGTGTTTTAATAAATTGGAAATAAAAATGATAACGATTATGATTCAATCAAAAGAAACCCCAATAAGATACACGAAGTTGATTTACCCGCTTCGTTTACACCTATCGTCATCGGCTAATGTCGCACGATTGAATCAAACACTTGTATGTACTCTCAGAACTAGGAGTCTTGTAAGTACTCTTTGAGATCGCGACGGACGCGTGTAGGTACGTACAGTACACAGAGTATAAGTGTATAATCTATGAGTACACAAACGCGGCCGTCAGCATCTGTCAATGATGGTCGTGTTTGTTGAAAAAAAGGTTTAAGTAATGTTAAGGACAGTGTATGGATGACAGAGATGTTTACATAACTCGTTTAACCCCTGAGGGTCTCTTGTGCCACTGGCTTACCATCTAGTAAAGACAAGGATTTTTCCTTTTATTTTGAGCACCTGTCTGTCCACAGTAGGCACGTATTTACCAGTATCTTCTATTACACAAGGTTTTATGGGTTAGAAGTTTAGAACACTACAGACACATTTTATACAGTAAGTTTATTAAAAAACGTTCGATACGTACAACGTAGTTGAAGCTATAGCGACCATTATCTTTCTGGTTTATAAGATAAGATATATATTTAAGATATTTACTATGTACCTAGGTATAGTCTTAATATATATTGCATTACACATATTATAGCTTCATATAAATTATTCACAGAAACAAACAATAATGTAACAAACTGTTTAGCTGAGACACATGTAAATATTTTATTCAAATTTATTCATGAACGAGTCATTTTAATGAACGCATCCATATCGATTGCTGTCACTCACCTGTCACCGCTCTGTCTACGACTGTTCTGAAACATACCTATCTTTTTGATAAAAAATATTTATTCCAAAAATTAAATCAGCAGTAATCAATAGTAAAAAATGTAATTAAACTTGAAATTTTTAATAAATTAAGGCAGCTTTATGAATTTTCTGTTTAGTATAATCCTTGGGATAGATAAAATAAAAATAAATATGTATAGCAAGGTTTTTTGACGTATGCCGTCACATTGAATTCGTACAAGGTACAAGGTTTAGAACGCACAGTTGTCGTCGGTCAGAGGAATACGCGAACAGATACGGCTACCATTTATCGCAATATTATCGCGTATCGCCGTAAAAACCGTTTCATTCCGTGATAATATATTACAGAAACTATAGTGTCCTCTATATCTAGTGACACGTGCGTAATTTTGGGACAAAAAATGTGTTTAGTTGTGTGATAATTTTTTACTTGTTTTTTGCGACGATCGGCGCCAGAATGTCTGACGAGCTCGAGGCTAGGATGTGGGACGATGGTGGCTCAAGATACGAGTCCAGAAGCCGCGGGCCGTACTTCGAGTCTGCCTTTGCCTCCTCCGAACATTTGGACAGAGCTCCTTTGTTGTCTGAGGTAAAATCAGAATTTTTTTATTGCCTGATCTTGTAATAAAAACTTTATTTTATTCTATAATGAAAATGAAAATAATAATTTATATTGCAATATTTTCTTGTGGAGATAATTTTAGAGTATCAAAATTCTATCAAATCAATTTGCAAATTAATAAGACTAGTAATGATATTTATATTTTTGTAATGTAGGTCATAAACTAGCATTATTAAATAAAAAACTAAAGATTAGATCTACATATCACAATTAAAGGGCTTATGATACAAGGCTGGCCGCTTAAAATAAAATAAGACAAGATAGTCATACTTATAATAATACTTTTATAGTATAAACTACTTAACTATTGTAAATAGAAGTAGATCATATCATAATATCTTTATGCAGGCAATTTATAAATATTTGTAATTACCAGATTTCTCTAATGATTAACTTATTTATTTAGATAATGATTACTAAATACAATCTTATTTATCAACATGTTTAATAACATTAACATAATTACCTATATTATTATCCACAACAAACAATTAATTTGAAAGTAATTACTGCTACACTATTAATCTGCAAGCAATTGTGATGGTGACTGAGCCACAGCATTTTGTGTTTCTGGCTGACTGCTTACCTATAAGCAGAGTGTGGTCATTATAACATTACACTAAAAGGATCTCAAATAGCTTTTGAAATGGTGACCACCACTTCTGGATTCCACTGACTGCTTATCACCAGGCAGTGTGAAGTAACTTTGATAGGCTTATAAAAACCAAATTTTAAAAAAATAAAATTCCAGGTTTGCCAGTTTTACAAACACACCATTTGTAAACATTAGCTTACACTCATACTCAAACTAAAAAATACAGACACCTAAGCAAAATAACCTATATCCCTTCAGATCATTTCAATATTTTAAGTAGCTTGCTTATATCATATTTTTTTTTAAAATATAATTCATGTGTCTGTCTAGGCATGTATTCTGTTGCAATTACTTTCTATAGCTCCTAAATGTGTTTTGGAGTGGACTCCAAAGAGCTTCACAAATATTCATCTCCTTCACCAAGTTACTTTTGCTGGTCTATAATAAAAATAATAATATAATGTATAAATGAGTGATCTGGCGACACTGCATCTTCCGCTTTCGCCAAGAGTCGAAGTGGGTTGTACCGATCTTGATTGTAGCTTTAGAATATCCCAGATGTGTTCTATTAAACTGAGATGAGGGTTCCAAGCTTACCTTAATCTATACTATTATATAAAGTGGCAGAGTTTGTTTGTTGCAATTGCCTCTCTGAAAGTGCTAGAACTCAAAAACCACATAGGATTTTCCCACATGTATCTATCTCTTAAACAAGCAGAAGTTTTTTTGGGTTGTAGGTATCAAACTTATTTCTATTAGTCTCTGCTGACCCCAATAATGGAAGACAGATGTACAGCGGGTGAGTGCGTGTACTTTCGTTGCTTGTAAGTATCTTCGTTTGTATAAAAAACACGCACAGTCCAACACTCCGAAAATGAATGTACGCGCGTTTATGCAGATCACGCGCCGACATGCGGCGAAACACGCATCCACGTGTGTGAGTGCGGGGCGAGACGTAAGGTATGGCACACGGAGTCCCGCAGTGCCTTGCGTGATTTTAGAAGGGCTTGAAGTGTGTTTAAGAATGGATCTCAATATCGAGCAGTTAGTATAACTGCTGCATGCAAGTTCCACAATAATAAACATTTGAATATCAAAACTGACGCGACGCTCCGCAGTGCACTATTACTACAGCTTATGCTTTGAATGAAATGCGTGCTTGAATCCACGACACGCAACTACGCGCATGAGTGCGTTAAAAACACGCAGGTTGTTGCGGATCTGCACTCTCGCAAGTACGCGCGAAGGTACGTCGACACGCAACATGCAGCGTGGTGTGTAGCAGTGTGCGATCCGCCTATGTCAAGTATTTTAAATAGGTTAATCATAAAATCTGTTGTCGTACCTTAAAGATCAACTTAATATTCAGCCTACTGAACGCACATATTTGAATAAACCAAATTGTTTTTCAATGAAGTGTATTTTATAGTTATTCAAAGGATGTTTGCGCGCGTGGGGAATACTAAATATTTGCTATCGTAATAGACTGGGTAATATCAGTGTGAATTCGTTTGAAAATAATCGTCATAGAAAAGAATTCGCGCGAAGTTTGTCGTTCTAATCATGACGGGATTTTATCACTTCTCTGTTCCTCCCTCCGCTAACTTCTTTTAAACCAGTCAATGATTTTGATACAGCTTATACTATCATTTACAAAATTTCTTGTGCAGAGTTTAAGTATAAGTATAAAATATGCATAATTAATTGTAGTAAAGAAAAACAAGGACTTCAAAATTGTCTAATTATCTATCTATATCTATCTATCTATACATATAATAAAAATGTAACCGATCGCTGTCTGTACATGGAAGATATATGAGAAAAAATACTATTGGGACCTATATCAACGCAAATAGAACCCAAAACAATGAATTTTAAAATTTTTGTCTGTTTGTCTGTTTGTCTGTTTGTCTGTTTGTCTGTGCGTTTGTGCACGCTAATCTCAGAAACGGCTTATCCGATTTAAATATGGTTTTCACTAATATATTGTGGTAAGCTTCACTTAACATTTAGTGTTTATTTCATGTCAATCGGTTCAGAAATAAAAAAGTTATGCCAATTTAAAGAATCACATCGAACATTCGTTAATTTACTACGAAATCTTATAGAAGCAGATATTTTAACAGGTTGCGGAATAGCTGATAGTGTTTTTATTCCTTGGATTCCTGTCATTCTAAACAGTCTTTCATTTAGTTTTAAACGAGTCCAGTTTCCAGTGAGCCTATGTTTCGCGATGACAATTAATAAAACCCAAGGTCAAACACAACTAAAAGTTGTGGGTGTGGATCTAAGTATTAGCTGTTTTTCGCACGGTCAGCTTTATGTGGATCTATCACGTGTTAGCATTCCTAGCAGCCTGTGTGATTTGATCCCCGATGGCTATACGTCTAATCCATACATCCATACACTCATACATATTATATAAGGCTTTGTCCTGACTGACTGACTGACTAACAGACAACGCACAGCCTTAACTGCTGGTCGTAGTGACTTGAAATTTGGAGGGTGTGTTTGTCTAAATGTCTAGAGGTTGTACTAAAAAAAGGTTTTTTAAAATTAAATTCCTAAGTGTGTGAAAAGGGATGAAAACGATTGTATAAATCTTCTTCATATTTTAACTTACAGTGTTGAAATTTTGTTTTGGAATACTTCTATTTAAATAAAAAATATCCATATAATTTTATTTTAACAGGAGTGGATTTAGAGGGGTGAAATTAGGGATGAAATATTCTATACAAAGATCTTTAGCTTTGAAGCTAGCGACTTGAAATTTGCAGGGAGGGGGAGGGAGGAAAAGGAGGAATTGAGGGGAAGGAGGAAGGGAGGGGAAAGTGAGAGGGAAGTGATGGGGAAGTGAGAGGTAAGTGATGGAGAAGTGAGGGGGAAGTGAAGAGGAAGTGTGGGGGAAAAGCGGGAGAAGTGAGGGGAAAGTCAGGGAGAAGTCAGGGGAAAGCCAGGGAGAAGTGAGGGAAAAGTGAGGGGAATGTTAGAAGAAAGTGAGAAGAAAGTGATGGAAGGGAGGGGAAGTGAGGGGAAAGTGACGGAGAAGTGACGGGGAAGTGAGGGGGAAGTGAGAGGGAAGTGAGGAGGTAGTGAGGGGTAGTGAGGGGGAAGTGAGGCGGAGTGAGGGTGAATGAGGGGAAAGTGAGGGGACGGGAGAGGAAGGGAGGGGGAAGGGACGAGGAAAGTAAGGAGTTCTCGAATGGTGGAAAAAGGGAGGAGAAGGGATAGGAAGCGATAGGAAGGGAGAGGAAAGGAGGAAAAGGAAGGAAAAGGAAGGGGGAAGAAAGGGGGAAGCGAGGAGGCAAAGTAGAGGGAAGTGGAGGAAAGGGCAAGAGATGCTGGAGGAGGGGCAAAAGATGCAGAAGGAGGTGAAGAGGAGAAGGGGGAGGGGAGGAGAGAAAGGAGGAAACTGTGGAGAGTGGAGAAAAAAGCGATAGGGAAGAAGGGGAAGGGGAAACTTGTTGTAGTGAAGATTTGCCTTTGTGTATTGTGTATTGTTTTTACGAGGGATATCTTTAGGTAGGTGAAAGAGGATTTTCATGAATGGGAGATTAAAATAGTATGAAAATAAGTATTTAAACAATATAAAAATGTCTATTGCACTCACTCATCACGAAATCTCAGAAACAACAAGTGCTAGTAATCTCAAACTTTGCATGGTCGTTCCTATTAGGATATAGGTGCTCACTTAGACGGAATTTTGCGAAATCCATCCCCTAAGGGGGTATAAAGGGGTGGCAAAGTTTGTATGAAACTTCTATAGTTTTTATAGTAGGATTACCAAATTACTAGAAAATACTCTTTTTTTAGTATTCAGAAGCCACCCTTATTAAGTGGGCAAATAAGAGTCGCAAGTTTGTGTGAAAGTGGTTTGTCAGTTTTAGCGGTAGCAGGTTTAAACTGGATTCGCCATAGAGACGGATAATACTGATATTTATTACTGATACAATGTACGATTGCCATAAAATCGGACACGCAATATTCTCATAGAGGCACCCATCTGAATTTTCACGCGAACGAAGTTGCGGGCAACAGCTAGTTTCATAATAAATTTGTTAGTACCCTCTTGTGTGAGCCGTCTGATCACTAGCATATACATATATATTATGTAGTTTATTTGACGATCTCTCAGGGAGACATCTAACAATAGCCCGCTCTATCGCCCTTTGAGTGACATTGAGACGCAGCGTGGGCAGGCCCCTTACAATGAAACGGACCGATGGGTACGGGCGGTCAAGGCACGTCAAGGAACAACACCCTTGTCACCCTTGGAAAGACTTTATAAACATTAAATTAGTGAATACAAATACCCCGAAATTTCTGAGCCGTAAAAATGGGAGTTGCTTTAAAGGTTTCAGCGGTAGAAGCTACTGGAGATTCGACCATTTAATCACATCTAGACTACACTTTCAGTCTTTCAATTTATTGTGCCCGATAAAAACGAGACAACTTGGGGAATATCATGAAACAGGCGTCATTATCTGCGTACTAAATATCAGCTTACGTTACCCATGGGAAGAGATGAAGTAGCTTTTTAATCTAAATTCTGAATAGGTATATTAATTTTAATTTATTGATCAAACGTCGTAACCGTGCAAGGACCAATGAGACTCATTAAATTGATATTTATTTTCTAAGTTTATCTTGGACATTACTGAAATACTGACTTACGATGAAGGAAAACATCACAAGGAAACCTGGACATAATTATGTATAAAAAACTTGTATTGCCAATCTTCATTGAACAAGTGATCAATACTCATGCTTACCTACCTATTTATTTTTCATTACATGACAACGTATCTATCTATTTGTCTTTTAAACTCACTGTTAACATACGGTTGCTAATTTAGCTGAATGCGTACTTTATCAATATTTAAACATCTGTGTTTACCATGTTTTTGTTCATTACTGTAATAACAACCTTGTAGTGGCTATAATTCACGAAAAATGGCATCAATTTGACCAATAAAAGTTTCAGGAGTTTTCAATATTTATCTCGAGTCTTTTAAGTGGGCGTGAAAAAGCCTCATAAAGCCGTCATAGTAGAGGGCACCATGCCAGCAGTTTTAGTCGATGGCTTTTGGGATGGTGTTCACCACTTTTGGGACCCGTTGACCGCTTACCATCAGGCAAAGTGGAACTCATTTTGGTAGGCTTATGTTGCTTAAGCTTAAAGCTCTAAAGGCCTGGACTGTTGTAGAATGTTGGCGTGAGGTTATGTCAATCCCATTATATTTATGCCACTTGTCTAGGCCCTCTGTGTTTTTTTGCTACCTAGTTCTTCTCAGGTCGGTAAACTGGATATAGGTTAATCAGGTCGTTTTACTATTATGACGTCTTACTTACATGGCATTGCGCTTTTAGGACACCCCGATACGAACCCAATCGAAATTTTGTTTTTGTTATTTTGACGTTCCGTATGTGATGTAAATTAATTTAAATGAGAGGCAAACACGCCTTTTTGGCGTTTCCTCTGGCAAAATTAACAGTTAAATTACAAATTGTACTATAATTTTATTCAATGTATGTATCTTAAGTATTTAAATTCAACATTTTGGCGCTGGTTATTGTCACTCGTACACGTATTATTATATATAATAATAATACGTGGCATTAAGTCCGCCAATATACTTTGTATATGAAGTTTTTAATAAATAAATAAATAAATATTATACCTAGGTATTATAATATTATAGCGTATACTCTGAAAAATAAGATAAAAATGGTTTCGTATTTGCTCTAATTTAATATTGTTGAACACCTAGCGTGTTCTGGGTTCGAACCTTGGAACTATTTGTGAACTACTAGAAGGGTTATGTAAATAAAACCACGACTGTATTCTGATCTAAAAATCGAACATTTATTTAAAGTTCATTGACCTTATATACTAAGCCGTGTAACCAAACCATATCGCGATCTAATTCGACTCGCACGCCATCTATCGAGCGATGTGACAACTTTAACAAAAAATATTATTGTTTCGTTTTTAACATAGCGCCCACCAAGGACATTTATTGAAAGAATGTCCTTCTTAAACAACAATCATCATCAACAATAAAATAATTTTTAGAAAAAAAATAAAAACCGACTTCAAACAACACCTACATGTTCAATCCTTAACTAAAAAGTAGAAAATAATATTTTAATTACTTCATAGCAAAGAACATTAAAGGGGACTCAACGCAATCCTTGATACCTATAATACTTTACTATTTATAATTTTTAATTAGTTATTTTGGAGTCGGTGCCAGCCAAGAAGGATCTTTAATTCTGCCTTTGTAGCAAAGTTTTGAAATGCACGGGGCGGTAATGGCACGCGTGGGTGATATGCCTGAGTGCACTACCCGAACGCGGTCATACTCGTGAAGGCAGACGTCATTGATAGTTGTGTTCAGATATACATAAAAAAATTGAGGCGTACTTATCTGATTCCGTTCGATTTCTTGTATTAAATGTATATTATTCATTCATTCATTAAATAGATTAATCAAGAAGGTTTTTTTTGCTAGTAGGTAGGTTATTTTTATAAAGACCATTATGATCCTTCTTGGCTGGCACCGACTCCAAAATAACTAATTAAAAATTATAAATAGTAAAGTATTATAGGTATCAAGGATTGCGTTGAGTCCCCTTTAATGTTCTTTGCTATGAAGTAATTAAAATATTATTTTCTACTTTTTAGTTAAGGATTGAACATGTAGGTGTTGTTTGAAGTCGGTTTTTATTTTTTTTCTAAAAATTATTTTATTTTTAGCCTTTTAGTGGGAATTAATTGTGTATAAATATATTCAATATGGGTAGACCTACTAAACGTGCTGCGCAAATGAGACAGCGCCGCGCCGTTTGAAAGAAAGTAGACACGAGAGGTAAGATTGTAAATAGATATATAAAGTCCTTGTCAACACTTTCTCGATCGCTAAACCCTGAATCCCAGAAACCACAAATCAAAACAAAAAATGGATGATCTACCAACAATAAAGAATCATCAAAAATCATAATATAACTGACCGAGCAATCGCTTAATAGATATACAAAAAATAAACAGTGGTGCTGTAAAAGCAGGTTTAAGGGCGCCCATTGCTGTTGTAATTTCTCACGACCATAAGACCTCCAACTTGGCTTAACGACTACCTAATTATAGTGATGACCATAGTCTACTGCTTCTAAACAATGAAGACGCTGAAAATGAAACAACACAAATGGTTACTCATCCAGGGTCACTTCGTTTCTAACAAAAAATGAAAAAAAATCACTTCGCACTTGTAGCATGGACATGTCAATGTCAGAAAATTCGTCGCAAAAGACATCGACGTGTTGCTTTACACATCTTCACTTCTGGCATACGTTTTGTTACAAAATATAAAATTGAAGCTAAACCACTAAACCATTCTTTATAAAAAAAACATGGGACCCCATTTCAGAATATACCCTTTCAAATAAAAGAAGAATTTTCAAAATTGATTTATAAATGACCGAGTTCTGTTGTAACAAACATACAACCACTGAACCATTTCTTATAATAAAAAAATGGGACCAATTTCAGAGTATACCCTATCAAATAAAAAAAAAATTTTTCAAATCGGTTCATAAATGACCGAGATATGAGGTAACAAACATACAAAAAAAAAAAAAAAAAAAACATACGACCCGAATTGATAACCTCCTCTTTTTTGAAGTCGGTTAAAAACGAAACATCTTAATAAAGTTAAATAAAAATAGTTTTTAAAGTAAACAAACAAGTCCAGTTAAACAGTGAAAAATAATATAATATACATTTTTATTGATTAAAATATAAAGCATAGTTCTGTAAAACACTATTGTGCTGTACTTACACATAAAAACATGACAGTTTTAACAAATAAATATTTCACTGATCAGCAATGGGCAAAATACATAATTTATTGGTTGGCCTTTTTACAATAGATGACTTTGTGCGTAATGTAACCACACGAGTGACATTATCATGACCAGGGTGTTTTTCTATAATACGACCCATCATCCAACGACTAGGTGGCAAATCGTCTTCTTTTATAAGAACGATGTCACCAATATTGGGTTCTTGAGCTTTAGAAGACCATTTGTACCTATGCATTAAGTTACCCAAATATTCTTGAGACCAACGTCTCCAAAATGATTGCAGCATCCTCTGAACAAGTTGCCAACGTGAAAGAGAATGTATATTGCAATTTTCATAATTATCGAACTCGGGTATTGAAATTAGTGGTTCACCGATTAGAAAATGTCCCGGAGTTAACGGTATCGGTTCGCCAGGGTCAGTTAGGTTAATAATACTCATCGGTCGCGAATTCAGGCACGCTTCGACTTGGCTAAGAAGTGTCGCAAGTTCCTCGTAAGTAAGCGTCGAATCACCGATTACCCTTTTTAGGTGAAATTTGGTAGATTTCACACCAGCTTCCCATAAACCTCCGAAATTAGGTGCATGGGGAGGAATGAAATGCCATTCTGTATTGTTTGCTTCCAGATGCTTTGCTATAGATGATTGGCAATGTGATAACTGCTGCAACTCTCTTGATGCACCTACAAATGTGGTGCCGTTGTCACTATATAATTTAGCACAATGACCTCTTTTCGAGACAAATCGTCGAAAGGCTGCCAGAAATGCCTGTGTGCTCATATCACTAACTACCTCGAGGTGTATAGCGCGAGTGGCCATACACACAAATAAACTTATATAACCCTTATACGAATGTTGGCCACGACCTTTTGTTGTCCTCACATTGATAGGGCCTGCATAATCGACACCACTATGTAAGAACGGTCGGGATGGCATACACCTAACTGATGGAAGGTCACCCATGAATTGACTTTTGATACTGGCTCTTTGTTTTGCACAAGTTACGCATTTTTGAACATGTTGCTTGACCAAATTCCTTGCTCCAATGATCCAATAAGCAGTTCTGATATAGTTCAGCATGAGCTGAGGACCTCCGTGGAGTGTCTTGTTATGTGCTTCCGCTACTATAAGGTGAGTAAAATGAGCCTTGTTTGGCAGTACTATTGGGTGTTTTATCCCCTCATCTAATGTGGATTTCTCTAATCTACCTTGAACTCTTATCAAGCCCTTATCATCTAAATAAGGACACAACGACTTTAATTTACTTTTTTTGATTTGTAAGTTTCCCTTGTCCTGTAATTGTTCATACTCAACTTCAAATGTATCTTTCTGAGTTCTTTTTATACAGCATTCTAATGCTTTTTCAATCTCCTTCTTCTGTAAATAGTCTGTATTGTTGCCTCGCTTGTTTAGAAATCGACGACAATACGCGATTACTCGAAGAAGTTTTGATAAAGAAGAAAATCTTTGAAAAATATCACTATTTATTTTTGAAGTAACAGCAATATGTACTTGAACAGATTGTTCTAAATCTGTTCTTAAATCGTCTGGTTTCTTATATTTTAAGACTTTATTTGCTCTCAGAAATGTTGGTCCAGAAAACCAGAGAGAATTTTCAAGTAAGAGGCTGGGTAGGACTCCTCTCGAAGCACAGTCTGCTGGGTTTTCTGTGGTTGGCACATGAAACCATTGTGATGCTTGTAGGTATGTCAATATTTCCGACGTGCGATTAGCCACAAACGTCTTCCACCTGCTTGGGTGACTATTTAACCAGGCTAGCACAACAGTAGAATCCGTCCATGCGATAATCTTGTCAGATGAGATTTTCAACACCTCTGCTGTTTCTATTAATAGTTTTGACAGCAGAACTGCTCCACATAACTCCAATCGAGGAATGCTTACCTGCTTTATAGGAGCAACTCGAGTTTTTGCAACCAACAAAGATACCTTGACCTTGCCTGCGACATCAATTATACGCAGATATATAACTGCAGAGTAGGCTGCCTTTGAAGCATCACAAAAGCCATGGAGTTCAAGATCGTCTGCCGAGTTAGTGCCAAGCCAACGTGGAATCATCACTTTAGTAAGAAGAGACAATTCTTGGCGGTAAGTAAACCATTCCTGTACTAATTCAGTGTTTAATAGCTCATCCCATCCGATCCCTGCGAGCCATAGCTTTTGGATGAATATCTTTGCTAGCACAACACTTGGCGCTAACCATCCAAGGGGATCAAACAATCGTGCTATGTCAGAAATAACTGCTCTTTTTGTTACAGGTTCACTCGTTGGCTGTGGAAGATTTACCGTGTACTGGAAGGAGTCTTCACTGCGGTTCCAAGACAGTCCTAAAATCTTAATAATGCTATCTATTTTGATGTCTATATTTTTGTCCTCTATAATCTGCTTTTTCGGTTGACCTGTTTGTATCTTATCTGTATTTTCTTCTAACGATCTTATTTTGTTCAGAACTTCTTGATTATTACTATTCCATTTTTGCATTAAAAAGCCACCCTTTTTCAATAATTCTGTAGTTTCTTTATATATTGCTACTCCCTCATCGACGTTAAAGCATCCAGTCATATAATCGTCCATGTAAAAGCATTTTAAAACCCTTTCAGCAGCTAGCGGGTATTTCTCACCCTCATCGTATACGATTTGATGCAAGGTTCTGACTGCCTGGTATGGTGCCGAGGCTGTACCAAACGTAACTGTTAGTAATTCGTAATCCTTAATTGGTTCAATAGGACTGTCTCGCCAGAGTATTCGCTGGTACATAGTGTCTTCATCCGCTATTTTGACTTGACGATACATTTTTATAATATCAGCCACAAGACCAATAGGATAAACTCTCCATCGCAGCACGGTATGTCTCAAATCAGCCTGCAAAGTCGGACCTGCCATTAAAGTATCATTAAGCGAAAGACCTTTGTTGTACCTTTCAGAGGCATTAAACACTACCCGTACCCTGGTAGTAGTCTTGTCATTTCGAATCACCGCGTGATGGGGTAAGTAAACAGCTACTTCTGTTTTATTGTCATCTTCTTTCACAGGCCTCATATGGTTCAGCTGCAAGTATTCATTGATGACCATACTATACTGTTCCTTGAGCTCTTGGTTCTTTTCCAATCTTTTTTCTAATGATTTGAATCTAATTTCAGCTACAGAACGAGTGTTTTCAAAGAGAGGATCCTCGACGCGAAATGGTAATTTTACAATATATCTTCCATCTCCTTGTCTTGAGGTAGTAGCTCGATACAACTCTTCACATCTCTGCTCATCTGGGGTAAGTATCTTTTTATTATTAATTTGTTCTTCTATTTCCCAGAATCGCTTGAGAACGTCGTCTTCTTTAATTTGTGTATGCATTACAGTTATATTATTTGTATGATTTGAACTAATTTTTGATCTATTTACAGCGCCTGAGATGATCCAGCCTAATTTAGTGTTCTGCGCGATCAACGTACTAGATGGACTTCTCATTATACCTTCCTCTAAGATGCAACAGTAGGCATCTGCGCCTAACAAAATATCAATTTTGTTAGGTTTATTGAACTCAGGATCGGCTAATTTATAGTTTGAAATGTCGAACCATTGAAAACCATCTTTATTTATAGTCTGCTCAGGTAAGTATGACGTAATTTTATTCAACACATACGCTGGTAATTGTAATTTGAACTTTGGATTTAGCCGCGATTGAATTTTTAAATGTACCATGTACTTTGCAATGGTTGATCTATTACCTAATCCTGACACGATTCCTTGAATCGGGATTTTCGTTAGTCTCAGGTATTGAACTGTGGCCTCTGTAATCAAACACGCTTGAGAGCCTTGGTCGAGCAAAGCTCTAACCAACTGAAAGTCACCCACCTTGGACTCGGCTTTTACTAGAGCAGTAGCTAGTAAAACCTGTCGCGCCATGGGCGTATTTTCTGTGGATAAGCAGGAGACTACATGACTGGTACTAGTTGAAGAGCTAGTATTAACATTCGTCAAATTTGCTTCAACCTCATGATCTTGTTTCACAGATTCTCCGCTGGAATGCAGTAAAGAATGATGCCGTTTTTGACATAGTTTACACGTCGCTTGTTTTTTGCAATTGTACACAGAGTGATTACTGCCTAAACAGTTGAAACATATGTTATGTTTTCGTACAAAATCCCGTCTGGAATCAACTGTTTGTTTAGCAAACTTTTTACAGAAACAGAGTTTGTGCGACTCGGTGCAGTATTCGCAACGCATACTGCCTGAACCTACCGCAACCAGTGCTTTAGAAACATGCGAACTAGTACCCTGATAAGCCTTTTTTGGCTCTATACATTCAAGAGCCCGAAAACGATTTTCTAAAAAGGTGGCAAATTGTTCATAGGTAGGTAACTTATTAATGTCATGACAATTTATGCTTAACTCCCATTGTTTACGAGTTTCGGGATCAAGTTTAAAGGCAACTATGTGTATAATGATAATGTCCCATGTAGTAACATCAACCATTAAATTGGTGAGTGCACTCAAACAATCATTAGTTCTATCCAGTAACTCTTTAAGACCGATAGCTGACTCAACTGACATGCGTTTTTGACTAAACAATCTTTTTAAAATACAATTTGAAAGATATTAATTTTTTATTGCTATAACGTTGTTCTAATTTATCCCAACACTGGGTGTAATTTAAATCGGAAATTTCCTTATGCCTAACAAATTGCTCAGCTTCACCTGTAAGGTGTAATTTTAAATAATGCATCTTTTCCACATTATCTAAATTTTCATTTTTATCAATAAGAGATGAAAACAAATCTCGAAATGTCGTCCATTCGTTATATTTACCACTAAAAGTAGGAATGGCGATTCTAGGCAACTTAACTGAACTTGACTTTGATGCGGTTTTATCACTAGTCTTTTCAGATTCATTACTTGATTTACTCCTATTTAACAATGTTTTTATTGCACATTTATAAGTGACATAAGCATCTTCAGTAGTATCATAAAGATCTACGAGTGTTTCAACTTTTTCAGCTTCATAATTTTTATGAAGTTTTGTATGGTTTTCTTTAAACAAGGCCCAATCCTTCTCTAATAAATCCAATCGTGTTTCCATATATTCTACCGTAAGTCTATCCTTGGGACTCTTTTTAAAGTTAATAAACCCTCTTTGGATAACACTTTGAAGGTTTTTTAGGACGTTGACTAGACCCTCCATTGTAAATAATTTATGTAAATATAAATATTTATTACACTCAGAAATGTCCGCAATAAATTATTTATGAAACTTAATGAAAATATAAATCAATCTAAACAAAATATATACGCAAAATAAAACTTTAAAAGAGAAAACACCAAGACATAAAATTTTTCTAAGTCTAAAAATTTGTTGAAAATTTTACAAGTGTTTAGAATTAGATTACTGTCGGCGGAAATCGGGCATGGATTCCCCGTTCCCCCGTTTTTCCTAAACTATTCTAAGTCTAACATGCACATAATACATAAGAACTAACAACTAACTTAAATTTTACTAAGTCCTTAATTAACTCTTCTCAAAAGTCATTAAAATTTACTAAGTCCAAATTTCTTCACTAAAATGTATAAGTTAAAATCTTGATTAATAAAAGGCTCAAAATTCACTAGCACTTGCTTCTTTATGAATATAAAATTGTACTTACAGTTGCACTTCACTGACTCACTTTCGTGGTGATTGCTACATGCGTCTTTGTCCAAGACACTGGGGGCGCCCTCTATCAGGCACCGTGAACTAATGCTGCTATCCTCCGGTTGGCGGCGCTGCGCTTGCACTGTCTCCTTCTGGAGACGTCACACGTACTGTCTTTGCAGTTAACACTGCGAGTACGCGGTGGTGTGGCCGTCAAAGTAGACCACTTCAAAAACACCGAAACAATCCGGCTCGAAGGACCAATGTTGAACACCTAGCGTGTTCTGGGTTCGAACCTTGAACTATTTGTGAACTACTAGAAGGGTTATGTAAATAAAACCACGACTGTATTCTGATCTAAAAATCGAACATTTATTTAAAGTTCATTGACCTTATATACTAAGCCGTGTAACCAAACCATATCGCGATCTAATTCGACTCGCACGCCATCTATCGAGCGATGTGACAACTTTAACAAAAAATATTATTGTTTAGGGTAACGCCAACGGAACAAACACACGATGTATATTTTAGATAATAACATTTTGTATCGTGATACATCCCTGTCACAGTATCTTTACTATAAGTATACCTATTTAATCAATTCACAATCTTATTTTTTTTGCATACGTAAGTATTTGGATTATGTATTTGATAACGGGCGAATATATACTTGCTGTATCAGTTTAAGGACGTCTGGTGCTAGACATGCCTATGGTCCGGCGCCCCTCTCACTGGTTTTCTATAGTCAACAGGCTGAGATTTACACAATATATCATGATATATTAACGGTAGTAGATTCTTATTAGTTTATCTTTTCGACCCTTCCTTTTTTCCCTTCTACAAATTTAATCAAGAGTAAAATTTAGTAGTCTCTAAATTTTTATTCTAAATAGTATAAAGTCGTTATTTACTTCTATTTTTCGCTAACCACGCAAAGGATTTCGATACGATTTACACCATCGATTAGAGCAGTTCTTCCGGAATATTTATAAGTAGATAATATAATGGGTTACACGCATAATCTTTGATTTCTTCTACGCATTTATTGACTTATACGCGTATTTAATTATTCGCGTATTGACTTATACGCATATTGACATATAAGCGTATTATTATATAACTAAGAATAGCCGATAATTTTATAGATTTTATAGATTTAGACAAAAATAAAATTTAAAATAAAAAATATTCCCTTACCTTTATTAGATGGATGGTTTTTGATTGACAGTTCAGGCAAATTTGTTTGTGTTAAAAATGTATTTGTATGCGTATGCAGTGACGAAGGAATCATCCAGTGACATATTATTATGAGGTTTATAAAATCTGACATCCCATTTTCATTTCCACTTGACGAAGGTCGAGAGGCATAAGTTTTTGACAGAAAAGGTCAAAGAGTTAAACGCACAAATATAATTGCTATTCGCACCCTTAGTAAAAAGTTATTCTAAAATGACATTGTACATGACACGAATTTTAACTATATGCCAATTAACTTACGATGAAAATTATAGCAATTATAGTGCTACGACATTTTGGAACGAGAGTACGAAATATAGGCCTTTTGACTTTTGTTAGTCTTTTTTAACTGTGTCCATATTTCTAATTGCTGTTTTTTCTATCTGTTTCTGCTCTCACTTCTTTTAACCACACAACGAATTTTGATCCGTTTTCACTATCGTTAAAGTATCGTATCATACCTACATTTTAAATTCATGCGAAGCCGTGGCGGGTCGCTAGTTATAGTATAACGTAGACTCATTATCATTTTACTCAACCGTTACCGTAATTATTCTTAAAGATAATGAGTGCGTTAGGTACTGGGTATAACCCTTGGTCACAGGCGGGTTGCCAGGTAGCTGTTAAAATTTACACAGTAGAGTAAATAATACTTTGTTACGTGTAATTTACTTCGAAATGGGGCTAGGATAGTTTTATTTTATATTAGCCTACCAAAGTGACTCCACTCTGCCTCTGCCTGATGGTAAGCAGTCAGTGAAATTCAGAAGTGATGAACACCATTCCGGACGGACTTCGCACAATCTTGGACTTTTCTCTTGCTACTAGTTATGATATTTTTATGTATCTTTTAAAAAATACTCTGGATGACAATGAGAACCATAATAATCTGTGACGTGGTTTTGAAGAAGATAGCGGAGAATAATACAGAAGAAAACACAAACTTATTGTGTACTATTTAGAAATGTCTCAGCTTTTTAATCTTCACTTTGTACTAATGTCCAAGTAAATATTTTCACGGTATTTCTTTGGGGAAAATGCGTTTATGAATACTGCTTCGCCCTGGAAAACGACGTGGTTATGTTAGGCCCTGTGTGAAGAATAAATGCGAGCGTAAAACCGACTAAAATTACTAATAATAATTACACTCCGCGTTTTCGTGTGAGTCGCTGAAACTTGATACTACATTAGCATAGTCTAAAAATGTATCTGTGTCAACATTTTGTTAAAACTAAATTTTCCTTTGGTGTATTTTGTTTAATAAACTGTGTTTAGGTCAAAGACGATAGATCCACTTGACTGCTAATACAGCGTACAAACGCTCGCCAAAGATAAGGCATTTAGCGCTTATAACAAACCGCGACAGAGCTTACTCATTTAGTTCCGACCAAGTGTCAGATCTGTGCGCACATGTCAATACGCTACATTCTTAATTTTTTTACGAAAATGCCTTCCTGCTCTGATAAATGGTGTGGAAAATCCACTAAAACATCAAGTTATAACAAGGATGGTATAACTTTTCACCGGTAAAGTACGATTTTAGTTGTGTTATGATAAATATTTATTGTGATTGCAGGGCTCAAGTGATATTGGTTGTATGACGTAAATACGTCACCATCAATGTTTGTGTCTCTTTCTCGCGCGAGACGATTGTCAATAGTTCCGTCTCTTTTTGTTTTTTTCTGTCACAGTAGCGCTGAGACAAATCGGAAATAAAGTTGATATCGATAATTAGTATTCATGATTCGGATAACAATATGTATTAATTAAAGATATTTTAAAATTAATTAATTATTCTAACATCTTAGTTTTTCGAAGAGCCCAGAAATAAAAGAAAAATGGATAAATGCTGTTAACAGACAAAATTGGTATCCTAGCAAATACAGCGTTATTTGTTCAAGGAATTTCACATTTGACACATTTGATTCTTTTGAAAATTTAAAAAACCGACGGCGTTTATTTAGTTCAGCAACGCCGACAATGTTTTACCTGTTTTAGTACGCTTATAATTAACTTCATTATAAAATATTTAAAATTAATGTGAAAATAATAATTTTATTTTTGTCGAAATACGTAATTTTTGTAACTCTTATTATTAATAGCATTCTTAAATACTGTATATATATATATATATATATATATATATATATATATATATATATATATATTATATTATGTATGTTATTATGTATATATATATATATATATATATATATATATATAACCACGGTAATACTATCTATACAGTATTGTAACACGGCCAAATTTTTAAAAATAAATGCCTACACCCGCGCGGTACGTAAACATGCGATGCGATAGGGCGCCTCCAGCACTTTAATTACATTTGCCTACTTTGTTTTTCCATTTAGTTTTGTGATTGTAAATATACTTTTTTATATAAACAAACAAAATACTCTGAATTGAATAGAATGTGTTCAATAAAAATGCGTGTTGTTTTTTGACTGGAATCACAAAATTATTTTTTCTAGTATTATTTATACACACAGTACAATCAACAACTATTACTAATAATAAAATACCACGTATTTACTTGGTATTATACAAACTAAGAAAAAAAATACACATGCCCCGAGGTTTTAACACAAGCGTACCTATCATATCATGATTCATAAACCGCCTATAACTACCTATTTCACTCGTGTTAATCACTTTCTTTTACTCTATTCACTTTATTTATTAATCCAGACATCTTTTTTTTCGAGAGATAAAAGGAAATATTTATCCATTAAAAAGACACACATTATGTACCTACCTACCTACTAGTAAGTAAAATTATTTTATAGTTTTACCTTTCATTTATTGAAGACATTAAATCAATTGTAAAGATAAATGCAAATAAAATATTTATTTATTTATTATACTCATCAATTATGAATAACTTATAAATTCTACAATAAACCATTTACATACAAAAAATACCTATAATGTAAATTTATTAGTAAGACATATTAACCTCTTTCTATATTGTTTTCAAATTTGTTAAAATAATTCTGACATCCATGTATTCGGACATAGAATAAAAATTACTTTATCGATAACGATTTATTTTGGCACAATTATGTGGTACAACACTATGGGGCGGTGCAATATGATTGACATTGATGCATTAACCAATCACTGCCGCGATAATTTCTTCGTCCCCCGACCCGCAGTGGTGAGTCCGCGTGTGTACTAGAAATCATATCATCGTCACTCAAGTGGTTATATACTCATTGGTTTAGGTATAATAAACTGAACTGAGTCGTGGTTAAATTAGATACCCGTCTTCTATAACATGTTGACGGTCAGTTGCCGACTTTTCCAAATGTCATATTATGCACTTCTGAAATTGCTAATCGGCCATGAGCAAGCGTAGTGATCAACAGAAACTCATGTCTTCTCTGTATAAGAAAAGTCCTTTAGGCGCTCTACCCACTGCACCGCGCCCCGTCGCGTAGCGCGGGATGGCAGATTTTACGATTGTATGCAAGTATCTCAATTTATATAGAAATCACGCCTAGCACAACACACTGCCGACGCGGAAATGCGCGGAAAGGCGCCCCGCGCGCAGTTTCTGCCAATCTGCGCGGGAGCGCGGGGCGTACCGCGTTTATATATATTTATATATGAGTTTATTTACCGCGAGGCCGTCGTAATGTGCATCACCGCGCGGGGTAGCAAATTACACCGCTAAGTAAGGCAGATCTGCGCCTCTCTCGCCGCTCGCGTTATCCGTCGGAGCGACGGATAACGCGCGCGGCGAGATCTTCAGTGGGTGAACCGCCATAATAGAGTGGTTGCTGTTATTTAAAACCTCGTATTTGAGCGTGGAAGCAGATTACATCTATGTATTTAAATGACAGCAAAACAGACTTAACATACCTATCAAAGGTCCGGAAACAGACTGATAACCGTCATTCAACAAACTACGCCGGCAGTGTATTCATTATCATGTAGATATTCGCAAGCATGAAATGCCGCATTTTTGGGACAGTTGATATGTTTGAAAGAAAATTTTAATAATGCTTCAAAATTAAAGTGATCTCAACATTTTTTTAAGTGAATATGAACTGATTTCTGCTCTTTATGAGGCTTTCCGATTTCTGCATTCTCTACCCACGAGTATTTTATTATTTAAAAATAATTCACGGAACTAGGGCGCAAGCCCTGTTTGGCAAGTTAGTGTACAGACATACTTAACAGCCACAAAATTGAACCAAGATTTTATGACCTAGCAACTTTTATCAAGTCGTCAGTCCACCACCACGTGAAGGCTCACGAGTCACGACCAGTCAAATTGGAAACGGCCGTTGTACTGAATGTATTATATTGTTGTGTGAAATAAAGACTATACGATCTATCTGGGATTCTGCTGTACCAGGATTATCTTATCTGTCTTTCAGTTGCAGAAGATATATAATTATTACTTTTATAAAAAAAAATATTTTATATACAAAAGTTATTTTACATACCTACTTAGATAATTACTTGCTTGTAATTACACTAGCCAAACTCAGATAGCCTTCGCGATACGATCTAAGGATTGGGATTAATCCCAAATGTAATTAAAGATAGTTAATTATATAATAGGTATATAGGGAGGGATTACGATAGGCTCGGGGAAAGCTGATTATACTGAAGAAACAGGAATATTAAGGTATAAATAAATATATACAGTTAAGTTGCCTTATCACGTCTATACTTTCATATAAAATCTTTTTGATAATTTTTGATCTATAAGTACACAACGTTCTTGTTTTTTTTTTTTTTTTGTAATTATTTATTACCTATTTACTACACTTTTTTCTCTGCTTTGGTGGAATCCAGATCTAAAAAGACCTATTTAGGAAGATTTATAAGTACCTATAATATATGCACAGGTTATTATTTGCTCAGCAAAACTTGCTGAGCAAATAATAACCTGTACAAGTAACAACTGTAACAAGAATAATACCTCTTTCCATAACCCTGTAACCAGAATGTGCAGATTATACAACGACATGGAGTCTAGACATTTTACCTCAGACATATTTTATAATAATCTCGGTAAATTCAAAAGTGAAATTAAATGGATACCATGTGTCAGCAGTTTCAACTCCGGTTAATAAAAGACATTATCATATTTTTGTAATATTTTTGTATTGTCACAACTAACTTAACATTTGGAGCATCTGTGCACACAGACGTAGAGCTACAACCTGGCTTTCTATTGTATAGAATTACTTTGTTTTTTTTTTACAATTAATTGTATCTTGTTCTGTGAGCCAATAATTAAACAGGTATTATAATAGCGAAAATTCCGAGAATTATATTATAATGATTTATAATCTTGTCTTGAACCAAAGTACCTACGGGTGGCAGAACCTTTCGGACCATCATGATAAATTCGCGTAAAGTTGAATTCCGTAAAAGTTAACTTCCAAGAATGTTGAATGCCCAACATCTTGAATTCGGGTCGCTGGTTAACAAAATCACTTCATAACTCAAGTGATCTGAAGCTCTTTTCGCTGCAGTCCTTAATTTGACGTCTTTTGTTGCAGTTATTCTAGCCGTTTTAGTTGCCTTGTAATCTCAGACATAAATGCACATAATCCGCTTTTAACCTAATAAATAGATGGCACTGGCTGAGAGCCAGTCTAATCTAGCTTTGTAAAATCTGGCAGCTATCATACGACAACACTATTTTTGCTTAGTAAGACAATGACAATGTAGATTGGGACAATACCAAGTTGAACTGCAGTTGCTAAATTTGTAACCTATGTCGATACCAGTTCGCCCTGTGATACACCCGGAAGAAATTTATAGCTTATAATAGCCTACAGTGGTTATGTAAAATGTAGCGTGTTTTCTTCCATTATTCCTTTCTCAGCAGAACCTTCCACTTATACGGACCTGAGATGGCGCTTGTTGAAACAATTAATGCAACATTAGTGTCGGTATAAAGCTAGCTGTATATTTTCTTTTAAAGTTGAATTGTGGCAGACGGGTGGCAGGCGAAATTAAAACACCCTTTCTCCTCTAACATAGCAGGCGGACTCAATTATCCGTCCAAGCTAAAGTGGATTCAACTTCAGTCAGTAAATCCGAGCTCTTTTGTGCTATGTATAAAATATTCTAAGAAAGTATTCTTGTATTTGTTTCCTAACGATGTTTTCCTTCATCATATAAAGTGCAGATTCAGTTCTTTGTACACTCCTCGCGCGAACTTACTCGGGTGTGCGTCATGTTGCATGAACGGCATCACAGTAAACGTTTTTGGGACTAAACGGTGACAGGAATTGACGGGTTACGGGGCCGATACGTTTAAGGATTTTCGCAGAAACAAACTTCAGAGCGGCCAAGTTGAAGCGCAATCTGTACCGTCCCGACCCAACACCTTAGTGAACATTAAACTCCGTAGCTTCGCAGAAGCAGTTACCACGTTGGCTAATTGTGGGAACTTTGACATTGATTCTGATAATGACTTACATCTCATCATCCACCTACATCAAAAGAAGTTGATATGTGAACTATCAAATTCTTTTGTTCTTGAAGATTACGTTATTGTATTGATGAAGCAATTAGCGTGAAATATTGACGCTTGCCATTCCAGGGGCACTTACAAATTGCTTATGTAGTAAGGTTTCTTTTGTATTTTAAAACATACATAGATCGAGTGATGACTGTCTCCGTGGTTTGGTAATCGGTAGTACTTTGTACGAATTGCCAAGCAACGGCTTAGGGTTCTCTCCCAGGTCTGGAAAAGTGATATTTTTGATTAGAAATTCTCAGTATTAAACTATTAACCCGCAGTCTGAAATTATGTTCGGTAAATGGTGACCTAATCCGAAAACTCTTGAGTGGCAACTCGAATTTTCAACAGTATTATACAGTACAAAGATTGATAAATATAGCGCCTACAATACTACTATTATAGTAGTTACCTACTACAGTAGGATGGCAACCTTAGATACATACTACATTAATGTTTACTTCATATTCGTTTCAAGAACGGGCGCCAAACTCAATTAGTTTGAGACTAGACCACCACAAGAGTGACATTTCCAATTAATATTTAATAGATCCGCTGATGTAATAACTTGGCTTGTCTCATTATGAATACATTTACATCTGGGGGAGCTTTAGATCCTCGCAGGTTCTTGTTGAATGGGCTAAGTCGGAAAAGTATTTATTTTATAATCTGTTATTGCGTTTCGTCGGTGGCTTTCCTCGATGCCCTTCCTTTAAGTATTCCTCTCCTTTTCTTATAAAAGTTATGAGTGTTTCGACATACTAAGACATTTATTCTCAATTTGACAGAAATATACAATTTGTATAAGGCCTAGTTATTAATAAGGTACTTTATCAACATATCTACATAACGCTTTTCTCCGTAGTGCTAATCAGACAAACACATGTTTCATGTTAGGTCTTATTCCAGACTCCGGTATTTGAGTATTTCTCTACAAAAGCCTGAAATCACTTTATCCAACCCGAAGATCGAATTCGTGTGTAGAAGTCTGGACACAGTACCACTGAATAATCTAGCTAGTCTTAACCAAAATGTGGAAACATGAACAAAGTCTTTGTAAATATTTATGATGGTAATGTTTTACTTACGAGCGTTAAGGATTGTTTCATTTCAGTGAGTAACATTGTTGGTTCACGCACAATGTTCAGTGATGTGTAATGTGATGTGACCTTTCTTTTATTTAGATAGTCAAAGCTTTTATAGCGTCACATTATAAATCTGCGGGACGTTCTGAAAACCTTTATCATTATCCGTTCTGAAAGTCGTCTGCTGGACAAAAACCAACTAAACCTTATTTCATAATTAAAACTGAATCACATTAAATGTGAAATTTATTATGTTCCGTGTCGTAACCTACGTTATGTATTATGTTTTAATTAGGTACATCTTTGTAAGTGAGACTCATTACTCCCATAGTAATTTCCAGCCAACCCGATCAAAGGTCAATAGCTTTTTTCTTAACTTTTCTTTACAAAGCCACCATAGTGGAGGCCACCATACCAACAGATGCAGACAATGGCTTTTGGAGTGGAGGCCAACACTTCTGGATTCCATTGATTGCTTACCATTAAGCAGAGTGAAGTCACTTTTGTAGGCTAATATAAAAAAAGCTAGTATAAGTACCTGGTTGTCATTGGCTGCTATGACAATAATTGTTAAAGGTAGTCGTAAGCCTGAGAAATGTACCTATGCATTAAGCGTATTATTTGTGAGATGCTATCGCAACTGCAAATACGCTTATTGCAATCCATTATCTAAATGATTATGATAATAGGTAGTATTTCTATAATATAAAAATGAATTGCTGAATGTGTTGCTGAGCGCAAATATCGAGAGCAGCTGAACCGATTTCGCTAATTCTTTTTTTATAATATTCCTTGAAGTACGAGGATGATTCTTACGGAGAGAAAAATTTAAAAATTGCCTGGGATAAAAAACACTTTTCTATATTTCCAAACAAAAGTATCTTTATTTATCCCAAAATGTTTAAAAAAATGTCCACCCGTGCGAAGCCGGGGCGGGCCGCTAGTTATATAATAAAACTAATAAGTTTATTTGAATGCAATAATCTATGAAGAAATTTAGTTTTGATGTTTCATTATTTCATAGTCTAAATTCTTGAGAAAAGCTCTAGTATAGGTTATACCCACGGGAGTAGAGCAATATAATTAAAGACGTAACTTACACGGGCGACACCATGCTGCGTACGGCTAGTACCTATCTACAGATAAATCAAAAGCTCTTGATTCAATGACATGTTAATAGCTTCATAACACTTAATTACCATTTACATTCATAGACGGACTCGATGGCTTCTTGGCGACTGATATTGGCCTTAAGTAGTGAATGGTTACAGTACCAGCTTCTTATGTACAAAGTTAAAGGGTTGTAATTGTAACCAGGTAATGAGTTCTTTTTTCCACGAAGTACTTTCTAAATCTATGCAAAATATTGTTAGGAAAGCTGTCGAATTATTCCCAACTGTTCCTAAAGTTTGCCTCGTATTTAACAACTCTTTTTAATGCCGAGCCGACAAACTCTTATACTATTCACAGTTCCTACAAACTCACAAAATTTTCCTTTCGAATGGAACTGTCAAAACTTTTAGATTTCGGATTTATGAATAAACGTTTATGTTACGTAAACTTTCTCACAGTTTTGAAAAGGATCGTTACTAACGATCAATGTAAAACAGCTGGATTACAACATGTTCAGGGGGCCTACCAACACCTCTTATTGCAGTATTATTTTAATGTTACTTAGTGTTTTGTCTTTTGTACCATTAAAACAAGGATAGAGACAAGATAGGGTTTTAATAAGATGGCTATAAGAGGTTGTGGTAGGGCCCCTGGTCGGGAGGCGGCGGAGCGGCTCAGGGAGGAAAGTCTTCTCGCTGATCCGATCCGCCGCCGGCGAACGGGGCGCCGTCGGCGCGCATACGCGCACGCGATGCCGCCTTAGTGGGGTTGCCGGTGGGGGAGCGGGGCCTATCACCCCTATCCGCAACCTTCCATGTAGGGACAGCGTTCCTGGTGCACCCGGACGCTGTCACAGGTGTTGGTGCCCGCACGGTGCGGGCTGGCGCTGGGTAGGCCGCTGATGTAGTATCAAGTTCCGGCGGCCTATCCGTTAAGGCGAAAGCAGGTGCACAGGGGGGTTTTAGTCGGTATTTTGGCCACCTACCATCTTAGGCCAGCGAGTCCGACATAGCCGCCTCGTTTCCCCGGACGAGGAGGTATGCGTAAATGCATTTCCCCTCTTTAAAAAAAAAAAAAAAAAGGTCCCCTGGTCGGGTTTTACAGATGGTACCAACCTGAAGTGTTTGTGTAGTGTACCTCAATTTATATCGCACCTTACATCGTGCCCTGCGTCTACTAACACCTACACGCAGGAGGACTTAAGGCTTTTTTGACAATGCAGTAATGCCGTTTAGGCGAACACAAGATGCAATTTGTATACTGTCGAAATGCGCGTATAAGTGCCCAACGGTCGGAGGACTCTGCAGATAAAGGTAAATATTGCGTTACTTAATCTAGCGAGACAACGATACATACATTACATAACAGTTAGCAATAGCACAGCTATGAACGTAAGCGGTCACGGCCGACCGCTCCGACAAACAGACCAGCTAATTAACCTGCTAGTTCTACTGTTATACCCATGAGTGTAATCTTAGTCCATCCAATTAGGACTAATTCTATGTTCATATTTACTTACGGGTATATATGAGTATAGAAGCGTCGAAAAGGTCGAAAGGGTTGAAACAGATAGCGGGCTGGATGGCGACACGATGTCGTAAATGAGGTACCTAGGACTTCTTTGAAAGTCATACAACAGAACACTGACAACCGGGTCCTAAAGTAGTGTTTTTATCTAACTTTGGTAGCAAACAAGCATACGGCCCATCAAATGGTAAGTGGTAGGTAACCGTAGTAATCTGTGGACATGGCTGTGTTTATGGCGGCATGGCTACTACAATATCACTTTCACTGTCCATGCATTACATGTAATGCACTGATGAGTTAGCTCCGTACGTCCGTGCATAACATACAATACACTAATAACCACCAAGAATAGTGTTGTTCAAGAGAAACTTGAAAAATCAATCAAATAAAAAAAAACAGATAATTATTTCAACCTGCCAAGTACGTAATCTGGCTTCCTAGGTTGCCATATCTAATATGTAAAAAAAAATAAAAGTAAAACTTGGTATATTATATTTTAATCAAACAAAAATAAAAACGGTTTTCTTACTGAAATTCAACTTAAATAAAACTTTTTTTTTATTTCTTTGGGGGGTCTACGCTAGTAAACTTTTCTTGAGACATAATAAGTCACCTCCACAGTCGATACAATATACTGCATTAAGTGCCACACAATTAACTTTGTATCGTGGCACTATGTACATAATTATCTCTTTCGTTTTTCTCGTAGAGGTTTAGTCCGCCAAAATATACACGAGATCAACGATTTGACCATGTTTGTTACATATACATCGATCGTGTTTCGACGTACTTGGACAACACTATTGGTCGGCGGTTGAAGTTCATACGTCCATGCATTGTATATAACGCACTATTGGACGTGCAATAATTGTATTGATAATTGTCTTAGGACAGTGAAAGTGATATTTTTGGGACGCCTATTGGGTCAACTTTAAACAGAATTAACACAAGGGTTCACAAATTCACAATAAAAAGAAATCTGTAATGAAGTCGTAAGCATCATCTATCTGGTGAAGAGATTGTGCTTTCGCAATAACACTTCTTTGAAGAAGTAATGTAGGTATCCTTGAGTCTCTCGCTACACACTGTCGCAACATTATACCTATGTAATTTTGCCGTGACTACGAACTTCTGTAGGGTGAAACTACTTCCTCAGTCAAGCTGTCCCAATCCAAGTGAGAAGTCTTCTTCTAGAAAACTCGAGCTTATTCTAATTGCTTTTTCCACATAATTATGAGTATGAGTATCATAAAGCACCAACTTCAAATCTGACCAAAATTAATGGCATAATATTATTTTTAAACGTTATTTCTTTGTCTTTCATTATTGGTCGCGTTACACATTCATTATTTTTATTTTTTATGCATCTACCCTCATATTTTATAATACATGTAAATAAAGAGTGGCATTCTCTGTTATATTGGATAGTTGCTCTATATAAAACGTATGACCTTAACGCGTGAGAACTTAGCATACGTCCGTGGGACAAATGTAAATTTGATGCAAGATTTTGTAAATTGTACTATTGTCTTATATTTTTTATATTTCATGACGTTTTTAGACGCATTTACTTTTACTTTACTTTAATTATTGTGTTACTAATAAATAATCTTACAAGTTGTAAGAAATAATACCCATAACTGCAAACTTAAAGCAAAAGCTTTAAGTGCCTATTCTTTATTAGCAACAGTTGGTCGCACTGTGTACGGGGTTACAAATTCAAGTAGGGTAAGGATACCTATTAATTATACTCACAGTGAAGACAGTAGTCTTTTGGCTGATAATAATACTCAATCACCATACATATATTGTAAATTACGGCAACCAATGGAGAGTTTTAGAGGTTAAAACAATCGTTAATTTAATTTAGTTATTGTGCACTTAAAAAGTTATAAATCTGCACTTACTAATACTAACGTTGTGATCAATGCCCATGCTTTCTCTGTATAAAAAGAGGCCCTAACCCTGCTCAAGCTAAAACGACGATGAGAATAACCTATACTACTCAATAAACATTGACAGTAAGTGTTATATAAAACATAAATAAAGCATAACCCAATTGTTTTTAATAACAACAATATAAAAAAATAACCTTATGTCGCAACGTTGTACGCAAAAACGTCGTCGTGTAAATGGCCTGCTTTATATTCCACTCAATGTTAGGGAAGCATTTAAAAAATATTGTCGTTACGAGTTTTATTTTTATTTGTGATTCAAAGCTGTTATAATGAAGAAACTTGATGTAAGTCAAATATCTTTAAATACTATAAAGCAAAGTCATTGTTTTCTTCTGTGTTTCCTCGCTAACTTCTTTTAAACCACGCAACAAATTTTGATATAGTTTTTGCTATCGTTCAGATAAATTCTTTCGCCACGTATTATTTTTATAATACAACATACATAATGTACTCGTGCAAACCCGTGGAGAGTCGCTAGTAATAAATTTAAATAAATTGGAGATGGTTAGATAACAGTATACATCGCGAGTATTTGAGGTTAAAAGTTTTTGGACTTCGCGTCATTTAGTCGTTAAATAATCAAATTTTTGTGCTGTACTGCACTGTGTAGTAATAGAACTGTTTTATAGCTAAATAATATTCCGTGTGGACACATTAGCCCCAAGATTTTCATACACTGCAGAACATAATCATACCGCGCATAAAAGACGGGTTGGTGACCACATATTTTGTGATAAGTACCTATTTAGTAGGTACGCAGGTGCCTATTGCAAGCCCCTTAGTCGTCTTTAACAAAGTAAGTACCGTATCCTGAAGTAGTTTATACGGCTCTATTAATATTTTTTTTAACAAAAACGCTATCTCCAAAAATCAATATGCACATTGAATTCAAACTTATTGGTCTTTGAGCGGGTGAAAGTACCTACCTACTCGTGAAGTTAAACAACTTTTACTGTGATTTTAATTATAAAATCGGTTGTAGTTTTATTAAATTATAGTCAATAAATGTCATTCAGCAGCTATTATAAACTTATAATATCAAGTTATACAAAATATTAAACGTATGAAGTTAAAACTATAATTTTAATATCTTTTTGATTAAATTCATCTTTCTATCCTAAATGTACCTTATCATTCTACTAACAACAACGACAATTTTGGTATTAATTGGTACAGCAACTAATAATTAATATGATATAATTATTTTGTTCCAGGAAACCTACACAGATGTACCAATGACGGCCACAGACCCCGAGCACTGTCATTGGAAGCCTCAAGCGGAGCCGCCCAGCGCCATACCACAGCTGCTCACTGCGCTGGTGCTATGCGGCATTTTTATGGTAAGCACATAAAGATAGATTTTGATTAGAGACGAATTTCCGACAAAAGCCAAATATTACTTAAAAAGAGTATAAACAGTATCTTGTCTGATAAACCTATCCACGAAAAATAACGTATATAATAGCATAAATTTCTTGTCTCGAAGGGTTAGGCCGAAGTGTATGTGTACAGTTATTTTGAGTCCTACAGTGAGTTTCCCAAAAGACACAAATATCTGCCACTAACCGACTCGGTCATCAAACCGGGGACCTTTGTATGTAGTACAAAGCACGAATGAACAATTAAGAACAGCCGAAAAATTACTTCAACACTTAAGTTTTTTTTTTGATTATGCAATCAATGCTTAAATCAATTTATTGTTTACATTCACTTACAACTGTTTGTTATGTCTATTTATTGACCATGTGTACGCAATTCCAGTTCGATTTGAGTAAAAGTTGAATGACGGGATCATTCCGTAGTGCTTCCACAAATTACAGAACCTAAGTACTATCGAACCGGTTGAATCATGACCTACCATAAAGCTCATTTTGCCAATCCATCTAAATGCAAGTAGGTCGAAATTCGCCTGAAGAAAGATTACCTTGGCAACGAGCATGTTGTCATTTCGTAGAAACTGACATTTTACTGAGTACACTGTTGTTATGTTAGTATTAAAAACATTAGGGATCTTTTGTTTTCACGGAAGATGGTTGTCATTTAATTTCATCCACATTTTGTCTTTTTTATCATTGTAATATACCATTAATATCATCAACAAGAATATTATTCTACACTTGACGCTGGCAGAAATAGCTGACACAATCGTCGGCTCTGTTGCCAAAAAAAAGGAGAAGAAGAAGAAGAAAAACATTAGATACAGTAAATCTTACAAGTTTGATAGTTTTAAGCGAAATATTAGCAAAATGGGCCATGATTCAGTTGGTCCGATAGTACATGCATAATAAATAAATGCTATAATAGGTTTCTTCGCGATATCCCTCTTCAGTCTATAAAATTAAATCGACATTTATTCGCAGTACACGTGTTACAAAAGCTCTACTATAAAAGGAAAAGTTTGGAGAAGTCACAATGCTCGGTTTTATACTTACAACTTTGTGAATATAGAGATGGCTTACGTAACTAAAAAGTAATTAAACTTTTATACTTAGTTGTTTTTGTAATTATCATAATTGAAGAGTACTAACACGTGTAATTAACCATTGTGACGATAGACTAATTAACAGCAAATAACTATAACTATTATGTATACTTGATTTGTTCCAATACTTATCGATGCACGAAAGTGAGAAGTGGGAGGGAGTCAATAAAAGGGCAAAACGTAATTCGGAACTCTCCTGGATCCCACTGACTGCCTAGCATCAGGACCATTCGTCCTGTCCTGAGTTATTTTAGTAGACTATTTAAAAGAAATTATACTTATGCTTATGTCTTAATAAAATAGAATTTAGTTTTTTAGTCAATTGATAGACGGTCAGTGCTTTTCTTTCACCGTAGGTCTGTAAGATTTTCAACGTACTTTGGTACTTACTACAACTCTCGCGCTCCTCTGTTGTTCACGAAGGCAAGTGGCGTAACCATCTGTTCATCACATAATATTAACTGTCAATATTATCCAGGTGTGTGAGCTGATCGGAGGGTACCTAGCTGGCAGTCTGTCAGTGATGAGCGATGCGGCCCACATGCTAAGTGACTGCGGTGGCTTCGCGCTAGCACTGCTCGCCTTCCACTGCGCCAAGAGGAACCCTGACGTCTCTATGTCTTACGGATATAAGAGAGCTGGTGAGTGATAGTATTATTTACATTATCCAGCGGACGAATGTCATTGCGTCATTTTTGGGCTGACTTCGGCGGCGTCATCAATGGTCCTTTGTGTAGAAATTCGTCATCCCCTATCCCTGTTTTAAACGCAGCATGCTATTTTTAATATTCTATAGTGGGTGCACGGATAGTGACCCATTTTCTTTTCTATTCTGTGAAATAGGGTATTTTACTCTTTATGAGATATATAGCTTAGGCAAAAAGCAGTCGAAAAAGGTTAGTTTTAGTTAATAAAATAACAAACTTAATTTCAACATTAAATTCAAAGTTTTTTACTTTTTTGAATGTGTTTCTTATCACCAATTTAATCAATATGTATTAGTCGCCATGTTATTACGTCAGATGGCTGTGTAAACTTAAAGTGTCAACTGTCAACCATTAGCTGTAGATACAGGCAATAAATTCTAGTTATTTCGTACCAAACAACGTAATTGTTGTTGTAATATTATCATGGAGGACGGTTTTGTTAAAGGAGACAGCACAAATTTACCAAGGATATTCTCTTTGATGGTCGGTAAATGCTTTGCTGTAAATCCCGATTTCTGTTCTGCTGAGTTACGGAATGTTAAAACTTCGATGTAAGTAATGCCCTCTTTTTACTGAACTCATTATTTTCTACTGTATGTAGTTTTCCATATCGTGTTTCAATTGAAATGTAAGTTATAAATAATTTAGCAACTTATTTACATACTTCTATAACCTCCAAATATGAACTTCAATTTAAAAATATGATCTTCAAAAGTACATACGAGTTTTATCAGATAATAGTTCAGGATTCCTTCTCGCAACTTTAAACCAAGTTTTCCTCATATTTAAATCAGACGGCACTTGAATCCACAATTTGTCCGGTGTTTTTACACTAGTTTTCTGGCATACAGGAAAAGCACACCAACGATAAGTAGAATAATAACTCATTTTTAAAATATAAACAATTAACTTATATAAAACATACAAAATATCACTGAATAGTGCATTTGTTTACACAGCTAACTGACGTCACACAATGTGACGTCCGCTGCTTCCAGCGTTTTCGTCAAATTACGCGCGAAATTTAAAAATGCAAAATTAAAATGCATTTTTATGGCACTTAACGATTAAATAAAAAAAAATCTTTTTTTGTGGTTTATTATCACAATAGATTCTAATTGAGACACTTCAAAAATGCGTGTAATACCCTATTGCTATGTATTCTTAAATAATTCCGACTGAAATATGATATCAACTTAGCCGTGTGGTCTCTGGTCTAGAATGTAGAACCATTCCATCTCTGCCTGTGAGTGTCGTAAAGGGCGCCTAAGAGCACATCATGCTCATGCAGGTAAATGTTGCCAGTTACTAAACATCGCCTACCTGCGGTCCCTACCCCGCCAGCTAAGCATGGTGGCTATGACAAATTATTTCCTGTTAATGTCCTGTATTGGACATCTCCAGGCTGATGTGATGAACAATATCAACTTTCTTTCCACAGAGGTCTTAGGCGCGATGCTATCCGTACTTTTAATCTGGATTCTGACTGGCATCTTTATCTACGTGGCGGTGTGCCGTCTGCACTCAGGAGAGTATAACATCGAGCCTGATATGATGATGATAGTATCAGGGTGTGGAGTTGCGTTCAACGTTATACTAGCGCTGGTGCTGCATGGATGCGCTTCGGATATTGGTAAGGAATTTTCACCAGCTTTTAGTGACAATGGCACACTTATCGTGCTGCCCTGCGTGTCCTTTCACCTGCAGGCATAGACCTGTACCACGCTACAGATAATGCACTATTAGTGGAAGCATATTGGTTGTTGGTAAAAACAAAAAAAGTGACAAATAAGCTCACCTGACGTTAAAAGTTTTTCTGTGACTTATGAGATTGGGATTCGCACAATCTTTGGTCTTCGAGCACATGCTCATTATATACATAACTGATGACGATGATTAACAAATGATACTAATCAACAAATACCGTCACATAATAAATATTAGACTACGCATTGGTATCACCAAATAACACTTGCGTGCCGTGCGTTAGAATTTCAGTTAATTGCCTCGTAAATGCACATGCGTGAACTGAAACCCCTAATGTTCAAGTTATTTTTCAGGTATTGTACTATATTCTGTTTATTCCTTTCTCCAGCTCACCACCACAGTCACGGAGGCGCAGCTTGTTCTCACGCTCATACACACAGCGGTAGTCCCTCCCGTGGCTGGCGATTGTTCCGCCGTCGTGAACACAAGCACGCCAACGGAGCGCTCGCCAACGGTGACTACACCATGAAGGACCTGGCCGCTGTGGAAGCTAGCGTGGCCGGTGCTCAACCCAGGTAAGGACCGCATGACATTATTATGGTCGTATATGGTGTTTTACTTTTAAGAACTATACTTTTAACTATAACTTTAAGAAATATAGCGTTGTAGGCTCTTTTAGTTTTAGGAGCTGCTAACTGTCGGCTTCCTCGCTAGTTAGACCGGTTTTGTTCACAACTCTTTCTTATTTAACACATCTATCTTTAAACTACCGAAAAAAATATAAGTTTCATAAACAATTAACTGTATATGAATATAGAATAAAATAATTAGCAAAATATTAATGGACTTTGCTATAAAATTATGCCAACATGACTCGTGAAATTGAAAATTCGATATCACTACAAACGCCTACGAAAAATATCATTGCAAGTGTCGTATTGCATCATTCAGATTTACAAAGACGCTTAAAAGTAAAAGTAGTAGTTATACATCACACAAATATTTGCACTGAACGGCAATCTAACCTGCCGTTCTTGTGTTAGCAGTCGATTACTTTTAATCGTTATATTAGATCACTAGTGTGCGGTGATGTACACATTTTTATTATTTACGTGAATCTTTGGCCTTACCTCTCATATTACTTGAAATCGACACAAAATTTTCACTCTCCTTTTTTTTTTTCATGTCAATCCTTCAGGCGTTGTGCTATTGACATTGCTCTCGAAATTGTGGGTCCTGTTTTCGTTTTGTTGATCACGAAATGGTTCTTGACAGAGGTGCACAGTTTTTTCATGATCGCGCGACTTTCAATAGGACATTCAGTAGATATCAGTATGTTTGAACGCACGGTCGCGCGATCATTTTCGTCGGACGCACGTATCATCGCGCGAGTGATGACAATAGGACGGCGCCTCACACAATCTATCCATCCATTTCTTTAATCTATCCTTTAGTAAGTTATCCATAAATTGTTGCAGGAACATTAACTTACGTGCAGCACTGATTCACGTGATAGGGGATCTTATACAAAGCTGTGGAGTACTGCTCGCATCTATACTTATTAAGTTTTATGTGAGTATACTTTTTGTCTTTTTATTGGTGAATCGATAAGCGCAGTGTAGGCTTTTGATTGCTTCTGTAGCGCAATGGGAGTCCGTACAAATGATTTTAGGCGTTGCTGGTTCGATTCCACAGGCTGATTAACGAAAAATTGATCTAGGTAGTTACTAACTAGACCAAATTAAACTAAATATACATGCTTTTAGGTATTTCAAATGAGATTTAACAGGTGATTAGTTAATTTAAAAACATACGTGAACGTAAAATAAAGTCTAATCCTATTTTTTTTATATCGACATTTATAATATATCTATGAATTTAATTAAAAAATACGTACAAATTAATAATATGTTTATATCGCCAGCCTGAAGCCAAGATAGTGGACCCAATCTGCACGTTCGTGTTCAGCTTCCTAGTGTTGCTGACGTCAGCGCGTGTAGTGAGGGACGCAATAGGCATGCTCATGCAAGCTGTGCCTAAGCACTTTAGGTAAGTGTATCATATTTCATACTGTTACGTTTCAGGATGGGGTTCGATGTAAAATGCCAGTTACGCGATAATGAGTTTATTCAAGAGTCACACAATACACTAACAATACCAAAATAAAGCAATAAACACAAATACACTATAACGCTTCGTAGATCGCTCTTCGTAAACTTCCGTATCACTTAGATGTTCGCTCGAGATCGCTGTATTCACAACTGAATGAATTGCCGACGTTCGAATCCTTTTTATAGTCATTCAATAGATTTCTAGAACCCTCCTGTTGCCGATAAATCTCGATAACATAACAATGAACGTAGGTAGTTACGTCCTGGCGACGCGTAGGTATGCCTACCGCCGATGAGCTATTGTTATACGTGTAGGTAGGTACTTGCGAACATTCTAGCGTAGATATATTGTCGTAACAATACAATATAGTGAACCCAACTATGAGTTTGAGAGTTCTCATTCTTATTCACATGAAAATCCTCCGTAAAAGTTCCCAGTATACAGTCCAACTTCGCTTATCAATTTTGAGACCATTGTAGTAGTAGTTAGGCTGAAGTGGGAGCTATCTTGCTTGCAGTTTGCCATGATGTCAATTGGGATAGGGTTCACCACATCTCTGAACCGTACTTACTTCTTACAACACATCTGACAACCTACACTCCACTCTCTTGTCTCAGTCAAAAAAGAGTATTAAACACTACTCCGGTCAATAGAAATTTTAATAAACATAAATAAATTGAAAAGAATGGCGTGAATTTCTTGCCAGTTGTTCTCACAGCTCTACCTCGCCAGCGAACTGGCTGTAGGTTAATTAGCTGACTTCATGTAATTTAGACTTTTCATAAGCATCATACTTTATGATCATAATCAAATAAATGCTTTGAGTTTTTAAGTTTTAATCAGTTTCCAAATAAATATTCTTCATATGAATTGTTATAGATATCGTGAATGTGTGTCAGCTTTGTCATCGTTGAACGGAGTGCGCCACGTCCACTCTGTGCACGCGTGGGCACTCTCCACGCATCACATCGTCATGACGGCGCATGTCGCTATTGGTATGTATTATTTATTTATTTTCTAGGTGCCCGCAACGCGGTTTCTCCCGCGTTAAGTTATATCTTAAGTTACTACTCTGCTCCTGTCGCTCGTAGCGTGATGTTACATAAGCCAGAGATCGGAATAGATAGCGATATTTTTGGTACTTCTGGTATGTTGTAATAATATGGACATGCCCTACGTCCCGGAATTTAAATATTAATATATATAGTAATCGTATTAATGATATTTATATAATCGTATTAAGTAGGTTCTAAAATCCAATAAACAAGCCAGTGTAACAGGATTCACCAATATTCACCATAGAAAGTGCAACAGGACCCAACGCACTCTATGAACTTAACTAAGTAAGCGAGTTAGCTACCGATTAATTGATAATAGAAAATTGTAATACGTTAGAAAGAGACAATACATACTTTTCGTTAGGCAAAAAGTGTTCCGCATTCCCGCTATTGTTCTCTTTTGTTTCCACAAGCTATGTTTCCATCCTACAAGGACAACAACAACGCGCGAGTACGCATTGGACTTTTGCAACTTCAGACATTCGATGTCGTTGATGTAAGTTTGACGACATCGCGTGTGCTATGGTTTACGTAAAACAAACAAATAAATTTTCTCGTTTTAAATTTTTTTAAATGTTACAATATGAATTTTACGTCGATGATTTGTGCAGCGGCTAGAATGATTTGAAACAGGCAAAGAGATCAAAATGTACAGGCCAGTTAACACCGTACATATGAAGTTGTTTTGGTTGAAGTTAGGTAAAGTGAAGAAGTGCGAAAGTTCACTTTAAAGTTTATTTAAATAATACGAAATACAAGATAAAATTAGTATAGTTACTTTGACAGTTGTAATTGCACTTGCTTTATTTTACGTAAGTAAGTATTTATAATGTGCCGTCAGTAGGTCACGAATTTTGCTTAGTCAAACGGAGTATGTACACCTTCATTCATTTATTTTTTATTTAATACTGGGGTATGTTCACATTAACACGTGGACGTACCCCGGGATTGTAAATATGTTTGCGTTTGCTCAATGAACCAAAATAGCTTTACCTGTTCCGATCTCTATACATAACCTAAAATATTCCACAAAGAATTCAAACGCAAAAGAATTCTTCAAATTAATAATCCGACACGTCGACCACTTTTATGGTTAAGTTAAAAAAAGTAATCTAGGTGACTACAAACACTGCAAATGTGTTGAGTAATCGCGGTAACAAATAGGTAGATTAATAGAGTGCCGTTGACTTACGAACCCCGAATATTAACCGTATGCCGTCGCACTTAGTGTAAATTCACTCGTCAGTGTTCCTCCACTGATGAAATTCTCTCGGGTAGGTAGATAGTATTTAGTCACAAAAAATCTCTTTTATAACACTTGCTAAAAGATTTTAATATTAAACTACATCATATCTGCAGTATAGCAGAAATATACTCTTCAGTGTCGTTATTGATATGATAGTGGTCCCAATGTACTGCCCTGAGGCATACCAATAAGAATTGCAAACTTGTGTAGATGTAGCTCAGTCTTAACTAACGCTTAGTTAAATGTTTTTATTTATGCATTTAAGCTAACTCAGAGCTCTAACTACTACATACAAGTTTAAGAATACCTTATAACATTTCTGTGATTAACAAAATCAAACACCTTATTAAAATCAATGTAGATGAACAGGTATTTTAGACTAATCTGCTTACATTGCCGCAGACGAATTGACGGATCCTGAAGTCGTGCTCCACGCATGCCAGCAGCTGGCGCGCAGTGAGTGGGGCGTGCACAACGCCACGTTCCAAGTGGAGCGGTACAGCGCGCGCATGGCGGCCTGCGCCACGTGTCGCCTGCAGCCCGCGCACACACCCTGACATCTCACCACGCTCACGCACTAGACCACACACAGGTACGTCTGACACTGCTACTGCTACACAACGCACGTTCCAAGTGGAGCGGTACAGCGCGCGCATGGCGGCCTGCGCCACGTGTCAGACTCTCTTTCTCTCTCTCTCTCTCACACACACACACACACACACACACACACACACACACACATTTAACTCAAACTTATTATATTTCATCACCATACGTAACAACATTCAGATTACCAATAAATTACTATTTCAGAATGTAACGCACTTCCCAAGTAAATATGACGAGGTACCAGTGATGTGCTTAGATTGAACTATTGACGAACATTGAGGGGCCAGCTGTCAATCAGTGATTGATTGATACTCATTGCAGGACAGTGATTAGTGCGGTGTCAATCGTCAGTGTAATAGATTGTTAAATAGATAGTGTTCGAAGAAGTACCAATTGACAATGTGATTGATAGATAGATTGATAGAAATAAATGTAAAGTGAGTGAATCACTATGGACTTAAAAATTGATGATCTCAAGAAACAACAAAGTCATAATAATATTTTTTGTACTAAATGTTGAGCTATGACTGTACGCAATGACGGCCATGTTGAAAAATATTATAGCTTTTCAAAATCGTACGTAACCCCCTCCCCTCTCCCTCCCCATGGTCCACGAGCGATGGGAGACGTAAGGTAGCGGAGCTGGTAAAGCTAGCATCACAAGAAATTATATTAAAAATAATTTGAACGATTTTTATTATTGTCTGACCATTGCCCATTAATAGTATTAAATAATAAAGTCAGAATTAAAATAATTAATATAAACGTTATTTTGAAGCATAATAATAAGCATTTGTAATTGTATGCCCTTGTAAAATTGTTATTTATAATAAAATTTAAAAAAGGACAGTATTTAAAAAAAAGTATGTAATTAGTGCCAATTTTTGGGAGAAAATAATATTTAGCCTTTAATCGTTGACCCGATATTAAATAATAATGTTAATATATTTAATAATGATGACATCGCGCCTTCAATGGAAAAGAGACTTAATACGAAAACTGAGTTAAGCGAGTTTGAACTTTTTGGCTATGTCCGTAAGACAAAATTTTCCCTAAAAGCATATGTTGTACGCTACTTTATTATTGAAGGTGCGAAACGTTTTAGGTATAAGTTAATTTAAAATTATTTATTATTTATTGCATAGCTAGTAATATATGAACTGTTGTATATTTAAGATAGAGTGCCCATAGATACAAGTGAAGAGTGTTATTTAAAAGTACCCTATAATAAAACAAATCTCACAAGTTTCATCAAATTAAATTTTCCAATAACTTTTATTACATTTATGCGTTTGATCTCGCTCAAAGAGAGAGGTTGCCATAGTAACATGCTTGGCAAACATAGTTGGTGATAATTATTGCACAGGTAGGGAAGGACGGAGGCAGCGTGCATAGTGCTATCGCCCGTCTCTTACGACACTAATGGAAACAAATGGGCTGGTTAAGGCATGAGACCGCATCCAATTAATTTAGACTCTTTAGATGTTATTTGGATACTATAAGACTTTTTGTATAAACACAAAATCTGTTGAATTTTTTTATTGGATTAAGCTTGGGGTCTTCTAGAATGGAGCTCTTCTTCTAGATTTGCTTATAAGCACAAATTTCAAATGTTCCTACACTGGAAAGTCAAATGCTGTCCACTTGGATCTATGTGTACCGACACCATGGATTTATTTAGGACACATCTATGCGGTCCGACAATCCTACCCGTATTCTTATCTTTACAGTCTTGGATAAATCCATGGCTGTTTATAGCTTATTGAATGTAGCTCATGTTTTTAAAAAGGATTATCCATAAATTATGTCAAACTTTTAGTACTTCGCACCTACCATGAATAGAAGATATACTTAGAACCTTGATTCAACATTATCACCGTGCCGCTTTGAGCAAACGTAGTGATCAAATGTTTGCATGATGATCAAAGCAGACATGACAAAACAAGTACAGACATAATGATCAATGCTCATGTCTTCTCAGTATAAGAATAAGTATTAACCCTGCAGCGGGATAATACAGAAACGGAACAGAACTAGTGCGAATCACAAAGTCTCACTAGTTCGGTACAGAATGTTTTTTTTTTTGCCAACAGAACTAATGTGAATAATAAAGTGTCACTAGTTCTGTGAACAGAATTAATCCACTGAACTAGTAGGAATAAACGTTAATAACAGCTTGGTAGGTATTTATTTTTTATTTTATTCAGTGTTCTACTAGACGGACACTATTCCAATAGATGCTGGCATAGTGGCCACTATAGCGGACAAAAGTTGGCATAGTTTATGGTTGATCGCATTGTATTCCAAAGTAGTAAGTGTTTAAATTATTTACAAAAGAGGCTTTTTGTTATTACAGGGTTTTGTGCAACTATTTTTGTATCTTAAACATTTTAGACTGCCTAAGTAGTTCGTTTAATTCAAGGGCGAGTTCATGACTTATTTATTATCATCATTTTAGTCTAAGGACGTCCATTGTTGAACATAGCCCTCCCCTAAATATCGCTCTGACCGGTCTTGAACCCTCATTCATCGTTTTCCCGCCAATATCAAGTATTCGGTACACCTTATAATGTCTGAAAACGCTATGTTCCAGTTGTGCGACTCTTATTACCATTAGCACAAGGTTTAATATAAGCATTTAAAACGCCTTGAATTAAACGAACTACACAGCTTAAGACTTTTTTAAAGTAAAAAAATATTGTTTTTCGTATGAATGCATTATATTTAGCTTAAATGTTGAATGTTTTGTGCTCAACTAGTGAATTATTGTGATAGTTGTATAGTAACGTTGCATTCCATTGTTGTATATTGTAGATATTAAAGTATTATAGACGGACAGGGTAAGCGTGAAGGTAGCGAACATGCTTTTTATGATGGTGGTATCATTGTGGCAAGGACCATGGCATATCAGTGGAATCTTTTGCCTCATTCTCTATGCAGTCTTGCTATGTTTGCTGCAGCTTTAATCACTGCAACAATAATACCAGTCTGTCATGCGGTATTTTCACTTTAGTGCCACACGCGTAGTGACATTCAATTGAAAAAAGGGGTTTATTTTCTGAATCTTTGTTCATATTTTCATTGTAAATCGCTGCATTACATTTAAAATACCGAGAGCTTATTATACAGAGATTAAATATTATTTTGTCAGTTTTTAGTGTACTTATAATTTTTAAAATCTTTCTATTTGCATAAAAATCATGTTTGTTACCCAAAACGCGCCTTATGATTTAGTAATAAGTACATAGTCGATTAGTAAGTTTAATATGTAACCAAATATAAACAACATGTAGGTGTTATAATTAAGTTTTTAAATTATTCGCTCGATTTTCACAATTATAATATTTGTAAGAGGGAATTAAAAATTTATACTTAGAACTGTTTTTGCTCAAAATATTTTAGTAAGTACAACTCTCTATGCAATATGGCAGGATATTTTGACAGACATATTGGCGCAAAATACAGGTGAAATTATATATGTAATGTTGTTGTCATATACTTATATGCTTCCAAGTACCTATACCTTGGATATCTGAAATCAGGGAAATCTGGAATATCTGGACTCCAACAAAGGTAAATTTAGCACAACAGATTTTCAAAGGTCGAAGTAGTGCACCAAAATCCAGGCCAGGTGCGGCCAGGTTTCAAAGTCGAACACGGCTATTCATAAATAAAGAGAGGGACTTAAAAGAAATTGAGCATCCAGCGATATTTCCTATTTTAAAGTATTATTAGGTACAAAACAGCTAGGCGCAGTTTTGGTGATTTACGTCTACACGACGTTAAAGAAAATGTAATTAAGTACCTATTTCAGTATTTTAAACTAAACAAAAGTATTACCTAAGTATTCATTTCAAATATTCTGAGCAGAAACAGATCTATAGTTTTAGCGCCAAAATGTAACCAAAAAGAAGTATTTTTATAAATTGTTTGTGTAATTGGTATATTGTGTTGTCGGCTATAATTTTGTTGTTGAATGTTATTTCCGTCCCGTTGAAGTTCGGTTCTGTAGTATGTAACATTGTACTGATTAAACTCATTATAAACAGTTTCTGGTTTTCGTTTATTGACTGTGAAATATGTCTTCACATCCACTAGGCCTATATTTTTCTGTCCTCTTCCTTTCCGAACTCATCCCCTTTTTTATACACGGTAGACAAAACGGTTTAGTTATTTCTATCTTAAAGGCCTATTCAAACCAGAGCGGTATTCGCTACCGCCTGCGAGAAAACCGAGTGGGTATGCGGTAACACTGCGAAACCAGCGTGGTATTTAGTTTTTCCCACAGCGGCAGCGAATACCGCTCAGGTTTGAATAAGCCTTAATAAGGCTTATTCAAACCTGAATGTTAATATCATTGATTCGTTTCTGCAACGCTTATATAACACTCTTATGTTATATACCTACCACTTACAGGTATCACTAGGGCCGTATGTTTTACTTACAAACGGCTCTGTTGCTATGAAAGGGTGCATATGCACTTCATACAAATGTACAAAACCCAAAGGTCATTAGCCAAAGAAAAAAATGTACGGCAGATCGCTGAGATGAGCTATGAGAACTGACAAGAATTCAGACCTCTTTTAGTCAGTTAAAACACTTAAACGCAATCAAAACACCATAGAAAATAATTATAATCTATCAATCAAAACTAAAAACATTTCTTGTTTATAAAAGTTATCAAGATACACATTCTGACCCGAAAAGTACTAGGGTAGCAGAATCTTGTAAGAGGTTGTTACTATGAAATAATATTATTTTTGGCCTACCCACTTCTCATAGTTTAATAAAAAATTTTAACACAATTATGAACAAGAAGTACTAGGGTAGCAGAATATTGTAAGAGGTTGTTACTATAAAAATTAAATTATTTGTGACCTACCCACATAACATGGTTTAACAAAAAGTTTAACACAAACACATGAACAAGAAGTACTAGGGTAGCAGAATCTTGTAAGAGATTGTTACCGTTACTATGAATTTTTTTTTTGTGATCTATCCTCTTATTAAACAAAAAGTTATCAATACCGGGTAGTATACCTACGTAAGAAGTACCAGGTTAGCATAATCTAGTAAGATGTTACCTACTAAAAAATTAAATTATTTGCCACCTACCCACTTAGATATACAAATAAGTTATCAGTACACTTCAAAGTAGTAGGGTAGTAAGAGATTGTAGGTTTTATGATATGTCAATATCAAATACTACGTTAATTTTTTTGGTGTAAATTAGTGTATCAACAAATGTGCTGTCCCTAGAACTTATTACTTTATATAATAAACCGTAGAATGCTGTATGAATCGATATATTCTTGTATGATAATGATAATTGTAGGTAAGCTAAGCAAAGAGTAAAATATTACGTCGTTTATTTTCAGAAGCGTTTTAATGTAATATGTAAAGATTTTATTTTAGAAGTTCTGTGATACAATCACATTGTTGTGGATGAAAACGGAAATTTCTAAGAAAATCGATAGGGGACGCGCTGGGCGGTTATACAAGGACCAAATAGGTGATGTATTAGGCAAGAGCAAAATTACAAGCACCCGTAACAGACGCGTGTGTGTGTATGAAATAATTAATGAATGTTAAAGGAGGTATGTTTGGATCCCACAAATAGGTACCGTTATATAGTCTCTGCTTATCCCATTACTGGGAGACAGGCGTAAAGTTGCGTATATTGTGTAGCAAATGAAATAAAACAACTATACATGACTTAATGATATTTATTTATAATATCTGAAGGCAAGACCTCGGCGTACACTCAGGTACTGGCCGAAAACTTTGTACGCGTATATCACAACAGCCAACGTAACATATTAAAGCTAGCACTGAGTTTCAGGTAGGCAGAAGTTACATGCTTCATTATTTTGCGTAAACTTAGATCACACACTCCTTTATTATTACGTAAATTAAAGGATTTATTTTCTTTAATCTGATTGTTATAATTAGGAAGCCTATTTTAATCTAATTAAACATAAAAAAGATACTACTATGATATGCAGACATTTCTTCAGGTAAATAGCAATCAGGCAACTATATAATTTAGAAAGTTAGTCGATTTCGGCTTCAAGCAAAAAGCATCTTAAAAGTTCGTCATATTAAAGACTTCCATACCAATTTGCCATGATAGCAGCAGGCATGGTGACCGTTTAGTCTTAACCGATTGCTTACCATCAGGAAAATGTATAAATATAAAATATACACACGACTGCATATAACTTCTGTCAATCAAACTATGTAAAATATTATATTATTATTTTACAATTGCACACATTAAAATTACAGCCATTTATCAATACTAAAATGCAATAATGTTAATTCGCAGCGAGTTACTTAATCAAAGTTATATAAACCTCTTTCTTGTTTTCATTATAATTTAAATTTGACTAATGCCCAAATACTTACTCAAAAGCCTCTGTGTCACATTATTAATATTAAATTGACAAAGATATCATAAAATTTAGTTGTGAATCTATTTTCAAGTAATTTAGAAATTGCCACCATTGACTATTTTGCAATAATAAAAAAATCGGTTCAATATTTTTGTGAGTAAGATTTTTGTTTTACGATACCATCATTTGATTTTTTTCGAATGGGTAGAGAGTATTACGTAGGTGCCACTTAAATTTTTACCAAACTCAGGACATCTCTTGTATCTAGTTATTCACTATCACTGCACACTAAGGGTCAGCGCAGACAGAGAGGAGAGGAGCGCAGCGGAGAGGATTTTATTAAGGCACTCAAAAATCAACTTTAAGACTATTGAAATAAAGTAGTGCGCACGGGACTTCCAGCGTATTTTCGATGACGCGCGACTCGCAAGCATTATTTGTCAGGTTCATGCATATATGCACTTTATTACAATAGCATTAAAGTTGGTTTTCAAGTGCCTTAATAAAATCCTCTCTGCTGCGCTCCTCTCTGTCTGCGCTGACCCTAAGGCAATAATTTGTTAAAAACAGGTTTTTTAAAGCGGCTGGTAATGGACCTTAAAATATACTTTGGCTTAAATTTCAAGATCTGTGCATAAGCTTAAAACATACAAAAATGGCTGCCAACGTTAAAATCTCACTAAGTTTATTAAAAATAGCTTTGTTTTAAATATATTGATACTGTTCGTCTTAAATTGTATCTTATTTTAAGTGACTGTACAGCGTTAATCTTATTAATAAACGTGGGTATAGCCAGAGAGATAGAGGAGTTAGAAACTTTTTTGTCTCCTTTTTATTATTTTTGATATGCTGTGTGGTTGTTTATGGAAGTCATTTGTCATAGGAATATCTTTTTAAAATACCTACATAATAATTAAGTATTATCATAAATACAAATTTCTATGAATTATTTTTCAAAAGCAAAATGTTTTCTTTTTTTTTGTGTATGAACTGTTTTTCGTATGAATAATTTTGAATAGTCGATTTGTTGTAGCAGGTTAAACAATAATATTTCTTTTTTATGACCATATGATATTTAAGAATTTTTAACGGGGTCCATCTTTTGTTTTCACGGTAGATGGTTGTCATTTAATTTCATCTACATTTTTTCTATTTTATCATTGTAATATACCATTAATATCATCAACAAGAATATTATTCTACACTTGACGCTGGCAGAAATAGCTGACACAATCGTCGGCTCTGTTGCCAAAGAAAAAGAAGAAGAAGAAGAATTTTTAACATTATTTTTCTTATTCATTATCTATGTAATTTCCTCCTGGCTATATCCACGTATATTTAACAACCTGGCATCGCTTGCATTTGTGCTACAACGATAGAATTATGCGTCTCATCAGCTAAAAGCATTTACTAAAACCTCTAGTTACCTTAATTTATTATTGCGCTATTATTTTATCATATTGACAATGTGTAATTTAAAATTACTTTAAATTAATATACTAAATGGTTCAGTATTTATAAATAACGCTTAATTAAAACCTGGCACATTTTACTTTTGCTTTAAAAGAAGATATACCTTTAAAGTAGACCACACAGATGGCAGTTGAGATGGTGTCTACCACTCTTCAACCCCACTAACTGCTTAAAATCAGGCAGAGTGGACTCATTATGGTATTAACTTTTATTTCTGAATTTTAAACTACACATTGTCTAAATACTTTTTCATAGTAATTAAACTAGAGTCGCACTACACTAATTGTATTTGAAATACGACTATTAACAATATTATTATTTTTATATTACTAACGGCCGTATCCATTGCTTTCTATATTCTGTATTCAACTAACTTCTTTAAATATTAACGATATATACATTGGAAGAAATATTGCCTTATTTATGCAAAAATAAAAAAGATACATAATGTTCGGTTCGGTGTTCAAACGAATGCTCGCCTCGTAGTCAAATGTTCTGCTACGGAATAGACACTAGTATTTTCTTTAGCGGTTCCTTTTTTTCGCATAAATAAGGCAAAGGAATAAAAACATACATTATAACAATATTCCAATAAATATTTTATATACATTATACACAACTAAATATATTATTTTTCTCATAAAAAAAAAGTATAAAAGAAAATACAAAATGTCATGATCACTGAGTATTATTAAAAACTATTTAATATCACCCATTTCGTTATTCTAATAAAATTAACTTGGCGGGCAATTGTACTTTGTACATGGCTATTATTATAACACGACAAAAATACAGCTAGTTCACTTCATACTAACAATATAATAAGTTTATCCTTATCTAGAACCCATAACATACAACTATATGCTTACTTTGGGTCTAGATGGCGTTGTGTGTAGTTGTTTTGGTGGTGATGGTATATTATCATTAAAATTGACGTATTTAAGCCTCATAACATGCATAATTTAATTTTAATATACAAGAAATTAAAGCACATCTAGATTTTCATTTATTTGTTTTAAAAAATCTACACTGTTAAATGTAAATTTCATCTTCCTAAACAGGGAATATCATATTTAAGTTTCATACATTATGGAGCGTGCCAAACCAGCTGCAATTCAACAATAACTAGCTACCATTTTTACATTGAGTGAACTAGCCGTTATGTCATGCACTGTGGTATTACTGAGATTATTGAAATAAAGAAAATATATTAATTACATAGAATCATATACAATATATTATATTACTAGTTGTTGCCCGCAACTCCTCCCGCATGAATGTCGGTTATCACATTTTCATACAAACTTTCATCCCCTATTTCAACCCATCCCAGCCATTTATAGATAAATAAAAAATACTATAATAATTTCATGGAAATCGATTCAGTGGTATAGGCGTAAAAGCGTAAGAGACAGACAGTTACTTTCGCATTTATAATATTAGTAGCATCTTCAGTGTAAAAAATCTCTTGGGAATCTATCTATTTATGTAAGTTTATACAACACAACGTCAGGACTCTTTCCCCGAAGGAGTAGGCAGAGGTATGTTACACTCGCTAACTATGTTGAGTTCCATTTATTATGATTGAGCCTGTCATTTGTAAAATTTCTCAACAGAAAAACTGAATATTACTTTATTGTATTATTTATTTATTTATGGCGTTGTGTGTAGTTGTTGTACTATTATTATTATTGTGTAAAATATTAATTTAAAAGTTCCAAATTAAATTATAAATAAATTCAAACTTCCAAAGTAGTTTTATATTTAAAAACTAGCATTTTTCCCTTTTTTATTAATTTCAAAAACGAAACGAAAGTTGCTTTCTTTTATTAACACTTTCCGACACAGTAAACGTATATGGCCGTGATGACAATAAAACATCTATTGTGTCTACAGTAGTGTCCATGAAACGGTTAATATTATAAAGAGAAATGATTAATTTTTTTTTTGTATGTTTGTTTGTTTGCAACGATTTAACAAAAAATGTACGTAACTAATAAGTCTAAGTCTCTGGCATTGCTCCTGCAATGCCAGGGACTCAGCAAAGCCGCTGCCTACCGTGAAGGAAGTGGGGTACGTGAAAGGATTGAGGGAGGTGAGGAAAAAGGAAAGGGGGGATGTTGAGCCTATGTCTAAAAGATTACTAATTTTTCTAGTAATTATTTCTATGTAGGCAAGTTAGGCAACATTAATAGTAATTATTTGTAATTATTGCGTTTTATATTTCACTATTAACCTAATGCAATGCCAACTATTGTGAATGTTTTTTTAATGGCCGAAATTACATAGTTGTTGACTACTAAACTTAACTTTTACCAAAATGACATAATCCTCGATTTATCTTTAATAACATTTTTCTTTTGTTGTATTGATTAATAAAAATATTTTAGGTAAAAATAAACTAATAAATTCAATAATGTTTACTATTCAAAGCTAGTAGATAATTAAAGTACTTCAACTTTAACGATAAATGCAATTAATTTGTGGTTTAAACATTTTTCGAGTCCCGAAACAAATTATCTACTTTCTTGTAAAGGCGCTCGAAATGAGATATAAAAGCTTTTTACAATAGTTGAATGTTATTTTTAAATTATAATAAAATCACAAACACGCATTAAATATAAAATGAGTATAAATAAAATAGTATTAAATTCAAGTAAGATACAAATACACTGATATGTCTACTAATCGACTTCTAAGCATTTTAAGTTATCCTTATTTTTAAATCCATTTTAGAGTTATTTATAATTATTGTATACTGACAAATTATGTCTAAGAACTTCCTTTGCCCTCCGTATTGTTTCTACGATGCTTAGAAAACAGAGCCATGTCAGGTTACGGTTATCGCTAACCTTCAGGTAACCGTATGTTTGTTTGTCACCAAAGTTGTATAAAAAAAGGAGAGTCTTATAATGGGTATAGATTTAAGTTTTTTTTTTTTACTAGCTACATCTTAAGCTTAAAAGACTATTTGTCAGTATACAACCAATTAGTCAATTAAAATTTGTATTATGCGATTATTACTCGACTAGTTGAGTCAATATTGTCGATTTTATTATTGCACTGATATTTTTTTTATATCAAATAAAAAATTATAGTAATATCTTAAAATTGTGAGATCTTATTTTTTTTATATTTAATGGTAGTATTTTGTAGTAGTCTACTTGAACTATTTTTAAAATATCGATTTAATTTATACGCACGCATTTCGTATTCGCGTGCGTGCGATGATAAGCGAGCGACAATAATCGATAATTCGAATACGAATAGCTTCATTTTGCTCGATGATCAGCTGCCTTATTTTTAATACCTAAAGTTTCCAATCCGACAGATTCGAAAACACTTTTTACGGATTTTATTTTCGGATAGAACTGTCAAAGTTTTAGGTAAGTTTATGACGAATAAATTTTTCGTTTTCAAAGATTTGGAAAGGGCGTTACAGGCGTTAACAATAAGGCAGTTAAATCGAGATATCAATTCTGTGTAGAATCGCAACAAAAATTCTGTAGTACGTCAGTACTTACTGTTACTAATTTCATTCTCTTTGTCTCTTGTTCTAGATTCTTCTGTCCTGTTTTTCTTATGTGGTAATGTTGTTATGCACTATTAGTGCCTTTATATTAAACTATGTGGAATGCATTTGTAAATGTACTATCTGTTAGGTTAAGCGTATTTTATGTCCGCTCACTGTGTTGTGAAAGAAGATTGTCACATGGCTCCTGTAAAAAAGATAATTTTGATCTCAGGTCTTTTAATTATTGTGAGTAAAGATTTTTGTTTTGATGCTATAAGGTATTGGAAGCATACTCTATTTCCCAATTTTATATACACCCTGTATAAGACGTGCAATTGTTGCAAGCAAATTATGATTCCATCGTTTACCTCATTAATATCTATGTTCGGGCGAGTGTGTGTCTCTTGCCCGGCCCACGCCCGCGAGCCTTTCACAGACCGCTTCTAGTTGGGCGTCTAACATTAATGATGCGATCTGGTCATCTGTCAACATCTCCACGCTGTAAGGAAAAACAGTAGAAATTGAACGAAGTGAGAATACTGAAGGTATTTGGTTTGTTTTTGAGTAAAAAAACAGTTTATCACATAATCAAAGTGAAAAGATTCTGATTTGTTGTTGCTTTGAATGAAAAAAGAAAATATGTTACAATTTTAGGCATAATTTAAATTAGTCACAATATACGACACCTACAGACTGAAAGGTTAGGAGTTAATTTTAGTAATATTCTAATTCAGAAAGGGCGTTAAGCCTATTCTAGTCGGTAAGCGTATCGTACATGGGTCAGATAAACACATACCTGGCGAGACTGTCGGTGTCGGAGTACCGCTCGTCGCTGGCGGACGAGTGCGCGCGGGGGGAGGCGCGGCGCGGGGTGCGCGGGGCGGAGGACGAGCCGCGCCGCTCGCCGAACAGCGACAGGCCTGACACACGACACGGTCAGTACAAGCGCGACAGCACTGCGCGCGCGTGACGCGCCATACCGACCTTGGAACATCTCCTTGACCTTCTCCCCGGTGTCGTGCAGCAGCGCGTCCAGGCTCTGCCGGCGCGCGGCGTCGGGCGGCGCGGGGCGCGGCGCGGGGCGGCGCGGCGCCGTGATGATGCGGCGCGGGGACAGCGCCGACGCGCGGGACTCCACGGGGCTCGGCGGGGACCACTTCTCGGGTGTCGAGCGTGCGCGGAGCGAACATTTTTCGAAACTGACCTACGAAACAATTAAGCTGCTAAAAACTACGCGCGGGAAACCCAGGCACGTTGACTCGCGTTGCAGCCGAGCGCCGTCGGGACGGGTTCTCTGCGCACGGCAACTCAAACATTGCGGCTCTCGAATATGGCATGCGGTGAACTTTGAATCGTTGTCGACTTTGAGACCGCATCAAAGGAGCTTCAGTCGACTGCTTGCGCACAATTTGTTGATTTTATGCGTGGCTGTTCGCCGCGGACTGTTTGAGACAGATCGCTTGCCGCACGAGGAAGCCGAGGTCGCTGCAGCGCATTTTGGGTCACGTGGCAAATTAACGCCAACTCTGCTCGGCTGCCGCGATTAACTATCGTACGCAATCATGAGTTACTAATTGTCGTAGAAATATTTTACTTTTGTACAGTTTATTTATTTGTGCACAATACACCATTACTGAAGTAAATAAATAAGAGGTCCTAAAATAGAACCTTGAGGTTCGCCAGATGTAACAGTTGCTGATATTGAGTTATAGATATTTATCGAATAAAACTTTTTAGAATCTATTCATCACGTATAAGAAAAACAGTGAAATAAGTCACTTCGTATTCCATTATTACATATTTGAATTAAAAGCAGTAATTACATGATTCACTGTGTCAAAGGCTTTCTTAAAGTTCGTATAAACTACATTTATTGTGTGTTTATAAAAAAAAGTGATCTCTTAAAAGCGCTAAATTAATAATTGTTGATTTTCACGAATTCATGTTGTTGTCGGTTCTTTCAATATTTAGGCATACGTGGCAAAATTTCTAAAGAAATCGTCAACTAAAAGCATAAAACATACACAAATTCAAAAACTTAAAATATGCCGAAGAGGCAATTCTCAGAATATTTTACATTTTCATCTTACCTCCTCAGGACTAGAATAATCCAGGTCTATTTCAGTCCATGTATCAGAACCGTCGGGCATTCCCCTCGGTCTTTGCGCATCGGCCGCTCTTCTCAACCATTCTCTTACGCTGGCCTCCGTGTTATTCTCACATAACTCTTCCAGCTTATCACTGCTGGTCGTGTTTGTATCGCTGGCAGTGTCTGTGATTGTAGATTGGTCTATATCTGGAGAGGAAACAAGAAATGAAGCTGTAAATAATAATTTTGTTAAAATTTAAAACAAATGAATGATTCACCCTTAAGATAAATTGTATTTACCAAATACGAAATAATAAAGAGCATAAAAATGCTCATGATTTGGTAAAGAAACTGTGTCTCTAAGCATAAAAGTCATAACAAAAATATAAAACAGTATGGTTTTTCCTTCAATAGTTGTAATCCAAGTTGAATTAGGGACATAACCACGAAAATCTAAAGGAAACATGGGGGAACTACACACAACACAAGGGAAGAACTACCCTCTCATAGACGATCGACGCAAGAATATTACATTTTATACTAATGTATTTCGCTTGGTGAGTATCGCCGGCAGGCCAATTACCCCCTCGGTCCTAGTCCGGTTTCTTTTTTCTTCCTCATCCCCTTCTCCGTAGTCGCTAACGACTTGGTTGTATTTTCTAAGCATTATTACTTCTGCGATGCTTGGAAAACACAGCCATCACTATAGGTTACGGTTGCCACTTACCATCAGGTGGACCGTATGCTTGTTTGCACCAAAGTTGTATAAAAAAGAAAGTACAGAATCATCTTGTCCGAGACCCTTTAAAATGCTGTAAAAAGAGTGGCACTTACCGACTTTCTAAAATACACAGCAATATAAATCTTAACAGTAAAGATATAAAATAAACCGACGGACTCATAAACTGCATCAAAGTTCAGGATTACTTTGAAATGATTTTTTTTAATAAGTATGCAAACTTTTTAGATTAAATTATATAAATATGGAGAGACTGGCTCTTAATCTTAAAAAAAGCAAAATTTTAAAATAGAACTGCAGTAAAACAAATGAATATAGCCGGGAAAAGAAAATTTACTCGTAGTATCCAGTAGTATCAGATTTGCGTGTTATCTAAAGCAAAGTTTTAAAATTGATTCGCATTGATTTTTTATTCTTTTGTCAATTGAATTATTGTTACCAGCAGAATTGTTGGGTTAGTTTTTTAACTCATCGAGAGTTTTTGAACCATAATATGGATACTTCGTTCGAACAAGCGGCTCAAATTGTAGCACTGGTGCGGGAGGGCTTGGATCAACGAACGATTGGTAGAAATTTAAATTTAAACCAGTATACGGTTTCTAGAATATACAAAAGGTTTGTGGAGACAGGTTCTTACAGAAGCAGACGTGGTACAAGCAGGACTCTAGCAACCACCGGTCGTGATGACCGATTTATTGTTACAACTTCCCTGCGAAATCGTTTCCTCACGTCAGTTAACATCAAAACAGAGCTTAATGAAGTGCGTGGAGTAAATGTGAGTGCACGAACAATAAGAAGAAGGTTAAAGGAAGCGGATATCACCCCTTTTAGACCAGCAAATTGTCCAAAGTTGTCTGTAGCTCACAGACATGCTCGCTTAAGATTTGCGCCTGATCACCTAAATTAGACAGAAGAGCAATGGGCCTCCGTATTGTTCACGGACGAGAGTAGGACATGTTTATATGGTGCAGAACTGCAGATGGTCGCAGAAGAGTCTATCGTCGACGTGGGGAGCGATATGCTTAAAGTTGCATTGAGGAGCGTGTTCCTTTTGGAGGCGGTTCGTGTATGGTTTGGGGTGGCATATCGATGAACGGGCGAACAGAACTTGTGTTCATAGACATGGTCCGTCAAAACGGTAATAGAGGGGGTTTGACTGCACATCGCTACATAACAGAGATCTTAGAAGATCACGTGGTGCCTTACATGGGATCCATAGGCGAAAATTTTACTTTAATGCAGAATAATGCCGGCCGCACGCTGCTGCACAAGTTCGACAATATTGCGAAGAGGTTGGGATACGTACAATGAATTGGCCAGCACGCAGCCCGGATTTTAATCCCATTGAGCATGTTTGGGACAGTTTAAAAAGAGCTGTATATGCGAGAAATCCTGTGCCCACGACAGTGGCAGCACTAAGAACAGCACTTTCAGAAGAATGGGACAATATTCCGCAAGATCTTTTAATAACTCTAATAAAATCTATGCGGAACCGATTAGAATCCGTAATAAGGGCACGTGGAGGTAATACACCTTATTAAAACATAAATAAACCTTTGCATAAAGTTTGTGTCTATTGTTAAAACCATTTTTTTTATTAAACCAATTTTCCTTAAATTTCTATTCTTTCTTCAAAAAAGTCTTAAGGTCCTTTCCAGTACACAAACTTAAACTTAAGGATATGACCCTACGCTATTTTAAAGTTCACGAACCAATCTAGAGGTTTCAATTTTAATCTTATAGAAAGTTTGCATAATTGGTTAAAATATTTATTTCAAAGTCGTCTATTACTTTGATGCAGTTTATGAATCCGTTAGTGTACAATATTCTTTAAAGTTAAAAAAAGTTTCTCACCATGTCTAGACGACTGCCGTCTCGACCGATGCTTATGTATTTCATCAGAAATGCGCTCGAGATTCCTTAAAGCCGATGCGTATTGTTGTTTAGCCTCTGAAACTTGCTCCTCCAATGTCTGGATCCTGGCCTTCTGAGCTTCTAATGCTGTGTTGATACGCGCTTTCTCTTCAAAATATGGTCTGGAAAACGAGCTCAAAACTGAGGAGAAAAGGGACGATTTACAGGCTGCTTGAGACATTAGTTTCAGCTTTAGGCATCGTTCACATCAAACGTCTCCGTTGCCGACTGTGATAATGCTCACTAAATTACACACTCTCGGTAAGTAAGGTCCAGTGTGAACAAAAAGTTAAATACATATGGAAAGACGGTAAACTGCGTAACGTTGCGCTCACAGTCAGCGGCTGACAATACGTTAGGTCTGAACAATGCCTTAGTATGTAATTTTTTCTATTATCTGCACTAGGGAACAAACCGTGTCGAGACTTTACAAATATACAAAATATACCTAGAATTGGAACAAATTAATATTTATGGATAACGCAATTTTTTGTCTCAGGTATGAATCTAAATTACAATCTCGTGCACAGCACAGCAGTCCTCCCTTCCTTCCTTTCCTTCCTTCCTTCCTTTCCTTCCTTTCCTTCCTTCCTTACTTTCTTCTTCCTTCCTTAATTGCTGGACAAAAGTCTATCCCAAATGCAGTAGTTTTAGCATTTAGCGTGTATACTTGATGCAGTGATGCTTAGTGCTTAGGTAACACTGCTATCCATTACCTAATATTTAGTCTTACGACATTGTTCTTAATGTTATACAAATTATTTTGAATAAAATTACTATTTAGCTACATAATAACATGCAATAAATATTTTACTAAAGAAGGATTAAAACTAAATTAAGAACAAACTAAATTTTCAACTCATAGTAGATCATGCACTAAGTTCACTAAATACCTAAAAAGAGAACTAGTGATCATATTAATTCTATCTAGATCGTGTTTCGTAATCAATATCAAGTGCAATTAAATTTTTTTGTACATTTAGAAACTAAAGGAGTAAAAACTCCTTTAGTGTCTGTAAACATGATTTTTTGTTGCGTTATTGTCTATTACACGTTTTGTTGTCGCGTTATTTGGCCAATATATTATTGTGCCATCGCGTTATTTTTTTATTGAGCTGTTCCATTATTGGCGATATATTGTGCTATCCCGTATTGGCTATTACTGTACATATTGTGCCATCACGTTATTGGCTATGAGATACATGATATTGTCCTCGCGTTACTTATTTGTTTATTATATTATTATATTGTCGCGTTATTTGCCGATATACCTATGTGCCGTTGTGCCAATAACACTGACAGTAGTATTAATTCTCGTCGTTGTCACCCAGCCCTCTTTTTAATTCAAGCTAAAACTACAAAATGCACTAATTAACTAAAAGCATGCAGATAATAGTGTATGTATGTACCAGAGTAGTGCGGGCGGTCATCGCTGCGTCTGTGAAATAAATGTGCTACTAGTCAAGCGATACTGTGCGGGGTTAATGCATAGAAATAAAACTACTAATGCAAAGCAGACTTGAGACAATGCATTCTACGACAATCACTAAAAGGTCAACGGTGGTACAAACTCACATAAGTTTTTAATTTAGATTAGAGAAAAATAAAATGTCAGGCAATCATTCTACAGTCTGTTTGCTGACCAAGTAGAGCCTGACTTACCTGACTTTGATCAAGTTTATCAATCAAAGAAATTAATTAATTAAATAACAGCTGAAAGATGTCTACTGTAATATAGGCTTCTATAGTAGGGTTAGGCTATAGTAAGTTTTATAGTAGAATTATTCACTTGCTGCAAATTCGTGTGATATGCTTTTCGTACGACAAGATTAAAAAAAAACCTAGTTTATGACTTACAAGTGTTTCAATTTTTTTAAGAGCTTTATTAATTAGGTTTAAAGTGCATTATTTATTAGCTAAGGCGGCAAATGCTAGACTTACCTGGACTTGGCAATGTGCCTTTTAAGTCCGTTCTGCAGCTGCTGCACTAGAGTGGTGGCGGCGCGGTGTGTGGCCGCCTTGTTGCGTTGTGTCACCGTAGCGCTCGCGCGGTCACACTCTGCCTACACAGACCACGGTACTAAGTGGACATTCCTTCCACACTTGTATTGCACACAGCTGCAGTGTCGTGCAACTACCTGATGTTTGATGAAATGAGCGTACCGTCAAGTCACGAGTAAATAGGTACGTTCTAAGTAAGGCTGTTCCATCATCGTTTAACAGCAGACAAGACAGTCAAATCATATCATGAAAAAACGCCTAGTTTTTCATCTTTTTAACAAGATGCTGATACTTTTTGAAATATTTATTTTTTTAGTACATGGATGACTTATAGCTAAATAGTTTCATATAACAATAGGTTATAAAACAAGAAGCCAGTTACAAGTCGTCGCTAACAAAAGTTATCGAGAAAAAAAAACTAGAGCATTTATAAGAAGTAAAATTGTTCTATCAGCCTGAAGACATCTAGTGTTGGACACAAGTCTCTCCCATAGAGAAGACATTGTCATAATAACAATGCATGACTCGAGCCATTTCCCGCTTCCCGCTATATTCAGAAGGAATATTGTTAGCTACAATCTAGATCTACTTTACAAAGTTAAATTAAATAAAAAAATTACAGTTTTTTTAATTTTAATGTTTATCCCTACAAGCACATTACCTGGTTAACTCGTTGTGTGGCGTGGTTAAGCATCTCCTGCCAGGCTGGGTCGAGGGTGAGCCCCGTGCTGCCCTCCGCCAGTCGCGCGAGACCCTGTTCTGCCAGGTACACCATCTCGCGAGCGGCCGCGTGAGCGCTATTCGCTTTGTCGTATGCCAATGTTGCAGTTTGTAAGTCTTGGGACGTCTGAAATAGGGCGAATTACTAAGCAACATTAACAAAGAATTTTTAATGTGAGAAATCGCATTAACGCATACTAGCCCGAGGGAAGCGGGACAGTTATGTGGTAGGAGTAGTGAAGGACCCGAATTTGGGCTAAAATCGACTTTCAGGAGGTGCGTTTCCGAGAAACGTTGCCTTTGACATAGGACATATATAGCAAATATGCTTTATTCCCTCAGTATTAAAAGTTGGAGTGTTGAAAGTGTCCAAATCGAAATAGCTCTCTCCGAAAAGGTGTCAGGGTCCTTTTATTTTTTCAATTTATTCATATAAGCTTTGGAAGCATTTTCAAAATACGCATAAATTGTCATATAGTTAGTGTGCTTCAACAATAAAGGATACTCACAATATTAGCTCTAAATCTAGCTTCATAGTACGGTCTTGCTTTATGAACGCTGGTGCCTAGCTTTTTCGTGAGCTGCTGTATTTTGAGGTGTCCCTCGGCCAGTAATCTTCGGAAAGCGAGCCTCGCCTCGTCTAACTCAACTTCGAGACGATTGATCTCATCAGTGGCTGTGTTTAGGCGTTCTAGTTCAATCTGGTGAATCATAGAAATAAAATAAACATAATTATAAGGTCAAACATTTTATTATGTATGAATATTAGCAAATATTACGTTAGTTGCTGCCTGCTGTTGCTGTTTACACATAAAATAAAGATAATTATTACGCATTAAAACCTTTGAACAATAGCAAATAAGTTATCTTAGAGAAAACCTAAGAAAATATCAGTTGATAAGAGATTGGAAGAAAAAATGTTTTGCGTCAACCCTGAGTAGTTTGTAACTTGCAGAATAGAGTAACTAACAAGCAAACAGTTCATATGATTGCAAATAATTACCGAACTTATCTATACTATTATATAAAGCGGAATAGTTTGTTTGTTTGTTTGTTTGAACGCGCTAATCTCTGGAACTACCAGTCGGATAAGAATAATTCTCTTTGCCTATGATAGCCCAGTTTTTGAGAAAGATTAGTCAGTAAGCAAAAACGCGGATAGAAAAAACCGTCACGCGGGCAACTAGAGATGTAATGATCATGACTGTATTGTCTAAGCATTGCAGATACAATGCTAAGAAAAGAAAACTAAACCAAGTTGTTACCAACCTTGAAGGGAGGAGACACCAAGGAAGTAATTCGACTTCCACTCCGCTTCGATCTCATTTATCAAACGAAACGTAATGGTATAGATACTTCTATGTTGACGTTATATAAAACGGGTAGGTTTATATCCAGCAATATGACCTATTTGTGCTGCACGCTTAGGTCAGTATCCACAGAATAAAGGTGCGTTTCCACTGACGCGGAGCTGAGCGAGGCTTTGTCTCCGAGGTATAAAAATCCCTGAAAGGCCGTCGCAAACGAGGGACTTTTATCCCCGTGGGACAAAAATCCCTGAATCGTGCAAAAATGACCACTGAGTACTTGTCACGGACTCAACGCATACGGTGTGCGGTCATTTCTTGCCTGGAAATAGCGTCATCGTATCGACGTGTGACATACGTCACTATCGAGTGCTGAATGCAGACTAAAGTTCGTCGTGTGCGTTGTTGCGCCTAGTTATGTTAGTTCTATTTTTTCGGTGACTCTCCCGTACTTTTGTCCAGTCAGGTCTCTCGGTGTCGGCCATAATTTGAGGGACTTTTTGTTCGGAGTATTTTTAGTTCTTCGTACCTATATCGATGGACAAAAAAGTACCCGGAAAATAGTCTCTTGTTTGTGTAGGCTTTAAGGGTCGTATGTTGTTTGTCACATATTGCAAAAGAAAAATAACGAATATGTCACCTAACTGTAGCTGCTAAAGGTATAAATAGACGATCGTATGACATAATATACTGCACAACATTCCAACATACGAGATACCTACTACAGTAGGTATAAAAATATGGTATAGCTACCATATTTTTATATTTGCCTAATAAAATGCTTAATGGTAGGCAATCAAAGCGGTTCATGAGTAATAGACAACAATTATTATTGTGTAATTGTGGATTCCACTATGGCGGCTTTCCGACATTCTTTTTCACACGTCGCTTAAAGAACGGGGATCAAAATCTATAATATTATTAAAAAGCGGAAGAGTTTGTCTGTTTGTTTGTTTGAACGCGCTAATCTCTGGAACAACCAGTCGGAATTGAAAAATTCTTTTTGCGTATGATAGCCCAGTTCTCGAGGAAGGTTATAAGTTATGTAACATCACGCTACTGGCGACGGGAGCAGGGCAGTAGCAGGATTATTTAACATGACGACAATACATGAATTTTATTTTGGTTATGTAATTGTGAACACAAAACTGAAAGAGAGAGTTTCTTGCATTTAAATTTAATTACGTTCTACAATTTCATAATTTATAATTCAGTGATTAAATTAGCTGTATATTTTACTAACATTAATTTTAATAAACTTTTGGCTAGTCTGAGATCGCCAATCCGCATTATGGAGACGTGGTGATCATGCCTTCTCTGTGTGAGAAGAAAGTTTTCCGTGCAGTGGGATAATAAAGAGCTGGTTTGATTAAACTCTTGGCTATAATAAATGAGATAGTTAGCGTTTAGCATGATACTAACAAATAAATTTACTAAATTTTCGTTTTCAACGGCACGGCACAGAGGCATTAGCGTGCCCTTGTTGTCTTGCCAAGTTCAGTTAAATCAAGGCTTTAGAGAATTAGGGATGCCAAAGAATTTCCAATAAGGTTTATTTCGTGTTTTTGTCCCACGTGAATTGTATTTTTATTTTCAATTTGCAACCCGTCACGGCTATGCGCGAATATACAATGTATGTAGAGCTAGGTATTAGATGAAATTTTTTGAATGATAGTGAAAACCATACCAAAATTCGTTGCGTTGTTTAGAAGTTCGCGGAGAAACAGAGAAAAAAATAGCGACTTTAATAACTAGAGAGAGATGTTGCAGATTTGACAGCCATTTGTGTGTTTATCTATACTACCTTGATACTACCTATTATATAAAGCGGAAGAGTTTGTTTGTTTGAACGCGCTAATCTCTGGAACTACCAGTAGGATTTGAAACATTCTTTTCGCGTATAATAGCTCCGATCTCGAGGAAGGTTATAGGTTATGTAACATCACGCTACTGGCGACGGGAGCAAAGCAGTAAGCAAAGACGCGAGTAAAACAGCACTGCAGATAGCTAGTTTCTTATATTTCTGTAAAAGGGCGTTGTCCTGCTTATTTCACTCTTACGCGGTATAAAAGAGGAGAAATCGCAGGATGCCGGAGACACAATCTCTCTGTCAGAACATCTGCCCAGATTAATAGATTTTTAGACCAAAGACGTAGGTATTTATTTAGCTTATTATAATACAAAACGTAGACTGCAGAAGACGAGAGAGCAAGAAGCCGCGATATTGCTGTCGTGTTAATTACGTTACGTAGGTTCCTACGCACAATGCTTTTGTAAGAAAAAAAAATTGTGGCAATATCTTTCATAATAGCCGCCGATTACTAAATTTTAGACTTTTAACGATAGAAGTATCCACTACGTGTTGATATCTGTTAGCTTGGTTTTATACTAGGAAGGATAGATTTAGCGAAGTCTAATTATTGATCATTAGCAAGGTACTGCACTCGCTCAGCGGGCGCACGACCTTGACCGCGGTATGCAATGATTACAAGCATTGGAACTCAGTACCATAAATAACAATAATAATACCATTTTCTTAATACCAGCCTTTTACTGCCACACTGCAGGTAAAAGGTCTGTCTCGTGTCATACAATATCATATTATTTTTAGCTGGCACACAAGATAAATCAAGGCCCTTTCGAGGCTATATCCTTAGACTTATGGATATAACTGAGTTCTCCTCAACTTACGCAGTTTTATCTGTGAGTCATAAAAAAATACAAGGATATGAATACCAAGTATTATCTCTGTATCACCTACAGGCTGACTGATAAAAAATGTCCCTGGCATTAAGTCTGCCTTATTGCAAGAAGTTTATAAATAAATAGAAGGCTGTAATTGAGCGTTCTCACGCACTGAATCTTTTCCTTTTGTTGATTCGATGTAGCAAAGAAGTTTAGAAAATAATAATAATATTAATAATAATAATATTCTACCACATTCACACAGCGCCATCTAGCCCCAAATTAATCAATTGTATTTGCTTGTGTTATGGGTACTAAACAACAGATATACAACTTAAATACATTTTTTTTTTGTAAATACATACATATTATAGATAAATTACACCCAGACACAGAACAAACAATCATGCTCATCACACAAAGATTTGTCCTGGGTGGGAATCGAACCCACGACCTCCGGCTTAGCAGTCAGGGTCACTAACCACTAGACCAACAGGCTAGTCAAATATACATACTGCTATATTAAGACAGCTTAAACAACCATTTTTTCATTTGTTTCAACCAAATTGATCCACTGCAGGACATTTTTTTGCTGCTCAATCATAATCCATATTATTATTGGCTTTGCTAAGAAGTTTTGGTATTATGCATAACAATAATTTTCTAAGTACACAGTAACAATAAAAATGAAATTAATGTTATTATTCCACAGGCCAACTATCCCGGATAAAAAGTATCCCAGGATTGCAATAATTGTGGTCTTCCTAGATTATTATATTCCTATGGCTGGCTGAAGATCAATTTGGATACATAAAGGAAAAAAAAAATGATGTTTCTTTAGAGCATTTCATAGTTTTCCTTTAAATTATTAAGATTAAATAGAGTTAAATAGGTATTCAATTTAGGATTAAAATAAATCATGTTTATGGCCAAAGAATGTGTATTAGTTTTATATCTTTGTTATGTTTAGAATACCTATTTAATTGTAGGTAGGTATACACTGAGAATTTTATTGTAAATTAGAGTGCTCATGTAAAGTTGCAAAAAAGAAAACAGTAACACAGTAGGTACATTCAATAAAAGAAGTGTATGAACTTATTTATTTAATTTTTTTTTAATTGTATGTGTCAAAGTAATTATTTTCTTATTCGAGTCTTTCAAAATATATTTAGTAAGTAACTACTATCCCGTTTTATCTTGTTGCATAACAAAAACATATGATCGACAGAATAGTTCCTGTGAGAATTCTATGGAAATATGTATGTTTTCGTGTCCAGTAGTGGATTATTTAATTTGATAGATTTGTTATTCGAGTATCCTTAACTTGTCTCAATCAATACAAAATAATTTATTTACTAAGTTGCCTCTGAAAATATTGATCTTTACCTGAACTCGAGGATCCAAAGCTTCCGAGCATTCCGCCGTGCTATCGTTCATTGTTTCTTCAAAACAAATTCATTTTAACTTAAGTTAGATTCAAGGAAATCTTTTGTAACCATATTTTGTTTTCATTTTTATAAAATAAACATTAACATCGCTGAAACAAAAAGAAAAGACGAAATTCCCATCACACATACACAAATTTAATACCACCCGCTACAAAAGCGTAGACAAATGTCAATATCAATAAGTCATTATCTGAGGCGATTCTTTTAGTCGACTTTTAGTAGGTAACGCTTTAGAGTAATTTTATCACGCAAACAAAACAACAGAAGTTTGTGAACATACCCTCTATTTCATTTCATTCTTTCAGTTCGATCATTTCGTTTGTTCTCTACAGCGTTGCCAGAATGTTACTTTTGTAACATTTTACGTTACTTTTGGCCCTCTCATGTTACCTCCATGTTACACGACTCAAAATGTTACTTTTGCGTAACTTATATGAGTTAGATAAATACAAAAAAAATTCAGCAAACAAAAAATAATGGTGAAGCTGAAACGTAATTACGTAACTAACACAGCAAAGGCAGTTTTCGCGAGTTGACAGAGAATAAACAATGTTTTTACCTTCATACTCCAGTCAGCCAATAAAGAATTATAGAGTGCATGAGCGATTAACTCATTGTGATCAGGGAGTTAACATACTAAAACTCCCGTCCCCTAGGAGGTGAGCCGGAGGAAGGGTAATGGTTTAGAGTTCACAATTTTTATAAAAATAATAATATTTCCAAAACGGTACAACCTAGAGAATAGTGTTTTCTATCAAATGGAAGCTTAAAAAAATCTCTACAACATTCACTTTGTGTACATTTTCTAATTGCCCAATAGTTTTGACCTACACGCTATAGAAAAATAGTAGTGAACATAAACACCGCTGAGTTGTGGCACAAGATTTTACGAGTGTACATTTAAGTTTGCGGAAAGGCGGGAAGGAGTTAAAATATTAAAGCAAATTTATTTTAATTTTTATATTATAAACCTACAATTCTTATACATTCATCAAAATGATTAATTAATTTGTGTATCATCAGAATCACATCAGCCAAAAGACGTCCACTGCTAGACATAGGCCTGCCCTAATTTTCACCACCGTGGCTGGTCGCTCGCCGCCCTCATCCATCGGTTGCCCGCCACCCTTTTAAGGTCGTTGGTCCACCTTGTGAGGTGTCCACCCACGCTGCATCTTTCGGCTCGTGGACGCCACTCCAGAACTTTTCTGCCCCAACGGTCGTCAAGGTCTGCGAGCTATTTATATTTGTGTATACTTTCCTTAAAAAAAGATTTGTCTTTGTCTAAAAATACGCTAAAATGGTGTTCTTCACTTCTTCGTAGGTCAAAGGTTTCTTCCCCCCTATTTTTTTTTAAGTTTTTAAGAACGTGCTAATCTCTGGAACTACCAGTCAGATTTGAATTTTTTTTGCGTACGATAGCTTAGTTCTCCAGGAAGGTTATAGGCTATGTAACATCACGCTGCTGGCGACGGGAGCAGAGCAGTAAGCAAAGACGCGGATGAAACCGCGCCGCGGAAAGCTAGTTCATAAATAATGTTACTTTTGCCTCGAAAATGTTACTTTTTGATCTGTGTTGCGTAATTTTTCGCAATCGGTTACTGGCAACACTGGTTCTCTACTTAGTCTGTGCGTATATTTCATTTTCATTCACGATTTGTCAAATTTGTCGTTCTTTTTTGAGTTTCCAGTTTCCAGGGTTTGTCATCAAGTGATATCACTAACATAACATAGAACTAAAATGGTATATAATAACTTTTCTATTGTAAATAGACTTGCAAGTATTAGAAGCACGAATAATGATTGTTGTATATTTCAGGCGACCGAAGTGGAGGATACTATCAAGCGTATTCAAGCCCACAAAGGTGTTATGGGCGTAATTATTGTGAACCATGAAGGTTTGTTCGATTTTTTTGTATATCCATGGTTACATTGAGTTTTCTATTAAGCTAAATAATGCGTAGTCTTCGGTACCGTTGATCGATACCAGAATTTCATTATATTTACCAGGCAACAGCGACTTCTATGCAACTTTCTAATTCACAGGCATACCTATCAAGAGTTCGTTAGATAATGCAACATCTGTGCTATATTCCGGACTGATCGGGCAACTCACTGAAAAAGCGAAGAATGTCGTGCGAGAGATGGTAATTATTACAGTTTTAATGTAAAATACACATTGGTCTTTAGTGGTTTACATAATGGCATCAGTGTTCCGGTTATAACCCTGTGTATGCCAACACCCTTGAGCAATAAAAGCTTTCTCAAGTAGGTATGTAGAATATAGCATCAATGTTAATTGTTGTACTTATATTGTGGCCCTACCTTACCCAATCTTGTCTCACTTTCTGCATTTCCCTTCTGTTTGTATTTACTATGTTGCTAATCTGAAATGTAAATAGACTCCAGGCCCAGTTTGTCAGTAGCCACTAGTAGCCAGTGCCTTTTTTATAAATGTATGTATGGGTATTTTAAATGTATGTGCTTATGTTTCAGGACTCCACAAATGAACTAACTTTTCTAAGACTAAGGAGCAGAAGACACGAGATCCTCATCGCACCAGATCGTGAATTCATATTAATTGTCATACAAAACACTTCAGACTAACTACATAACAACAATTTCAATATGTAAGATTTACCAGCTACAGCCCTAAAACATTTATACCATTTGGTTCTGAAGAAATCAAGAATTTGTTTAGTATTCATACAAAATAATGTACAAAAAGCAAACAGCACCATATATGAAATTTAAATTTATCCCCAAATGCTAAAATGCTACTTCTTGCACATGTGGTTGTAGGTTTTGACAAAAACCAATGTGACATTTTCAAATTCATATTACTTATTTTAGAAACAGACTGTAAAAAAAATTATTGGAAAAATGACTGAAATTGTCAATATGCCTTGAACAAGTGTAATAGTCAATGCTCATGCTTTTTCTGTGTGAGAAGAGGCCTTCCCCTGTAGTGGGATGATAATGCGCTAGTATCAATCTCAAGTCATCAATCAAGTATACTTGAGCGTTCACACATAAGAGTGGCAATGTCGCAGTGTCATATTTTCGTGGTTTTCAATTTTTAACATTTCAGCACTTTATTTTAAAAATATTAGTATAACACTTTTTAGAATTGCATGAAAGCTGTATAAAAAGTATATAAGTAATCATAATGCTTACAGTTATTTTACTAGGAAAGTGACGCCATGCAAGATTCCAATGTGTTATTCAATTCATATCATTTATTTCGATCTTTTTTTTTTTTATATCCATATTTATATATACCTTATAAACTAACATACATACAATAATATAAACCTAAAACTAATACGAGTTATTGACTGCACTGTTGGTCTAGTGGTTAGTGTAACTGACTGCGACGCCTGGTGTCGTGGGTTCGATACCCGTGGGAGGCAAATATTTATGTGATAAACACATTTGTATTTGTCTTCAGTCTGGGTGTTTCCTATATATTCTAAGTATCTAATTACAAAAAAAAAGTATGTATATGTATTATACTTCAGTTATTATGTACCCATAACACAAGCTCTGCTTAGCTTGGGACTAAATGACGGTGTGTGATAGTGTTCACAAATTATTATATTAGTTAAAACTGGCATTTTAGTATCTGGGCATCAAAAGAAAATTGGAATACTCTGTAATAATCTTTTGTATGTTTAGGGCTTAAGTTAATAGAACCTTGCACTATCACTAGGTAATTAATTTTTAAGAGTTATTTTCGTTATTATAAGGATTAAATGAATGAAACTTAATTTAAGCTTTAACAATGTCCTCTATGAAATGGTGAAAAGTGCCATTTTTTTTGAGGACTGGCAATATTTATTTGATATTAGTCATAGACCATACGGACCCATAGCCATGGCAGTAAAATAAATAAAAAAAAGTAATAATGAATAACACTTTAATGTGAAAGTGCACTAATCTGCTATTTTCAGTCAGTAAGAAATAATGGAATACACATTTTTTTATTTATGTAGTAAGAACACAATATATATTTATACACGAATAAAATTTTATTTTTGTAGGTATTAGACCCTTTTGATCGAGTTAGCTTAAAAACGCAAGACGCCAAAGAAGGCGTTATACCTAAACATGAAATTTGGCTAAAAAGCTGTTTACCTTTTAAGAGAGATGCCGATTAAGTAGTATGCCTGAAATGTGAAATAGATTGCCTAAAACCAATGTCTACAAAGCAAAGTGCCTAAATTTGTGAGAAAATTACAAATGTTTGCGTGTGTACCTAAGATAGCGTTTTGTGGACAGCTGATTATAAGTACATAGATAGGTATTTAACATTTTGTAGTTGATACATTGACCACACACACTACACCTGGAGGTAGAGGTAGGCCACCTACTTTGAAAATCGAAGATTAAAGTTACTAGTGATTTATCAATTTTATCATACAACATATTGTATTTTATTTTATTTATACAAATATTTGAACTATTATCAAATATCAAACGTAGTGGCAAGCAACGGTCATAAACAAAGTCCTATAATAAAATGTTATGTTTTCTAGAAAAAAAAAGAAATTATCTATACAAATCAATACAAACGAAGTCGCCGGCAACAGCTATCCTATCTATACATATAATAAAAATGTAACCGATCGCTGTCTGTACATGGAAGATATATGAGAAAAAAAATTATTAGGGCCTTCATCAACGCAAATAGAACCCAAAACAATGATTGTTACAATTTTTATCTGTGCGTTTGTTCACGCTAATCTCAGAAACGGCTTATCCGATTTAAATATGGTTTTCACTAATATATTGTTACGTGTCAGGATGGGGGTTCGATGTAAAATGCCAGTTACGCGATGATGAGTTTATTTAAGACTCACACAGTAAACTAACAGTAACAAATTAAAGCAATAAACACTTATACTGCACTATAACGCTTCGTATATCGCTCTTCTTAAACTTCCGTATCGCTTAGATGTTCGCTCGAGATCGCTGTATTCACAACTGAACGAAGTGCCGACGTTCGCATCCTTTTTATAGTCCTTCAATAGATTTCTAGAACCTTCCAGTCATTACTACAAAGATGCCGACAATTCTCGAAAACAGAACAATGAGTGTAGGTACTTAGCTGCGACGCGTAGGTATGCCTACCGCCGATGATCTATTGTTATATGCGAACGTTCTAGTGTAGGTATTCATCGTATAAGTGTAGGTAGGTACTTGCGAATGTTCTAGAGAGTAGGTATTCGTCGTACACGAGTAGGTAGGTACTTGCGAACGTTCTGGAATAGGTAAACGTCGTAACAATATTGTGGTAAGCTTCACTTAACATTTAGTGTTTGTTTCATGTCAATCGGTTCATAAATAAAAAAGTTATGCCAATTTAAAGAATCACATCGAACATTTGTTAATTTACTACGAAATCTTATAGAAGCAGGGATTTTAAGTGGTTGCGGAATAGCTGATAGTGTTTTTATTCCTCGGATTCCTGTCATACTAAACAATCATTCGTTTCGAGTCCAGTTTCCAGAGGGCCCATGTTTTGGGATGACTAATTAATAAAGCCCAGGGTAAGACACTAAAATTTGTGAGTGTGGATCTAAGTATTAGCTGTTTTTCGCACGGTTAGCTTTATGTGGCTCTATCACGTGTTAGCATTCCTAGCAGCCTGTATGCTTTGATCCCTGATGGCTATACGTCTAATCCATACATCCATACATATTATAAAAGGCTTTGTCCTCACTGACTGACTGACTGACTGACTGACAGACAACGTACAGCCTAAACCGCTGGTCGTAGCGACTTGAAATTTGGAGGGTGTGTTTGTCTCAATGTCTAGAAGTGTACTAAGAAAGGGTTTTTAAAAATTCAACCCTTAAGTGTATGAAAGGGGATGAAAACGATTGTATGAAACGTCTTCATTTTTTAATTTACAGCTTTGAAATTTTGTTTTGGAATACTTTTATTTAAATGAAAAATACCCTCATATATTTTTTTTAACTGGTCGATTTATAAGGGTGAAATAAGGGATGAAATATTGTATGGAAAGATCCTTGCGTTTGAAGTTGGCGACTTGAAATTGGGATTGAGGGGGAAGGGAGGGGGAGGAAAGGAAGGGAGAAATGAGAAGAAAGTGCGGGGTAGTGAGGGGAAAGTCAGGGGGAAATCGACTGCCTCTGTATTTCGGTGGTAATGTGTATGGACTGCCATGCAGAGGTCGCGGGTTCGATTCCCGCTCAGTACAAATATTTGTAGTATGAACATGTCTATTTGCATTGCCTGGGTGTTTCTATGTATAATATGTATGTATTTACAGAAATAGTATTTAAGTATGTTTATCCGTATTCTAGAACCCATAATACAAGCATATAATATGCTTACTTTGGGTCTAGACGGCGTTGTGTAAAAAAAAAAGGGATCTCAGGGGAATGTGAGGAGGCAGTGAAGTGCAAGTGAAGGGCAAGTGAAGGGCAAGTGAGGGGGAAGTGAGGGGGACGTAAGGGAAAGTGAGGGAAGTGAGGAGTCAGTGAGTGGTAAGTGAGGGGTGAGTGAGTGGGAAGTGAGAGAAAGTGAGGGAAAGTGAGGGAGATGGGAGGGAGACGGGAGGGGAAGGGAGGGAAAGGGGGAAAAGGGGGAGAGGAAATGAGGGAAAGGATAAAGTTATTGTAGTGAAAATTTGCCTTTGTGTATTGTATATTGTTTTATATCTTTAGGTAGGTGAAAGTGGGTTGTACAAATGGTGATGATGATGAGATTAGAAATAGTATGCAAAACAGTATTTAAACAATATAAAAATGTCTATTGGAAAAACGATATTCATGCGAGCGAAGCCGCGGGCAGAAGCTATACATATATAAAAACGAAAGATCACTCACTCACTCACTCATCACAAAATCTCAGAAACTACAAGTTCTAGGAGTTTAAAATTTTGGAAATAGGTGCTCTCTAAGACGGGATTTTGCGAAATTCATTTCCATGGAGTATAAAGGAGAACAAAATTTGTATGAAGCTTCTATAGTTTTTAAAAACGGGCGTTTTGATAATACGATTTCCAAACTAGGAACTATTCTTATTAAGTGGGCAAATAGGAGTGGCAAGTTTGGTTAAATATCGCAAAATTTCGTCTGTTTTAGGAGTAGCGGATGAATAGATTTAAATCGGCTTCGCCTTAGAGTCGGATTATACTGATATTTTTATTACTAGGTAATACAATGTGCGATTGCCGTAAGATTAGGTAAGAAATATTCTCATATAGGCACACATCTGAATTTTCACGCGAACGAAGTCGCGGGCAACAGCTAGTTATTATTATAAATGTGAAAGTTTGTGTGTATGTGTGTTTGTTTTGTTACAACTCAGCGCCTAAACGCCTGAACAGATTTCGATGATAATTGGTATGTAGATAGATTCGGTGCCGGAGACGGACATAGGCTACTTATTATCCTGAAAAAAATCGGTCTGGTTCTCAAGGGATACAACAAATCATATTTTATTTTTTTCGGTAGTAGATCGACGCTGGTTTCAGCATGAATGGGTCGGATCGTCCGGGAAAGTACTACCCTCTCATACAAGATCGACGTAAGAGAAGTAGTATCCGTACTACTGCGTTTCGCTCGGTGTGTGAGAGCGCCGGAGGCCCACTTTCCCCCTTTCCTCTTTCCTCACCTCCCCCATTCTCTTTCCCAACCCCATTCCCAGCCGCCATATTGGAGGCCACCATACCATAGTTTAAGAAGATGATGGTGACCACCACTTCTAGATTCCACTGACTGCTTACCATCAGGCGGGATGGAGTCACATTGGTAGGCTAATATATAAAAAAATACGCGCGAGCGAAGCCGTAGGGTAGCCGTAGCTAGTGGTGTAAATAAGAAAATAAATTATTGTTTATTACCCTTTCATGAATAAACGGCTAAAAGGATCTTAAAGAAATTTGGTAAAGAGATAATCTTTTGTCTCAAAATATAAGGGTGAAGTTAGTTGTCAATTTAACGTAAATAAAAGAAAATTCATTACATAGGTACGCTTTTGTCAAAAATAAAGTAATAGGTGTTTCAGTCATTTTGGAAAACCAACCCATATATAGGTGTAAAGTAGAGCGTGATCTATAAGCAAATTCGAAATCCACGCGACCGAAGCCACGGGCGAATGCTAGTTGTAGCGTATGTCCCCTCTAAAAACTTTTCCGTCAATATGACAGATAAGTAAGTACTGGCCAACTTGAAATTCTAATTACCTTTGCTCTGTCAATCATTTTGGTGTTCAGTACAAATTATTTGCTACACCTTTCATAGCCTGTGACTAAACCAATATAATTAATAATTATTCACAATATAACGTTATTTAATTATAATAATGTCTGAAAAGCGATAAATGAAGAAGCTCCTGCGTTTGATTTTATAAAAATAGTAAAAGTGGATCCACGTTACTCTTTTCTGGTCGATGGTACACGTTAAATTATTATAAAAATAAACCAACAGTGTTCCAACTGGATTGAATGCAATGCATCCTTATTTAAAAAAAAAAAATTAACACGAAATATAAAGTTCTAGAGGAGCACACATACTTGTAAAGTTAAAAGGACAAAAATTAGGTATTGGTACTGATGACGAAGTGTAAAGAAAAGGTTATATTAAACTTCGAACCGGTTCAACAAATTTTTGAAAAGGCTTTTGCAGAACGAGAATTCACCGGATAAAAAAAGATAGCTTATTATGAGCTAGAAGAAAATACTTAAGCACAGCGAAAACAGAGTTTAAAAACCTTAACGAGGTACAAGTACTTACCAGATATTTTTAGTAACAACTTCCTGGTTTGTGAAAATGGCAAAGATAATAACAAAATTTTATTTGTCCACTACATTCAGCAGAAAATACCTTGAAAACAAAATTGGTAAGCCATGTCAGTTCTTTGGCGATGGAACTTTCGAAAGAGTGCCAAAAATATTTTACCAACTGTATACCTACTCTCCACATCGATGTGGACAGCGACGAGGAGACGGTAAATATATAGTCCCGAAATATAAGGACTTCTCCCCAATAAGTCTCAAGAGACCTCCAATTCAATGTAGTGTCGATGTGTAGCCCTAGATCTTTAATACTTGGACACAAATCTATGATAGCCCCGTTAAATATGATACATTTACGTTTTAAGACACGCTAAACAAGCTTTGTCAGCAAATAGGTATTAGGGAATTTTACAAATAAACAATTTTCAATATTTTATCTTGATAAAGTGCATTTTAATATTAAAATAAAACTATTTATATGTGATTATGAAATGGCACAAATCCAAGGTAATAAAATGATTTATTCCTAATGTCTCTGAAAGCGGATGTTTTTCACTACACCAGCGATTTGGAAAAATTCTAAAAACCGAATCTGACTGTGACAAAGGGAGGACGAGAGTTAACAACAAAGACTGCCAATTTAGCACTTCTGCCTGCAGCGTATATACCCGATACCTGGAACTATATAGTGCAACAACTTGTTATCACAGAAAACATGTTACAATTCCAGCGATACTTTGAAAAGCAGTGGTTAAAGTTAGTCCCGGATACGTTAAGTTGTGCTAATGAAACTCACAGGACCAACAACGGCTTAGAAGTGGCATAGAAGGCTTGATAGCTGCGTGCCACCATATTCGACGTTCGTCAATTTTCTTCAAAAATTAAGTATTGCGTGAGGCTTAATGGTAAGTATTGGCAAGACCAAATAATTGAACATTCAATATTTAATAGGTGCAACCGGTATAAGGTTGAGATTCTGTTGAACTCCAAGTACAAGAAGGAACTGAAAAAGTTAGATCACAATACAACTCACTTTGAATTTCTGACAAACTTAAGTAAGATGAGACAAGTAGAAAATTGTATTTAAAATAGTTAGGTAATTTTGTCATTAAATAAGTAGGTACAATTAGTAAGTTTTGTTTTTTGTTTAAAAGATAGGATTGAGTTAGTTTTAAACTTACCTGTCTATGTATTACTTGCTTTATTAGATACTTAAATAAAAATATATGACTTTTATGATACCAGCCCGTTTTTTAAAGTAGACAGGTGTCTACCAGATATTACCCGAAACTTCCTCTCTGACCGCATGGTTTGTTGTCACCCGCATTACTATTGTGACTTGTATTACATAACCGACGACTGATTCGCATTCTAGTAAAAATCGTAAAATAGCCGGTAATTATTTTCATATTATGACTTCTATATTATTTGCAGGCTATGCACATATAAAACTTTAGCTTCTCAGTCATCTTGTATTTCAGGCAAACTGCTTCTGACATCTTGTATTTCAGGCAAACTGCATGAGTCATCTTGTATTTGAGGCAAACTGCTTTAAAGATAATTTAAATTTATTATCTGCCATTCAGTCAATTTCACATTTCAGGAATACTTACTGCTTCATCGGCATCCCTCATTTAGGGCAAACAGCTTTTTAGGCAAATTTTATGTTTAGGGTATATCGCCTTTATTTACGGGATTAGAACCTAAAGAGTTATTAGTAACTAAACTTATAAAAAATCCTTATAGCTTGGAAAGAAATAAGTGGTTTAGATCACAGATTTTTTAAAGCTGGGAATGTATTGTTCTAAATCAGGGCTGTCCAAAGCTAGGTCCGCGGCCCGCAGTGTGTTTTTAATAATAAAACGAAAGTATAAGTCCTTCACTTTTTCCCCGATATTAACCCCGACAAGCTGGAAAAAGTATTTTCCCTAATAAAAAATGGGCTTTTATTTGTGCGGCCCTCCAATCTATTTAGTAGTGATGTGCCTTGGACTTTTAATCCAAGGGTCCAGGGTTCAAGTCCCTGTTCGGACGGCTCTCTTTTTGGATTTGTATTTAATTTTAATTATTATACTGCAAAATTGAGCTTTAATTAAACTAACAGTATCTTCATACAACATTTTTTTACACACAAACACCTCCCTGATCCTAACCAAATAAAAATCAAAAAACACTGCGAATTAAACAAAAACGCAACATATTCAGACACGTTCGCAGTCGGCATTTGCGACTTGCGTAGGTACTATTCAGCAGTAAGCAAAGCGTTACGGAAATTCCCGAAACCGTGATCGGCTCGGCCGACTAGTCGGCTTCTTTACAACCGACTAATCAGCTAGTCGGCAAAGTCATAATCGGCACTTCTCTACTATTTAGTAATTTGATATTGGCCCGGGATTATATCCGGCCTGGACAGCCCTGTTCTAAATCACCACTGGCGAGTGGCGACGCCGACGCGACGGAATATTTTAGCTACCAAATAGGCGTTCTACACGGATGTAATCAAGCTTTCTATCAGAGATCACTTTGGAGGCTTAGAGCTAAGCTTTGGAGGGTTATTGGGCATTATGGTCCGTAGATAGATATACATACCTGTATTCCGTAACGTAAAACGTAGACTGAGTATAAGTACAATACAAGCACTCTTCTTCTTCTTCTCCTTTTTTTTTTGGCAACAGAGCCGACGATTGTGTCAGCTATTTCTGCCAGCGTCAAGTTTAGAATAATATTCTTGTTGATGATATTAATGGTACCTATATTACAATGATAAAAAATAGAAAAAATGTGGATGAATTAAATGACAACCATCTTCCGTCAAAACAAAAGATACATCGTACAAGTACTCAATCTACGGTCCTAAACAAATCCAAGAACGATGAAGGCCACGTCTTCACGGATGCCGTCCAGCAAGGTAGCGATGTGTAACTCATGAGTGAATTGAAAAAAAGATGTACATCTTTCAAAAAGATTTATTAATTCACTAAATCACCCTTGTTTAAAATACATCTTTAAATCTTTTGGTTTAATTTTACTTTTACTATTTCAAGTGTGAAGGATGTAGATTGAGACGACTGTATCAGAGTTATATTAAAAAAAATAGAGAGAATGATTAGAATAGTTGCACACGCATGTACTGATTCCTTTAGCCGCGCATAGAAAACTATTTCTTATGCCTTTATTACTAAGTGCATAATCAAATGAAATAAAATCGATATTATTTTATTAAATTGTTACTTTTTAAATGAGTGGAACATAATTTTAAGCTACTAATATTGCTTGCATTACGTTGGTTATTTTAGTGTGCAATTTTTAAAAAGTGTATATTTTACCGAATAGTGGAATAAGTGGACATTAATACTAGTTATCTAATTATTTCAATTTTCAGACTTATTTTTAAATACAGGCAGTACAAAAAAAGAAAATTATCTCCATAGCAACGCAATCCAAACTAATAAAAGAAATGAAACAAACTAGATATGCCGTATCTACCTAACCTACTTAGACGATACGATATCATACCAACCGTATCAGTAAAATAATTATTAGATTTTCGTTCAAATACATCATGAGACCAATTGTAATTCAAAGATGTAAAAGAGTTAAGGATTTAAAAGTTATTTAAATCTTCAGAGGTAAAGGATGTATAAATCACAAATCTGTTAGATGATTTAGTTTGCGCGTGGCTACAGCAAGGACACTTGAAGGCTTCATTGCATCCGTCTAGAATATATTTAATTCGGATTTCGCCAGTGTTGCCAAAAAATTAAAAAAATGTCAGGTGGGGTACCGAAATATGAAACAAACTAATTATGTATAGACGACTTGTTCGCTACTTAGTCTATGTCTAGCACAGGTTTTGTGTGTGGATCTAATAAACATGGGCACATTACACAAACAAGCAAACATATACACATATTTATAAAAGTACGCCATTCTTACTTATAAGAACAGTGTAGTACTAGAATCAGTTCGTTTTCGAGCATCACGCAACCAACTCCGCAATTAAAACTAAGATAAAAGAGCATGGTTACTTACTTTTTATACAGCTTTCATGTAATTCTAAAAAGTGTTCTGAAAACATTTTTAAAATATAGCTTTGATTTTATGATTAAAAATGAAAACCACAAAAAATTACACTAAATTGCGACGTTGCCACTCTTGTGTGAACGCTCCTAAAACTAAAAGAAACCCTATGAAGTTGGCAACACTGGACTATGGATGACGGATGTACCTATTATTAATTCTATTGATGTCGAAACCGATCGTTTGTTTTCACAGAAGATGGTTGTCATTTAATTTCATCCACATTTTTTCTATTTTTATCATTGTATTATACCATTAAAATCATCAACTAGTATATTATTTTACACTTGACGCTGGCAGAAATAGCTGACACAATCGTCGGCTCAGTTGCCATAATAAAGGGAGAAGAAGAAGAAGATGTCGAAACCACACAGTGAAGCTCAGGATAATAATATTATTATTTCTGAGGTGAAGACAGTTTATTTTCGCGCTGCAATAGAGATGTCTCATAGAGGTCGGTCATTCCCATTTCACCTTTATTGCTGCTTACTAAACTTTACCTACCTGCTTTATAAAAAAGATCCATCGCGGCTCACTAGCTGGGGCACCGGCAAGATTGCGGTCCACGCAAGCCTAGCCAGCAGTAATGTGTCCGTTAGGCTGGCGTCCGCACCATTTGGGAATTTGGGATCGGTATGGTATCAAAAACAGTGCCTAGTGCTCAATTACCTAATGCAATAACCAAAATATAGTGCCTTAGTTTATGAAATAATGTCTATGTTAAGTGACCTCCAATTCGTTTAGGTTGTAATTATTTGATTTGTGTGTAATTCGTTTCGGTAGCATAAGGTATACTTCCTTTAAAATCCAAAAGTTCCTTTTATTACTATTTTGCGACCTAGACATTCTGCAACCTGGACCTTTTGCAATCTGGACATTTTGCAACTTGGACATTCTGCACCTAAACGCTCCAATTGTGGTGGCGACGACCACTTTTCCTCCTTTTCTTGTAACGTACTTATTGAAAATTTTTAATAACTTAAATGCGATTGTACTGAGGATAAGGATGCCGTTTAAGACCATAATGTCCACATTATTTTACAAATTACATTAACAGGCGTTCATATAAACAAAATTAATTTGATTATTGTAGTCTTTAGCGCAGATATTTTCTTAAAGGACATAGGCCTATTTTATCGCGTGTTTTGGAGATCTTGGGCACTTGGACACAACCCTAAGGCTCGTATTTATAAACGCATCTCAGGTATTGAGTTGAGTACGCGCACTTGACTGACACTGTCTATATCTAACTAGGGGCCCGAGACCGTAGTTAGAGACGGTATTAAGTACGCGTACTCAATACCTGAGCTTCGTTTATAAATACGACCCTAAGAGTCAAGTCTCAAGGCAACAGCCAAGTTGATAGAGTTGAGCGACCCAGGACCCAGCAGTCCTCCGTATGTCGGCCGAGTCCAATGCGTGAAATGAAGTAGAAGTAAACTTGACTGACATGAGACGGAATAGAAAAATAAAACCTCTTTTACTTTGAAAAATAATTTATTGTAATAGATTTGTAAAAGTACCTCTAAGTATGCCTTCATGTTGACGTGTTAGATGTAGGTAAGTAAGAATTTGAAAGATGGACACGTTATCCATTTAGTCCTATAAAATTAAATAAACTACGTTGTATAACTTTGCTACAACCGCCATTGGTCCAAAATATGATGTTGATTTTGTTAACTCCGTTTTTAGGTACGTAGCTGCCAGTTGCTCTTGTGCGATTACATAGGTAGATAAAGATGCCGGCAAACTTTTTGAACAATGATCTTAAATGCGCAGAACACATTTCTGATTTTTGGGCCTTTTCTGGCGCGGCGGCGAAAGCAGTGGGGTGCGATATTGGAACGCATCCTATCGATCACGCTATTTGGTTAATCACTAAATGATGTGTGCCGTGCATTAAGATTGGCCGATTATTTCTCGAATACCGATTAATTGGATCAGAAATGCACAAAACTGAAACCACATGAGTATATACAAGCCGTATTTGAAACTAGTGTTGCCAAACTATCCATAGTTTTTATCTAATAAACGCCATACTATCGATTGGATTATCGATAGTATTGTTACTTGTGAATAGAAAAACTAGCGAGAATATAGATCTATTCACTCCGAATATTGTAAGCGATACTATTGTAAATTTACAATAGTAGACTATCGATAGTTTACCAATTGGTAAACTATCGATAGTCTAATAATTATAATCTATAATATCGCTAGTATTTTTGTTTACCAGTAACAATACTATCGAAAGTATTGCACTCAATCAATAGTATTGCCTTGTTTTGAGCTATCGATAGATAGTCGACTATCGATCGACAACATTAACTTGAAACCGCGATTGTTCACGAAGTTTGCTGGGAGCAGCTATACGATAAAATGGTATGGCACCGTACTTTTTCTTAATGGTAGGTAGTAGTAAGTAATGTAACGTAGAATATCGTATAGACACTGTTATGCAGACGTTTGTTTTTACCTAGGGAGACAAATCTCCGAAAATAATATGTAGGTCCCAAATTTTTATCGCTTCACATGCTGGAGTCATAAAATTGATAAGACTCGATTATTGGGCGCTACAAATTTAGGCGGCTATCGTGATTTTAACAGATAAAACATTTTTTAATCAAGCTACATAAAAAAAAGGTCTGAATAATTCTAGTACCTAAGTAAATAGTTTTAAGTTAGAAAAAGAAAATGGTATAAAATCAATTTTGAAGCTCAAAGATTGTGTAGTTAGCTAATTTCTTTGATTCTGTTAGTATCATAAAGCAAAGTCCGAATTTTTTGTGTCTTGTTCTATTTTAATTTTATATGACTTAATAACGTATCCATTATCAAGGAGCATTTAGACCTTAATATGCGCAATCTCAGTACATATAGCTGTTTTTGAGGTAGGTAGGTACTTTCAAAGAAAAATGATTCAATGTTTTTAATGTCGAGATTCGTTTGTCACTGTGTGCGTCAGAGTCGCGATTGCAAATGTCTATATGCACCTTTTGTGTTTTGTACTTACTCTTGGACTTCCGGCGATGCAATTTCATCTTCCTTTTGTATCTCCTTTAAATTTAAGATTGTATTTTTATTTTTATAATTTACCTTGAACGTGACTCGCAGTTTTTAATTATTAGCATTTTTTCTATTTTCAATGCTTTATTCTTGTACTTCCAATCTTTAGTTAGTCATAAATTTAAATTTACAACTATTTATTTTTGGAATTGAACCATTTTTTGGAGTACTTTTATAGGTACCCGAATTATGATTAAATTTTCAGTCTTCTATTCAAAATTAAAGTGTTATAGTATTATTCTATTTAAGTCAGTTTCTGTGATATGATTATAACGTCTAAGAATAAATTATTGCAATTTATTATTAATAAGTTTGAAACAGCATTTCGAAAACGCTTTTTACCTTTTTGTTTTTACTACCATAGAGACCCTTCTGCTTTCTTCGTTTATATATTTATACTTAGTTGTGTTTTCTGTGCCAGAAAATTCTTGGTTTCTTCAATAATCGGAGACTTACATATTACGGGACTATTATAATTTTATTACATTTAGAAATTTATCGTACTTTGTTAGTACGTTTGGGGTAGTGAATCCTATGATCAGATAAAACTATTTTATTAATTTACCATAAAAAGTCAAATATTAATTTAAAGTATGTTTACAATACTCCTTTTACTAAAATTTAAGGAGACATTATTTTAGTAATTACTTAACTCACAACTTTTAGGGGTCACCAATTTGTACACTATAGCAAATTAAAGATTTATATTATTTTTTATTATATTTATTTCATAGTCACACGATAATCGAATACATTAATATTTGTGATATTCAACATGTTTCAACATATTATTTAGAAAAAGCGCAGGGCCATTGACAACGTAAATGTTTACTTAGTTATTTTTGTGGCCGCTACTTTGTCGTTTTGCTAAATCTATGTGCATTTAAGTTTACACTAATTTAAAACATGTTGAAATGTTTAAAAACTCTATTATTAAAGTTACTTACTAAATATAATGTTTTTATTTAAGAAATTGCCTTTTTAGGGTTTTACATTTTTTTGACGTCACCTCGATGAATGCGCGCACGCATTTTACATTTTTTAATTGGCAGCGTTCCATTTTCAAATGCTGTTTATGTTACAAAAAATAAAGTCAAATTTGTACCAATTTGGCAACATTAAAAATTTATACCGTTTTGGTATTTCTTTTTAAAGTAAAAAATACATACTTTATTGCGTGTTAATTTTGGTTCATAAAATAAAAAATAATTTTAGTTAAGTTGTTAAACATTTATGTACTTGAAGTTGTATTTGTTCTCAGCTGGTTTGTCTTATTTGTTGCTTGAATTTCGTCAATTATTATTATTTTTTAATTTTATTCCTGTGGGTTTAGATCCAATACAACTTTACTACTCACCAATTTAATGGGAGCGCTGCTTTTTTTCTGTCCTGCAATTGGAAAAAAGGGGTTTTACAAGTTGGAACATAGATTTTTATTAAATTAGCAATATAATAAGAACAAATAAATGATTTCCCGTTATTAATATTGTAAGAGAAGAGATGGAAAAGTCTTTTGTTATCCGTGCAATCAAATTGCGTGTCAAAGTGCCCCAAATTTAGATTTCTTTGGTTTTATTGTATCTGTGACCATCAAAATAAAGATGTTTAAGAAAATTTTCGCCACCAGTACTATCACTTTAACATTGGGCCAATCAGGGTTTAACTTACTAAAAGCGCTTGACAGCTAGACCTAACGCATCGGTGCTGCTACCCCGTAGAAACCATTTTAGATAACCCTACTCAGCAATTTTCTTTTGTCTTTAAGCACGCGAATTATCCATTTTGTAAATTAATTATTAAAATTTCCGAAAGGAACACTGAACAATATTTGTTTTGATAGCGCTGTCAAATTGGAAGACCTTTAAAAAAAGTGGCGCCAACTGGTGGCGAAAATTTTCCTAAACGCCCTCTTTGTGCGTCACTTTCGCACACGAACTTTGTCGTAGCACAGAGCACAGACTAAATATAATAACAATAAGACCACACATCGTTTTGAGAACTTTTAAATTAAAAGACGAAAGTAGATTTCTATTAGAATGGTAAAAGTACATAGATAAAATGGTTTCTTCTCTTATAATACCATCGGATTCACATGAAACAATATTAAAAACAAGCAAACTTAAAATTTGTGCACGGGCGCCTATTACGAATTAGTTAAAATGGGGTGTGTACATTGAGATGGTATGCCAGTTTTCTATTGAATTAAACTGGTTGTCTTGCTATATGGATATGATCCTAGACTCTAGACTAACGGTGATTCAGATATAATAATATGTGGACGCGATTCACTAAAATGTATGTGCGCGATTCACTCGTGCATATTGTATCGATTGTTTATACAGTTAATAAATTCCTATAACACATTTTATTTCTAATTTAATTATTGTTTATTAGTATGTTGTTTTATTTTGTACTAAGAACTAAGACACAGTTTAAAAAACTTCTGGTTTATGAATATATAATTTCTGTTTTTCACCTACAAAATGACTAAACATGTAAAAAAAATTGTTACTAGTCTTTAGTGTACATGGGGTGAGGTGGTGTAGGGTGGGGTGCGGTGCGCCGTGCACTAGAACAAATACGAACTGAGCGGTGACTACTTGGGCGGGCGCGCATAGGGCTCGGGGCGCGCGTAGTGGCGAGCGCCGTGGTGCGCGTGGGGCGCGTGGCCGCCGCCCGCGTGCGCGCCCAGCGGCGGCGCGGCGCGGCGGGTCCCGACGGCGCGGGCTGACTTATAATCGCGCGCTTCCTCCTTGTAATATCCGTCGTCTTCGTAGTAGCGTTCGCGCTCATAGTAAAAGTCCGGCTCGCCTCCGCCACGCACTGGCCCGCGGATCTGTGGGGGGTGTTGGTAGCTCTAAACGTTACGGAATAGACGTCATTAGAAAATTGCACGCCAAACATTATTTTAAATATTTTTAGTAGTAAAAATTTTACACATAAAAATGGATTCCACAATAAATATCTAATGACAGGCGACAGCGATACTTAAATATATAAAAAAACATCGAAATTAAATATCTAAATCCAATCTCAAAATAATAAAATAAATGTAAAAATAAATTATTATATAGTTTGGTTTTGTAAATATTTAATTACTAACGACAACTAATTCTCTGGAGACAGTACTAATGACCACTCAGACTAATATCAGATATATCAGAATAGACATTGAGCAATTAGCAAGCATAACAGTGTAAATTTTATTTGAAGTTTAATATGTAAAAAATCTTCTGACTCAGCACTGACGAGATGACCATAGTCATTAAAAAAGGTATGGAAAATAATAAAAGAAACATTTGCTTTACAGTAAAACAGCGCAAGTTAAAACTAAAAAAGTAGTTCATACCTGAATGTAATTATCACAAATTTCAATAAAAATAAATCAGTAATTCAAAATTAAATGCCATAAACACTGACCGGTGGCTCAGGAGCCGCAGCATAAGGATCATCATAGCCGTAAGGCCCTTCCATAGCAGTACGGGCCCTCTCCAGTATACTGATGACCTTGGATTTAGCCGGCATGGCACGAGCCATGGGGGGTGCGGGCGGTAGGCGGGGCGGGGGGCGAGCGCCGCCGCGACCGGGGCCTCCGGGACCCGCGTGGCCCGCATGGCCAGTATGGCCTGCGTGGCCTACATGACCTGTTACGTATTAATATTTGATTATCTTGATATCTATTGACAATTTATTAATATTGTTTCTATAGATGTGAGCTAACAAAATTTAAGTGATGATGAGTCAGACATATCTTTTAGGACTGATCACTCTTGGTGCACAATATGAACTTGAACATACAATGACAGATCTTCCATTACCTCTCTATATGGAAACTAAAGTAGTGACTGTATTGTGGCCACTATCTCACAAATAATAGGTGCATTATACAGTAATAACTAATAAGTCAAGTCTATTATAGCTTGACCGCAACCGCTGTACAGCGCCTTAGGTATGTGCGCGATTGTGTCAGTCGGCCGCCAACGCCTACGGCGGTAGCTAGTGTCACTTGTAGCGGACTCTGTGTGTCAGATGCACAAGAGATTAATATTGCAAGATGGGTCGTGAGTTATCTTGTGATGTGACGAACATAATTTTTAAGGTAGCCGAGTGTTTTAAAAAATATTTTTTTTTTTGTTTTGAATTTAAAAGTGATGCAAATATTGCTAAAATTGTGGCGGATGCTACAGGATATTGCGAAAAAACCGTTAGAAGCGAAAGCGAAAAGCGGGTAATTCATAAACTGAAAATTTGGGCCGATTAACATTAATGCTCCAAAAAAACCAAAGAAAGTTTATTCACTGGTCACCCAGTTCGCTTCAATGTTATTTAATTTCAATATGTTGTTATACTATTACTGTTATTTGTCTGCCGTCGTGCACGGCTTTGCAAATACTATTAAAGAAATGAATGAAATTAATTATTTAGGTATACTTATTTAATGAATTCCCTATTAAATTTAATAATTTCATACTTACAAGTGGCGTGTAAAGCCAAAAATGTTAAGTAGGGAATTTTAATGATTTTAGGCTTTACACACCAGTTGTACATTAAAACTGTCAAACGATATCGTAAGATCTGTCCGACAATGTCAATCTCGTGTGAACTCGTGCTTTCTTACCCGTCTCCCGCCTCGCCGCACATACCTAGGGCGCGGTACAGTGGTTGCGGTCAAGCTATAGTTAAACATAACTCGTATTTTTGGTGTTTTTTTGCACTTCAAGTTCTTTTATTGTCCGTTAGATCAAATAAAAATAAAAATCAAAAAGATATTTAAACATTCCTTTGCAGGTAGATATATGCAACGCCCACTAAACATCACCAGAATAAATTAAAATAAATCAACATCTAGGAGAAAATTATCCAATCACTAAAGTCAATACTATAAATACCTCTATCGATCTCTCTCATCTGAGTCTGCCAGATCATATCATTTGTATCCGGTACCAGATACTTCTTGACCTCAGCGAGTGCATACGCGATACGTGCGTGGGCCTCAGCAGGCGGTGCTAATGCAGTAATCTCTACATGTAGTTCATCTGTTAAGTGAGCGTATTTAGGATCTAAAGAGTTACGGAGTTCTTCTTCCTTTTGTCTGAAATAAAAATCAGTATTTACAATGTATGCTGACATAAAGCCTTCTTAAAAAGTGGTCAAGTGCCAGTCGGACTCGTGCACTGAGGGTTTCATACAAATGGCATATATCTTTTGATTACATTGACATGGACATTTGATTTTTGGAGTTTGGATGTAGACAAGAGTATTAGGTGACAACAAAGAGATATCCAATAAGGCTTCCGTTTTACCTTTTGAAATACAGATTTCCAAAATTTTGCCAGTCGCCATGCTTAGAAGTAACCATGGTAATATTATGCATATAACCTGCACTCCTCTGTTCTGCTCTTTTTCAAGTATAAGTATATCATTTTATTTTAAATTTAAGATATGAGAATGTTTAATTCCAAAGTTAATCTTGTAAATTACATACTATAAACAGTTAAACATATACCTGTCTCTCATGGATCCTCGGCCAAGCACAGCCATTTTACACATGGTCTCCTCCTGTAAGTGCTTCATTGTGTTGCCTTTAGGGCCAAGCAGCTTACCAACAAAATTGAACTGTAGAATACAAAAACAAGTTTAAAAATGAACTATCAAAATCTAAACTAATATTAAAAAAAGAAAAGATTAGATTTTTTTGTATGTTTATTTGCAAGAATTTAAGTAAAAATCTATGTTAATGATTTAAAAATTTATTTTACCTTTAGAAATCAATAAATGAAGCGGGTAACATAGGCTATATTTTATTGTTTTCAGTCATTTTAAAAATACAAATATTTTAAGTGCCTTTGTCAACATGAATGATGCAATACAACACTAATGCAATGATATTTTCCAAAGGCGAGGAGTGAAGCGAGGGTAGACATCTAGTTATAATATTATAAACGCAAAATACGCGCAAAGTAGTGGAGTTGCGGCAAATAGCCCGTTGATACTGATAATATAAAAAATTGCTTTCCTTACCTTAGGATGGTCCTTCACTGGCACTAAGACTTTCACTATCACCTTGGTGGGCTTGTCACGGAAAACATCCAGGTATTTGGAGTCCTTCCCTGGTATCCTACCCAGTGCCTGTACTTTTGTGACCTCTGCATAAAAAAAAAAAACAATGATGTTAAGACTCCTTCTGGTGGAGTTGGATGAAATAATGAAACCAAATCAGACACAATAGACATGTTTTGGTTTGGACTAACATATCAACAAGTAACAAGACATCTTATGCTTAAATTTTGTTTACCTACATTGTTTTGAACAATTTTAATGCATGAATGGTACAAATAAAAAGTAATCATCAAGTTATGACTTGGACTTTCCCAAAAAACTATTTAGTCACTAGGGGCTTAGCAACAATGGCATGTAACTAATGGCATTAGCTTCTGTTCTTTTGGTGTATGAAGCAAGCAAAAGAACAGAGATTAAAATAATTAATCATTTCTAGTAGTGGCGTGCACAGAGATTTTTGACAAGGTAGGCATTATTTAATTATGTTAGTAAAATTGTGACTTGTAAGTAATTAATAAGGTAGGCAGTGCCTTTCTGTCTATATGGAGTGCATGTCACTAACTTCTAGGTACCCCATGTCGCCTGAATGTTGAGTTACTTTGTGGTGGTTTTAATGATAAAGATGAACTTTATTTATAATGATTATCTATTACCTTAATAAGACATAATTTGTTCACACTTAAATGTATTTTGGTGAAAATATGTATGAAATTATTAAAATTTATAATAAAGGATTGCAGGTGTAAATATACAGTAAATACTCAGATTTATGGCATGATGATGGATGCTGAGAATAAGTTAGTATCAAATACATAGTTTTACTTGACTATAGTATTTCCGGATTCTTTGAGCAATAAGTTAACCTTTACAAGTAGAAGGTAGTTCTAAATATCTTCTATTTATTATGATCTTAGTGCATACAAATACCTTATGGTTAACCTGTATTGGTGTCATTGACCTCTGACAAATTTTCGAATCACAAATATTCGTTCAGAATCAATGGTTTATTGCCGATTCTACACGAGGGCCAACATTGTGGTGAATGGTGTGGTAGATATTGGCCAACAGTCAAATACTCCAATGCTTACCAAGCCACCGCTCTACACGATAGTCATAGGTTTTGGTCATAAGCATTCGCCACAATGTTGGCTATCGATGCAACATTCATCGTAGTTCTAGGCATCAATACAACAGCTTAGCACTTGTTGCGGCTTTAATTTGCCGAGTTTTTAAGGTTCATTGATCCTGATCACAATAAAATCAATATGACACAAATAAATTAGCGAAACTGAGCTTTATGTTCCCAATCGCATGCATATCGCCGATGCGTAATAATCAAGTCAAAACAATTTATTGAGACATGTTTTGTGTTGTTAATAAAATAATTAAATTGCATCACAATTATTATAATCAAAATCAAATGAATAAATTTATAAATACTTAAAAATTATTGATGATGATGAATGATGCGTCGGTTAGAACGTAGGTATGAAAAAAATAAATACAATTTTATTTACTAACCTTGATCGATAAGTTTCGTTGTGATTGGAAATTTAGCATTATTAAGTTTGATCTTTTCACTTAACAATTCTCTCATATATTCACCGGCTTTTTCGTTTACTTTAGAGTTATCATCGCCATCTTGTTCTTGTTCATTTTCATTACTCTGTTCTTGTTTCGCATTCCGTTTAAAATCACTGCTGTTGTACCCGTTTTTATCGTATTTATCAGCCATTTTTTACAATGTCTGGTTTTTTTAACACAATTTAAAGCAATATTACGCAAATAGGTACTTTATTCACATACAATCAATCCTAAAAAGTCCGATCAATAATATCTCATCTCTGCGAGCGAAGCGAATGACGCGAACGCGTAGGCGTAGAAACTAGAAAAGTGAGCAGTGTGACCAACTTTAACCAACGTTAGAGATCCTGCCCAGCCTAGGCATAAAAACTGAGAAATCCTGCCAAACTCCTATACACAAAATGCCGAAATAATGCCGACATAATTTTAAAATCTTTTAGCCTTTTTAGTAATCATCTAGTAAAGACGTTTTGAATAATTTTTGCACCTAAAATTATAAAAAAAAATCAATACCTACCTATTAATACTTCCTACAATTTTTCTGGTAAAATGTTAAAAAAAGTATAGTCAACGATGACTGCCCACTGTATCCGATTAAGTTCTTCTTATACTTATTAGGTAGTAGTTGCATGTTCTTATAAATTAGATAACCTAAGCACAAACTTAGTGTGTGCTTTACACCATGAAACATTTACAATCTGCTTCTTTCGCTTTTGCTAATCAGGTCCAGGACGAATGTGATGAATCCTGCTCGCACTCTAGACGATATAATCGTTCATATTTACGTTTCATGATAAATCAGGAATTGTAACATTCATATCGCATGAAATCCGAATGAAAATTTTGAGTCTCCTACAGTTTTTCTAGTCCGACTAATTAGAAAAACAACTAAAAACTTTACTAAAAATACAATTATTATAAATATTTTGTTCAGCACTTTAAGGTTCACAATGGAATGAACTACAAATTCAATTAGAGCTGGACAACTCCGAACTTAAGGTCTTACTCTTATTGTTGCTAATGTTGCCATTGTCATTTAAAATTCCTCCGTAATGCTATTTCTTTTGTCGATATCCAAACTCCTTTTAATAAGCTGTGCTGCCAAGACTGCCAGCTTAAATTCTTTAAACTGCCAAATAGTGCCACATTCCTAAAACGTCAAACATATATGCCAGAAAGTAAAATAAAGGGCTAAACCTGCCGAAAAGGCAGGATCCTGCCACATAAGGTCACACTGAAAGTGAGTGAGTGAGAGAGAAGTAGGTAGGTAGGTAGGTACTAGGTACAGTAGGTACCATAGTTATTTATACTGACTACCGCTGTGGTTGTCTATTCCCGGATATAGAATTCGTTTCATTCAAAGACAAATATATCTAAAAACACGTATTCCACCTGACTAAATTCAGACATCTAAATGATTTAGTAACTAAATTGACTCGAGTGAAATAGCATTCAGAAACTTCCTACATGCTATTTCACTTGACCGAGTTTAGTTACTGAATTATTTAGACAGCTGATTATAATCAGGTGGAATTCGCGCTCTAATTGTCCTGTCATTGGGAGGAATTAGGGACGCAGTTTTAAAAATATCGCTATAGGTATCGATATCAATATAAATCGATATATCAATACGTCGGCCTAGAACACCTATATATCGATAAAATATCGATTTTCTTTTTTTAATAAGCTTGTACTAATCCAATGTATTTTAGTTGAATTTAATGTGTAGTATGTAATTATTTTTACTTCACGGTTATAAATGAAAATAATTTTGGAACTCAATAATGAGTTTTTATATATTATTATATAAATTTATTGAATAGTGTTTATTTCCAATATCGATATTATCCGATAACAGCGCATAGTTGATATCGATAAACATCGATACTTTTAGGTGACATTATATCGATATTTATTGGTTTTCCGATAAATCGTTGCATCCCTAGGTGGAATACGCGCGAGAAATGAAAATATAAAATTGACGTTTGTTTGTCTATAGTTTTTTTGTTGATGATAATCTGATAATAATTAATTTATTTAAATATTACTCTATCTCCAAAAACGTGTACACTAATGTACAGTAGACATTAGTAAACTTTAATGAACTAATACTAGGTACTAGTTTAAGTTTCGAGAAATACCTCCTCTCTCTCTTGTGTCAGGTCAGTCTAGTTTGAATGTATAATAGTTTGAAAATAATAGTTTGAATTTTGTGAGTTTATAATTTATTGGACACTTAAAAAATGTCTGTATCTGGTCGTGAGAGGATGAAGCTTCCGCTCTCGCGGCGGTGTGTAAATGCGTGTGCCGCCTAATCGTGGTAGACGATCAATTGAAGAACTAGACGATCAGATGCTTACCATTTTAAGAGCCTGGACCATACCTACGCGAGTAAGATGTTAATTGGTCTTCTATTGGATCCTTTAGAGTACTGATTAAAAATATAAACATAATATATGTACTGCGTTAGTCATAAAACATACAATGTGAGCAAGATATATACTTAGTTTTTGTTTGCATAGTCTTACCAATTACCGGCTTAGTGTTTATGATGATTCCACATAATATTTTGGGTACTTTATATGCAACATAACAATGTATTTTAAACTAAACCTAGATTTGACGTCAATGCCTAGATCATACAAAGCTAAATCACAGATATTTTTTCCTTTAATTAAGGTTGAGACTGATGACATTCTATGTATTGAATGTTTTGCGTTATTGCAAGAGCGGATCACAAATAGAACTCCAAATCAAGTTGAGATAGCCCCTGCTGTTGGACACAGAAACATTTGTTTTAGTTGTGGCATCTCCATTGCAAGTCACAGAACTCACAGAGTTTCTCAAGACTGTCCTCAAAGAACCTTTCTCTTGAGATGGACTCCAGCTCATCATGTAAGTGTTATTAAATAGCTTAACTAATAGTTATTAATAGTTATACAGTGATGATTAAGAGACTAAAAATAATAATGTATTCTTATTTTTTAGGTTATACATTTGGAACGAGTTTGTCGTGCCTGTTGGGAGGCTGCAACAAGAAATATAAAAAGACAAACGCTTCATGACATAAACAGACCTGCCGTGGAAGCGGTGAAGGCTGAAAATAATCAGAATGATAATGCAGTTGCTGTGATTGCTGAACCACAACCCCTACCGCTGCTAGTTACTCCACCACAGGATCAACATGTAGCGGCTATAAAAGTAGAAAGAGATCCTCTGATGCCTGCATCACCAGCACATCTACTGCTAGAAGTACCACCCCTGGATCAATGCTTGGAGGCTGTGCTTCCAAAAAATGCAGATGCTGTTATTCCAGAACTACCTCCGCTGCCTGTACCAGTTGCACAACCACAAATTCATCAATCGCCCCGTATACGACCCAAGATTAACTCTCTTAAGTATAGACGAGTTTCAGCAAGTTCACAGCAATGCCTATTCATTGGATGTGGCCATACAGATCGCCGTTTGGTACCTACTACTATAAAAGAACTGTTGTTAATTCGTTACCAGATATATATACCGTTCACAGCTAGAATTTGCCAATATCATTTGTATCGTAATCATTGGAATAGACTAGTGGCCCCATATTCTGATTTTACTGGATTCCAAGTTGATGATATATTCGGCAAACTAGAAAAAGCTGCTGAAAGGCACTTAGATTTTAGGAACATAAATACAATGGATCCCAATTTATGTCAATATTGGTTGGGTTATAATGCACAACAATTTCAACAAATTCTGAACAGTGTTCCAACATTATATGATCATTTTGAAAACCCGTCTATTGCTTTAAGTATTTATTTGGTCAAGCTTAGGACAGGTGACAGCAATAAAAGGCTGTCAACCTTATTTAAAATGCCTAGGTCCACTTTGGAACGAAACATGAATATTGCTAGAAACTGTATAAGTGAACAGCTTGGTCCCAGTCATTTAGACTTAATCACATGACTATCTAAAATGAAGCAGCATGCAATAAAATACCAGAGGACTTTTTTTAGAATGCTAATATTAATCCAAATCGTCATGATCGTAAATGATGGTTTTGAATAAAATAGGAAATTCACTTTTTACTATATTTGGATACAACAATATCTAAATACTGTTACTACATTAAAAAAAATTCCATGTATTCTGGATTTCAAAATAATCAGTCGGTAAATTGATGGTTTTGTTAGGCGCATAAAGTAACTTATTATTTTCAAATGGCTGCCCTGTAAGGTTTAATAAATGTCAGATCCATCACTATTCTACGTAGACGAAATATTAAGCCTGCTATTGTAATTTGTGATAGTACAAGTTCATATGTGTATGTATAAAAATAGTAGTAACTATTCATATCTGAAAAAACATATAAGTAAGTAGTCTACATAAATATGTTAAGCTAGTTAAACCATTTTTATTTGTTTGTTTCAATGGCTACCTATATTTTAGGACCTCGAAGCAACAAAAAATGATTTGTGCTGTTTTTTCGCCAATTAAGAGCGCTTTGTTCCATGATCAAAATGCCTTTTCCTATGCGTACACATTTTTTTGACCTGGTAATGTTTTTATTTTGGATCGAGGGTTTAGGGATGTTATTCCCGTATTAGAACTGTACAAATAAAAGAATTATGCCTGAATCATTACAAGAAAATGAACATCAGTTAACCACTGAACAGGCCAACAGATCCAGATGTGTATCAATGTGTAGGTGAGTGGTAGAGGTTACGAATAGGAGAATCAAAAGAGATTATATATTATTTCGAAAATGAAAATGAAAATGAAAATTTATTTATTCACATGGGTTAATTAAATTAACACTTACGAACGTCAAAGTTTACAAAATGTCAGCAAATTAACATACAGCCAGTTCGTTGACGAAGTAGAGCCATGAGAAGAACTGGCAAGAAACTCAGGCCACTCTTTTTAATCGCCAGGTTATTACAATTTTTGTAAGTTACAATTTCAAGTAGCATGCAAAGTGACACAGGCTATACACTTAACTCTATAAGTAATAATTACAGCTTTCTATGTTGTAAAGAAAAAATAAAAAGTAAAATGTGTGCTTTACAGGCTGCCTCAATTTGCATATTGCTACAAAAGGTAAAGGCAACATGTGAACTGTGGTAAATGTTCTTATGTAGGTAATATACAAACTGTTAATGTTCGACACGGATATTTTAATAGAGCGTCAAAGCACCTTAAGGTCGATTTTATAATAACTTGTTTCTTTTTGAATAAATTCTATCCAGGCCTAAAGCTGTACAGTCTCTGAATATTGCACAGGCAAAACTGAATACAGTAAATTACTTATCGGAATTTAATAAAAGTTAATACAGAAAACAGAAGCCGTGTGATTTTTCAAAGCATCAATGGCAATGCTCCCCATCTATTATTATCCCAAAATTGACGTTAAATGAATTAAAAAGATTTGCATTAGGATCGTCCCAACTGAAACAAGCACGGTTCTACTATGGAGAGCATGTGCGACCGAATGGTGCTTACAACGTAGAAGCGCCATAAATCATAAGTAAAGTACCAATTGGGTTAGTAAAAGCATGAATATTTAGTTTAATTTGATCTAGTTAGTAACTAATTAGATCAAATTAAACTAATTATCCAAACTTTTATCATGCTTTTAGGTACTTCACATGTGATTAGTTAATTTTTCGTTGATCAGCCTTTCAGAAACGGAGTAAATGTGTTAAATTTACTATGCCCAATACTAAAAGCCTAGCTATTATTATAAGTTTAAATAATGAATGAAACTTTAAGCTTTGTTGAGTCTAGTTTTTTTGGGTTTAACTTTAGATAACAAGCTTCAATGGGGTACCCAAATATCGTGTCTTACTGGTAAACTCAGTTCCGCAGCCTTTGCGATAAGAAAGGTAAGACAGTTTACCGACAGCTAAACAGCTAGACTTGTCTATTTCAGCTATTTCCATAGCGTGATGTCATACGGTATACTGCTCTGGGGAAAGTCTGCAGATATTGAGTCAATTTTTATAATTCAAAAACGAGCAGTACGATCTATTTACAATTTGGGACCTAGGGTTTCACTAAGAGAGATTTTTAAAGAAATAGGTATTCTGACGGTCCGTGGCGTCTCAGATCTTGGCCAATATTATGTTTATCAAGAAAAATATAAACTTGTATTCCAGAAACTGCGACATGCGCTCTGTGAATACTCGAGGTAAACATAAATTAGTTGGTACATATATTATTATCGCCTACATAAAGTAAACAACTCATTTGCGGGTCTATGTGTACACTTCTATAACAAATTACCCATTGACATTATGAATCTACCCCTACAAAAATTTAAACAATCTGTTAAAAACCGCCTTATCCTAAAGGGTTATTATACTATTAATGATTATTTAAATGATAAAGCAGCATGGGTATAGTTGCTCGTTTAATGCAAGATTAATGTTATATTGATTGTTATTGTTGTAGTTATATTGACTATTATTATTATTGTACTTATATTGACTATTATTATCATTAAGTATATTGATTTTTATTATAGTAATTATATTGACTATTATTGTAATTATGTTGACTATTGTAGTAAAAGTTTAATGGGAAGTGGATGCATATCATGATCATTATGAGTTCGTAAGGCATAATACATTTTATTATGGTTCTTTTACCACCCATGCCCTGCGTTGTCATGCTCACTAAAATGTCATTGCTTGTGGTGTCGTATTGGCCGGGTCATCACCTTCACCTTAATATGGCGAGGGTGATGATGGCTGGCCCGTACGTCATGCTCGTGAACGGATGCTACTTGGGATGACTGGTCAATCTTGGCATGGCATACATTTAATATTCAATCCAGTATTACCCTGTCGTGCAATGTGACCAGGAGGTCAATTTACCAGTTTAAATTAAATACGTTGTCAAATTACCATACTAGAAACTAAATAATTTAAATCCTCTCTTTTCTTTCTTTAATCTTAGTAATTATATTAATTCGTTAATTTGTAATAATTTACTTTGTATGGTTCTTTGGTTGCGTTGAATGTTTAAATTGTAACTCATACATACAAATAACTGTAATTATCTGGCGATTGAAAAGAGTGGCGTGAGTTTCTTGCCAGTTCTTCTCACAGCTCTACCTCGTCAGCGAACTGGCTGTAGGTCAATTGGCTGACTTCATGTAATGTTGACTTTTCATAAGCATCATACTTCAAATCAAAATGAAATAAATTCTTTGACTTTGACTTTGACCTAATTATACACGCACAAGCTTCACCACAGTTTTGCCTACGCATGCCAGTTTGTACACGGAACTCCGTACGTGCGGTTGTTAAAACTTTATTACGCGCCAACCTCACAGTGCGGACTGCGCATCTTTCGACTTGTTTGAAATGTTGCCTGCGCAAGCCCGGCCTGAGCGTACTTATCTGTTCAATTCGAAAGAAAAAGCTAAGAAAAAGCTGTTCAATGTGAAACATTGTTTCTACGCCGACGATTTCGGCAGGAATGTTGCGCGTACAGCCCCGCCGCATGTGTTGTCTTTTCGTAGAAGCCTTCGCAGGCAAAACTGTGATAAAGCTTGTGCGTTTGGTACGCGCTTTAGGGACAGAATAAATTCCAAGCATGTGATCGACAGGGTATACCTACCATTCATATTTATTGATCAGCTAAGAACAGAAATGGATAAATTCTTTAAAGAGCATCATTGCTTATTATTGCAATTGTTTAGTGGGGAATCGTACAGAAGGGTGCTGCGCTCATGCAATGACTGTTGTATTTAAGCTGGGGCCGTTTTAATGACAGCAGCTTCAGCTCAGTTTCTACATTACCTATTAGGTATATTTTACGAAGAATCAATGTGCAAGCAAATTGTACTATTTATTTTAACTACCTACCTAAACCTCAAAATGGCACCTCAATATAATAGCCTGTCAGATAAAGGTACCTACTATCATAGATGGCCAATCCGTATAATCCAAGATAGAGTGCTTAGTCATTGAATTATTTTCAACAATAACAATAATCAGAGCTTTTAATTATGTATTTTTTTATTAGCGTGTCCATGGCAATTAGATTTTGTCAGACCAAAACTCGTCTAAAGATATTGCGTTATCTGTAACAGCGAAAAATTCCTGCAAGGACAAAAAACAATCAAATCAATTATTAAAGAACACAAATAAGCACTGTAAGTATTGAAAGTGTTATTCAATTGAACTTACCTTTTCTTTTCCAAAAGCCTATGAAGCACGAGCGCTAACCTTACTGTAAAAAGGAATACACGCACACCGCACAGCTATTCGTGGCCGGCTAAGAGTTTTGAGCGTCGCATTGCTGTCACTTTAATCTCGAAAATAATAGAGATTTGTATTAATGTATAATTTAAATAAATAATATTTAAATTTCTTTTTTTTTGTCCCAGAAACGAAACTAACGAAATTACGTACCTACTAGCACGAATTATGGGGCCTTTACCTTACTCCTTTTACTAATAAAATGCGTGGGTAGGTAGGTATTCTAGATCCTTTATTTGAGTATAACTTACTAAAATACTATTATATAGATAGTAGGTATCTACCTATAAATTTATTTTTAAGTTAAACTTCATTTTACTTATTAAAATTATTATATTAGGTAAGTACGCAATATTAAAACACTAGGTACCAAATTTTTTATCTATAAAAACACATAAATAATACAAGACTTATTGATAGGTATAAATTTATGTAGCGCTAGTATCCGATCATTTTAAAACTAAAATAACTGACAAAGCTTGCCTATTTGACAAATGGCATTAGATAACTACCACACAACACCAAACTCAATCGCTGCTTATAATAAACCTGTAACACTATATTACAGGCTTCTTTCCTATATCTTTAACTTTTATCTTTCGAGCTAGTTGTATAACTATAATCAAAAAGTCACGATCTGGGGTAAGTATTAGTTCGTTCTTTCTTGTATTTATACGCAACGCCATTACTTCGTCGTAAGGATCCTGTAAAAAAATTAAACGTTAGGACGACAAACGGCGTCTATTGAGAGGCAGAAGTAGAACAAGCGATCTATTTCAATAAAATAGATATAAATAGTTAAAAATCACAGCTGCCTTTCGAAACCAATATTTTTTAGATTACACGATGTAACTGCAGTGATAATAAGTATTGAATCTATTCTGTAAAACTACTCAGCGAAAGTGGTATGCTCGGTAAACTATAATTGTCTTACTTATATAAAATCATTCACTCTAACGACAAAAATTGTCTTCTATAGACAGAAATACGCGCGAAAAGTTCTAAATGCTCTAAATGTTTAGGAAACAGGAAACAGTCTTTCATAAATAAATGTATTGTGCATTATCTAAAGAATAAAAATAAAAATACAAATCTTACAAGTTCCTTGATGAGCATTTGTGACATTATTCCGTATTTGTGCAAAGTTCTTGCGTATAACGTTGCATGGGTAACGCTCACGTTCGTCAATATAGGCGCTCCTGTCAAACAATTTAATTATGTACCTATTATTAGTTTTTAAGCCGAAGTCAAGTAGGGTAATGTTTTTCGAACGTACGTATGTATGTATGTATGTACATATATATGAATGTATGTATGTGAGTATGTATGTCTATTTCTTTGGCACGCTCTGCAGCCTAAAGGACTTGATGGATTTTAAGGTATGAGGTGTCATTACATTCGTATTGATTATGGAAGTGACTTAAGGTACATAATATTTCAATGTAGCGTCAGCACAAGAAAAAATGTGTTTCTTTTTTTTCACTTTGTTATAGGCAGGCGGGTTTTTGTTTTTAATAATATAATTGCTTGTATTCTATTTGGTTATCTCCTTGATGAGCATTTTAAGGTGGTGCAGCAATAGAAAATATACTTGAAATTTAGAGGTCAAGCATTTTTATTTATTTGTTACGACGAAACGCGTCTGTTTTCCATTTACTAAAATGTTTTAGTTATGGATAGGTAGGTAAGTCTAAGATCCATGATCTCAATGACCTTGATACCGTAGGCTTTTATATATTAGTATAATAATATAATGAATATTTACCTTCTTTATTAGTCATTATCACGCCTTCCACTGAGTCGTCATCCATTATACGATCCACTATGGGGTTTGTATTGTTTAATGTTGCTGTCTATTTAAGAAAATAAAAGGTAAAACATAGCATTTGTGAGACAAAGGAAAACCTTGATGAAAATTTGCTTTAGGAGTAGGTAGGTATGAAATTTATTTCAATGAGAACCAAAAGTAAATTAAATCGATTACTTAAAAAAAACACAAAATACTTTCGTGGTTCAGACGTACTGTGTACGGAATGCAATGCAAAAGCCTTGAGTAAAATGATTACATTTTTCTGTCTTTAATAGTTCTAAGTAGATTAGATTCATTAGGGTTGAACCTTATCTGACAGCTCGGAACCACTTTCATGCTTTTATCCATTTTTGTCATTGAGACTTGTTATTTACTAGAGCGAAAAAGAGCTACAGAACGTTTCGTGCTGCCAGGTGCCGTGCTACCAAAATTGGTTCAACCTTTCGTCGGGAAGTGTATTGTGTCTAACTGTATACATTTATATTAATGTTTAGACTAACCGTTTTTACGAGCTTTTCATCTTGTGCGTCTTTTAATAAATTGGTTATTATTTTCATTTTATTCTGGAACAGAAAGTTAATATATCGCCATTTAATAAAAAGCTGTACTTATTTGTAATTCACGTAAAAGTAGTAGCACCCATCCATGCTATTGCGTTTTGTTCGGTGATTTAGAGCGCCGGGCCCCATTTCCTCCTTTCCTTTTTCTTCGCCTTCCTTAATCCCTTAACCTATTCTTCTCTCTTCACGGTAAGCAGCGGCCCTGCAGAGTACCTACTTTAAAGACTCTTTCTGTTTGCTCCTGCAATGCCAGAGACTGAGTGGTCCATGAGCGACAGTTACCACTTACCATCAGGCTGTATGCTCGTCTACCACTATCAGCAATAAAAAAAATAGCTTCAAATATTATTTTTGTGTACCTAAGTACCTATTTTTGTAATGCTTTTGATTGCTGTTTTGAAATAAAATTAAGTAGTGAATGTCAGTTAAATTAATTTATAATAATATCTTTATGATTACTTTTATATAACTATACTTATAATTCCAAGCCCCCTTGAGCATGGGTGATCAATGTTTATGCCTTTTCTCTACAAGATGTCTTTCAACACTTCACTAAAAAATAATCTTTACACTTTTCTGATACATAGGTACGTACTGCACTTGATAGTTTTCTGGCACATTTACTTACCTTCTAGCCTAAATTTTAACCCTAAAATTGAATAATAACAAGAATACACACTAAATAAACTATCTACTTACTTTAAAATTATTTTATTTATCTTTTGTTGCTTGAATTCTAATTTAGAGCTTTCTTTCGATTGACTATATATCTAATGATACTAAGGAAACAGTAATTGTAACCATCTAGATTTATTTATTAAAAAACTTCATAAACAATTTTTTTTTTGCCTTGCTTCAATGACGGAATTAACTTAAAAATGATATTAAATTTTGTCGATACGTGAATAGAAATAATTAATAACGACGGACATTACAAGCGAGAAATTGACTGTGGACCGTACCAATATTATTAACTTTTGGTTGCGTTTATTTATTTGAATACCATCTATTTGATGCTGAATGCACCTATAAATTACCTTAGGAACTCTTTTACTGAGTTTACGTACCTTCTGAATCTACCAGTGCCCACAAAGTACATTTTATAGACTACTTACCGCGCATAGCTGACGACATATACAATACTTACACACATTTTGAGAACTTTTGCAGAAATGATTGAAACATCTCTTATTTTAAATATTTAATTAGTGAAATAAAGTTTTCATAAAATCTGTATTTTATTTGACTAAGCGCCCACCCTCCTGCTGGATTTCGAGTCAGCTGTGTGTCGTGATAACTCGCATTCTTTCCTTTGGTGAACCACGACTGCTAAGAAGTTAGGTCCAGTGGCTACTGAGATCTCCTTTTTCTTGGAAATTATTCGATATGCTATCAAATTGTTTGTTACATCCTGTAAATTTCAAACATTTTAGGTAAGTATTATATTGTAATTTAGATACCTACTGTTTAGATACTGTGCATAGAGATAAAAGTTGGGTTTCCAAGAAAGTTTTTTTGTGGTCAATGCATTTTTTTAAAAAGAGTGCGCTTCGTTTGTGTATGGTGGTATTTGACTGAACGTTTTCATGCTTCGGAGGGCACGTTAAAAGTCGGTCCCAGCGGTTACCATATTAATATATAACAGTCATTAGGTCAAGTTGGATGCCTCTATAGTAAATTATGGACGACCTAGAAACACCCTAACACTACCACTACTAAACACTCGATAAGAAGAAGAAGAGTCACTTAGATTCAGATCTGGTGGATCTATTAGGTAACGGTACTACTTATGTATATGATTATATTTTACCAGTTCTTTAATCGCCCAGTGTAATGCTCTGGTCATTTGTGGTAATTTTTTTTGCAGGACTACTTCCACGTTCTGTGGCACTGTGTACAATATTACAGTGTCTGCAAAAGATTTAAACATTTTATGTATTTAAATTACTTAACAGATTTTTGCCTTTATTCTGATCTGCCACCTGAGTGATGGTTGGCACTAATAAGTGGCGTTTACCACCCCAGAGGTCAATGGTACCTAAATAGTTTCATCTGTCCCTTTCGTTATAGTACAGGGGTATACTCGTATTTCGTGTTGGACATTATCATTGAAAGCTGATTCATAAGAAATGTAAATATAGGTATATTATAATGGCTAATATTATATAGAACTTTTATTTAAATTACGAATTTTTTTGTCGGCGTCTTTCATACACTTACTTATTTAAACTGTATCGAAACGGGCAGATGAAACTAAATAGGTACCATTTACCATCAGGGTGGTAAACGCCACTTATTAGTGCCAACACCCAGTGGCAAGCAGGAAGGTGGTAGATGCGAATAAAGAGATTTTTGAGTTTATAGTTAGGTACATGTATGTAGTTTACAAGAATTTTCTTCTAACATTTTTTAATTAGCCCTTAGGGAGTGCTCGCCAATATGTGATGGGTCAATAAAGACAGTGGGCACTTTCTTTTAGGTAGGTATTATCTACTAAAGTTAGATAACTGCTTGATGGTACGCCGTGGTTGATGAATGTATTACGTAACTAAAAGAGCTACAACAGTGTACCTAATACATTATAATTTATTATCCTTATAAGTTAGCTTACTAATACTCAAATGACTGCTTTGTTGTCTTCGTCATTTTATATTTTGAGATCTACTTGTGTCTGATAATGTTACGTAGAGTTTATAAATCTACTAACCCTTTTTAAAATACATGACTCCATTCACAGTACTACTTTGTTCTAGTCTGTTTATTGTTGCGATAACATCTTTTGTGAATTCCTGAAAAGTGGCATACCCGTTTGAATTGAAGCATAGTGAGAACAGAAAGCTAACAAATGCTTATACTACAAAACTTCAGGTTCATAAATCTTGTAATACTACAGTCACTCATCCTTTGACTGGCCTGTTGGTCTAGTGGTTAGTGACCCTGACTGCTAAGCCGGAGATCGTGGGTTTGATTCCCACCCAGGACAAACCTTTGTGTGATGAGCATGATTGTTTGTTCTGTGTCTGGGTGTAATTTATCTATAATATGTATGAATTTACAAAAAAAAATGTATATATATAAGTAGTATATCAGTTGTTTAGTACCCATAACACAAGAAAATATAATTGCTTAATTTGAGGCTAAATGGCGCTGTGTGCATGTGGTAGAATATTAATATTATTATCCACTTGTTATAGAGTCTGTAGCAAACTTCTCCCATTGCCTCCCTTTCCAAATGTCTAGGTCTCTAGGTGCTCTATGAAGTGACACAGATAGAAAGACTTTTTACATCCGATGACAATATGTAGAGACATAAAGTAATTGAAAAGATAACTAGTACTTACGGGTGGTATTTCAACCTTAGAAAAACTTTTTGTAGTTAATAAAGACATTTGTTTAGTAAAATATACGAAATATATGTATAATATAGTAGGTAACAAGTAGTAAAATAAACAAAAACTAAAATTGAATATTTAAAGGATAAAAGCTTAGTAATCAAAAGTAAATTATTGTATCGAAAATATAAATTAAATGACGGGAAACATATAAATTATAATCTAGTAGGTTTACATGTGGCTTACAAAACAAAATATGTAGGTGTAGTACTGCGCTATAATACTACATTGCTAGACGCAAAATAAAATAACAATAAGTACATAATAAAAACTTCTTAACAAAAATATTTAACCGCCAAAAAAACTGAAAAGCAAATAATTATAATCTTTTATTTTTATAACCTTATAAGTTTTTTAACTTATGTAAGTAAGTAAACCTAAGTAATTTGAAGACGGCGCTAAACAAGCAAATTAACTTTATTAGGTACGTAAAGCGAGTTGCGCGGCGGCGCATTGCTTGTTTGGCGCCGACTCAAAATTACTTAGATACTTATGCTTAAGTACATGGTATCTACCACTACTACTTAGACCCCGCAGACTGACCCTATAGAGTGGCGTTACTTTGGTAAGCTAAATAAAATACAGCCTGATTGGTTTTCTCTACCTAATAGGTATTTAATAGGTACTTAATAGGTATTTTTATGTGTATGAGTAAATATGCTCATTATTAACCGATTTCAAAAAAGGGAGGCTGTTTCTCAATTCGTACCTAAATATTTTTTTTATTAATTTTTACTGATGGTGACCGGCAAGATAGAGAGTAAAAGACCTCGAGGCCGTAGTCTCATGCGATGGTCAGACCAAATAACTGACCAATTAAAAATTACTGTTAGCGCTGCACTCCTCCAACGAAAACCGATGGCGACAGCTGGTCGAAAAGGTTCATGATAAGAGTCACAATCCTCAGTAGTGAGACAACGATCAAGAAGAATTCATTCCTATAAAGCGTGATACCATCTTGAGGACAGTACACTTTAATTGACAAGGGTCTACTCGTGAACATTTTCTCCTTTTTTTTTTTCGTGCTAAATGCATTACGCATACTTTCCGACCGCACTCAAAGAGCGGCCGGCATACCGACTAAAACCCACGGTGTTCCTCCAGACGGCCAGAGTGTCGGGGTCACGAGAGACGCTCGCGCATTCATCCGCGATCCCGACGGGCCGCTCACACTGGAGCGGGCCCCGTCCGATTTGGGGGACCTAGCCCCCCCTCCCTCGAGAGGCGTTTGCGGAACACGCGCACTGTCATCTCGGGCCCGTGCTGTTCGGGAGGCGACTGCCCGATCGCAACCCGCAGGCCACAGGCCAAATTACCCAGTTTCGAACATGAACCTCGTGTATATGAAGCAGATGTCTATACCAGTATAAATGCCATCACGATCACGCAGAGAGTTATTAATAAGGTGAATAACTAAAAACTCTTACAGCATCTCCTGCTTCGGCTCCTAACTCTTGGATTTCGCAGGGTTGTGTATGCCGGCGATCTTACGTCGAACGACCGTGTCGTCTTTATCTTCAGTCCCATTTCCATCTTCTTTAAAAATAAAGATAATATATGCTTACTAGTATCCTACTAATTTTATAAATGAGAAAGCTTGTGTCTGTGTGTGTGTGTGTGTGTGTGTTTGTTCGGTCTGAGCCGCCCTGCTTTGCAATTTAGTACATTTATGCTTCTTACGATATGATTGTCTGTAATCGTTCAAATTCTTGACTTCTCTATGTACCCATGCTTAACGATTGTGAAAACTGTATCAAAGTGCGTTACGTGGTTCAGACGAAGTTAGGGGATCAATAGACAAAAGCTTTTCTAGAAGTTTAAAAACCTAAAAAAACTATATACCTGTAGTTATATATTTTCTAGTAAATAACAATAATAACTCCGATTATGTAAGTATTCCCAAAGACTCATTCTCCTGTGAGTACACAGGAAAATTATGACGGTTTTCCAAAAGAGCTTAACAACAACAATATTACGTGTGTATTGTTATTGGAGTGACGTATGAATCAATGATCAAAAAACCTAAAAACACTAGAAAATAAAACATTAAAGCATCACGCCGTTTCTCGAGTAGGCAGATGAACCTATAACATTTGTTGCGCCAGCTATGTAAGAAGAGGTGAGCTGGATGCTATTTACCGTACACAATTTCAGACACCGAGCTAATTTATGCCACATTATAATTATATCTTCTACAGGAAAAGGTCTATTCTCATAGAAAAACGCCAATTTTAAAGCGGATTCGGAGAGGCTATGTTCGAGAAGGCTCAGTTGAAGAAGAAACAGATGGATGATCAGTTGGGATCTATGGCATATCATATGAAACTCGATAAAATTCATGACGCTGTTCTTAACAATTTGTTGCAAAAAGAGAAGGTGGATCTAGAGTTGACAAGTAACATCACTGTGTTCAATGAAGCTGTTGATAAACTGAACAAGCAAATAGAAGAGTTGCGTAAAAAATTGTCTGTGATGAGACAGCTGATATCAAGGCCGTATTCTACTATTTAGTAGTAGTAAGAAGTGAATGAGAAGAAAAGATATGTGTGTTTAAATGACGGCTGATAGAAGAAAATAAAAACATTTTGCTCAGACTTGCTAATACGGGGCTAGCAAGTAGAAGAAGATGTCAGAAGAAAATGAAATTTGTGATCTAATTAAAATGTTGTTACTGAAACAACAGAAACAAAATACAGTCTCATTAAAAATATGAAACTAAAAACCTTAAAAATCTTAATATTTTATGAACTTATACATAAAAGCTACTATTTCGCTGTACTATATAAGTAATTATATTTAATTAACATAAAATTATTTTTAGAAAAAAAAATGAAAACCGACTTCAAACAATACCTACGTGTTCAATCTTTAACTAAAAAGTAGAAAATAATATTTTAATTACTTCATAGCAAAGAACATTAAAGGGGAATCAACGCAATCCTTGATACCTATAAAACTTTACTATTTATAGTTTTTAATCAGTTATTTTGGAGTCGGTGCCAGCCAAAGCTACTAAACGTGCTGCGCAAATGAGACAGCGCCTCGCAGTTTGAAAGAAAGTAGAGACGAGAGGTAAGATTGTAAATAGAGATATAAAGTCCTTGTCAACACTTTTGCTGATCGCTAAACCCCGAATCCCAGAAACCACAAATCAAAAGAAAAAAGTGATGATCTACCAACAATAAAGAATCATCAAAAATCATAATTTAACTGACCGAGCAATCGCATAACAGAATATACAAAAAATAAACAGTGGTGCTGTAAAGGCAGGTTTAAGGCCGCCCGTTGCTGTTGTAATTTCTCACGACCATAAGACCTCCAACTTGGCTTAACGACTACCAAATTATAGTGATAACCATAGTCCACTGCTTCTAAAGAATGAAGACGCTGAAAATGAAATGACACAAATGGTCACCCATCCAGGGCCACTTCGTTTCTAACAAAAAATGAATTTTGAAAATCACTTCGCACTTGTAGCATGGACATGTCGATGTCAGAAAATTCGTCGCAAAAGACATCGACGTGTTGCTTTACACGTCTTCACTCCTTGCATACGTTTTGTTACAAAATATAAAATTGAAGCCAAACCACTAAACCATTCCTTATAAAAAAGACATGAGACCCGATTTCAGAGTAAAAGAAGAATTTTCCAAATTGGTTTATAAATGACCGAGTTCTCTTGTAACAAATATACAACTACTGAACCATTTCTTATAATAAAAAAATAGGGCCAATTTCAGAGTATACCCTTTCAAATAAAAAAAGATTTTTTTAAATCGGTTCATAAATGACTGAGATATGAGGTAACAAACATACAAAAAAAAAACATACGACCCGAATTGATAACCTCCTCCTTTTTGAAGTCGGTTAAAAATGTTAAATAAATTACTACCTAAGCAAGAAGAATTTTCATATGCAGATTTTAGTGCCATACTAAAGTGATACTGATGTGTTGATATTTGAAGTCTTTTTTTCAACTAATATACTTATCATCTCTTTTAATTGCGTTTATGTTAGTTGGGTAATGAACCCTATGGGCAATTCTGTATTCTCAAGCATTGTGGAAACTATGGCAACACAACTAAACTGTCGATCGTGTAGCGAGAAGGGCATGATAAATAGAAAAATGACCAAGGAAGTAATTGGGACTCTCACTACTCCAATATTCTCTATAATCTACCAGCATATTAAGCCAACAAGAATTTACTTACGTAATGCAATTTATGGTATGATATCTCACACCCAAAACTACAACATTTAAAAGTAATTTGTTAAAAGACTCCATGATAATACGAGTATACGCAGGGATATGATAGGTTTCCGCGGTGCGGTTTTACCCGCATATTTGCTCACTGCTCTGCTCCCGCGCCAATAGCGTGATGTTACATAGCCTATAACCTTACTCGAGACCTAGGCTAATATAGGCAAAAAGAAATTTTCAAATTCGACTCGTAATTTCAGAGATTATTTTTAGAGGTTTATTTTTATTAAATAAGTATGTACGTATGATTAAGTCTGTATGAATAAATTTTGCATATATATTTCTTTATTGCAAATACATTTTTTTTATTGGCGACACTGGCAGACGGGCTAATCTCATCGTAAGTGGTAACTGTATGAATATTGTTTCTAATTAACCCCTTTAAATTTTAAATAATAAATAGAAATTTTAAATTATTGATCGGAAATTAATAAAATTTCTGTTTCCCATTACTTACACTGTCATAATTACATATTCTAATATATTGTTTATGAGGGCAACAAACCAATACAACTAATTTGTAACCAATTAACACATATAAGGAAAACCAAAGCTATTGCAGTTATTGTACCTATATTCATGTCTCTTCATCTAAAAGTGGTAGTTGACGAGTTACCTGAGTTCCTACGATGAACAAGCGTGAAGAGAGAAGGAACAGTGATATAAGTTTAAGGACAATCAGATCAAGTAACTTTTTTTTTTGTTTTGATTCTCTTTTGTTTGTAAAATGTATTGTATGAGTTTGGTCAAATTTGTTGCTGTCGAAATATCATATCAACCGGTAGACGTCCACTGCTGAACTCTGCCTATCTCAATTTTCGTTAGCTTACCTTGACCAGTTGTGAGTCGACCTCGTCCGTTTCCATTTTGTATATATTTCAACTATTTTGTTGACTATTTTGGACTAATTTTAATCTTTACTATTGTATAACTATTTCCTGGAACTACCAGTCAGATTTGAATAATTCTTTTTGCGTATGATAACCCAGTTTTTGAGAAAGGTAAAAAGGTAAAGGATATGTAACATTATGCTACTGGCGACGGCAGCAAAGCAGTAAGCAAAAAACGCGGGTAAAGCCGCGGTAAGCTAGTTTATTAGATAGATACAATTGAGGAAAAATCCTAAAATAGCTTTTTCCCTTGACAAGGATAAAAATGACGACAAAATGGTTTTCTTTTTGTAATATTATGAAGTAGAAACTGTATTATACTTATAAAAGTTCCGTAAGAAATGCTCTAAGTGATAACCATGTAGGGAAAAAGGAATGAGGAAGGAAAATAGAAAAGGAAGAGGACCGAAAGGGTAATATGGATGCCAGCCCTCTTTTTTTTTCTATACGACTTTGGTGGCAAACAAGCATACAGCCCACCTGATGGTAACCGTAACCTATAGAGATGGCTGTGTTTTCCAAGCATAACGAAAGTAATAATGCTTAGAAAACACAACAAAATCGTTGCCGACCACGGAGAAGGGGATGAGGAAGGAAAAGGGCTTACTCACAGATCGAAACACTAGTGCATCACTCTATAATAGACTGGTACAGAATACCTCAACCGCCATTACCGATTGTTATATGAAGTTGATAAATAAAATAAAATAAAATTAGTGTGCTATGTTTTTTACGGCAATATTCTAGAGACGGTAAGTACGTTCCCGGTTGATCGGGTCCTTTCGTGGTGAAACAAGGGTCTTCTACCGTAGAAATAACACTTAGATTGGAGAAGTACCACCACTATTCACCGTTATAAGTGATTGCCGTAATATGAGTAAAAATATTTTTTTTGTAGTAAAGCCGAAGGAAAGCAATAGAAGCAACACGATGAATGTTCATCCCAAGACAAACAGCAGACGTAACTCACCGAGAAGTAAGAGCTTGGAGATGAGATCGGAGGATTTGTACGTATATATTTTTATTAATCTCAATTTATTGCTGCAGATTTGATTAAATCTGAAAGGTTTTTTCTATAAAAATAGGCAGAGGTTCTCATGTATTTATTGAACATACACTGTCAGAATTAAAAATATTCACTTCCTAGTTTTCTATCGACAATCTAAATAATTTAGATGTATAAATGAACAGCGCCTCTGGTGTTTACTTCGAGAACTTATTGAACTAAAATGGACAAAATTTTTCGACAGGATAACATTTCCAGCTCTTTCTAAGCGTCACACGATTCATCAAATATACTTCGACCAGACAAGTTTCGGCCTACATTCTGTAAGATGTCAGACGTCGAAGAATTATGATAGGAAGTCTTTCTACCGTGAAGGAAAGCTGAACACACGGCTGTTAGACGCAGTTGAGAAAAATGCCGAAGCAGAAATAGTCAGGTATGTTTTTGAGCACTTTTCGAACTCAATGCAAATTACGCGGTGCAAATTTTAACATAATCAGGTATCAATAAAAATTATAAGTATATAATACAAACACACTTAGACAAAGGACAAAAATAAGCTATACGTTCAGAGAAATTGTATTTGTGTCCCTCCAAAAACGCGAATGAGAGTCAAATCAATTTCAACCTTATTTTGACTTAGATAAGAGTCACTAAATTCGTGAATTACAATAAATTAAATATTTTTCAGGCTGCTGAAACTTGAAGCTAATCCAAACGCCACCTGTCGTTTGACTTGTGTATCAGTTTGTCATTTGGCTGCAATGGCAGATAACGATTTACTATCATTGCTCATCAAATCAGGGGCTGAAACCTGCAGAACGGACAGACTAGGCAGAACTCCACTCCATTTAGCTGCTTGGGCTGGAAATTTGAAGCAAGTTGCTATATTGCTAAAAATACCTGAAGGTGACGTTTATGCTTGTAGTTTCCTTTAAAAACCATATTAAAAACGCATTCTGACGAAGTTAGCAGAATACTTCATATCCTACGTTACCATTGCCAATAAAAAACGAAAGATCTAGTGCATTCTTTTCTTCGCTAATATGACAATGATCTTAAACTCCAAAGCTAAAATAAATAGTGTATATAGAATAATATAAAATATATGTAAGAATATTTAAAAACTGTTTTAATTTTTCAGATTTAGAAGAAAAAATCGAGCTTAAAATGTCCGAAGATACTGTACATCAAATAAATCTTCACAGCTCAGTAAAACATCGTCTAATTGACATGGTCTGTAACATTGATGTCCTCACCAACTTGCCTTCAGCTTGGCACGACAGCATAGAACACAACTGTACACAGATCAAAGAAAATGTAGGTAACATTGATTTTAAAAATATACATGTTCATTTTGTGCTTTGATAAGTTTCTGGTAACTTATTGTTGACTAGCTTTCCGCAGCGCGATTTCACCCTCGTATTTGGTTACTGGTCAGCTCCCGTCGCTAGTAGCGTGATGTTACATAGCCTATAAAGAGCTATAATCTTTCTCGAGAACAGCTATCATACGCAAAAAGAATTTTCAAATCCGACTGGTAGTTCCAGGGATTAGCGTGTTCAAACAAACAAACAAGCTCTTACGCTTTATATAATAGTATAGATTGTCCGTCATGTGTTTCTGAGTTTTTAATGTTTATTAAAATATTAAAGTGATGAGTTCCAGCTGCCTGTGTTTGCACCTGGTTGGACAGCGCTGCATTCAGCAAGTTCTCGTGCGCAGTTTGCTTGCGTTCAGCTACTTCTTGCTGCCGGCGCCAACACTCATGTTCGCGACTATATCGGCAGAGGTCCACTTGATGTTGTGGGAGAAGCATATTACTCAGGACACAACATTGATATCTTTAGGTAATCCCAAATTCTTTGGAGCTTAAAGAGGCGATCTATTTTCATGACATTTAAGTAGATATGAGAATAAATATCAGGCTTATATTAGTACTATTATTAATTTTAAATATAGGTAAGTCTTTTAAAATGGTGATTTCTACAACGTTATCGTTATAAAAGGTTTTTGTCAAAACAATTTGTGTTATGTTTCAGTTTCAAGAAAACCATTAAAATTCTACTATCTGCTAGCGCAAAATTTTATGGTGCTCTAAACGATGTAAACACACCACTTCACACGGCTGTGGAATTGGAGAGTTTGGAAGCAATCGAATTGCTATTACACGCGGGTGTTTCAACCACCCGTCTTAACAGCAATGGACTTACTGCTATGCACATATGTGTGAGGAAACAACTCAGAGAACACTTGCAAGTAATGCTGAAAACAATGTTTCTACCAACATTAAGTAGCTTGAAGATCTTTCGCTGTTGTCAACTGTTTATTTTTTATGTTGCGATTGGTCACTTCGTCATCTGTCTATACCGGAACTGCATATACTTTTTTTTTTAACTTTTTACAAATTTTTTTCAGTTATTAATAGAAAATTGTAAATATAACGTTCAGAACTCAGATTTAGCAATTGTTGACGCTCAAGACAGAATGGGTCAAACTGTTCTTCACTTCGCCGTAAAAGAAAAATGGTGTGATGGGGTTTGTATAGCACTAGGCGCGGGTCCTAATATATTCATAAAGGTAAATAAACTTCAGAATTGACTAAAAGAAAGCCGTTGACTTAATTTTACGACTACAGATCTCATATATTTTGATTTCAGGCTGACGACGGAGAATCACTAATACATTCTGCAGCGGCTTTAGGTGATACACACATTCTCCAAGAAATATTGGCTGTTGCTAGATATGCCATAGATTATTGCAATCAAAAAGGACAAAACGCTTTATGTGTTGCTATTATTAACAATCATTTGGAAATAGTTAAAATACTGATGGAAAATGGCGCCTCTCTAAACATCACTTTACCTGGCGATGAAAATATGTTACACGTTGTAGCTCAATACGGACATGCAGAGATACTAGAGTATATACTTAAGTATGGTGGTGTTATCATAAATAAACTATTAAATGAATGGGCAACACACACTCCAACAACATACGCTATACTTAACAATTTTCCGGAGTGCGTAAATCTTCTGTTATCGAAAGGTGCTACGTTAGACTCAAATATAATTTATGATGATCATTATTGTACCAAAGACTGTTACACTTGCACAACCGATTTACATATAGCAGCTGCTAATAACTATTACGAAATAGTAGAAATTATTTTAAATCATGATACCGAAGCTATTCATAAAACTAATGAGGTTGGTTTGTATCCTATACACGTTGCATGTCTTCATGGAAGCAGAGAAAGTATTAAACTACTCATATGCTATGGTGCTGATCTATCTACTTCGGCAGGACATCTTACTTATAAACCAACACCTATAAAGATACTTATGAATAATTTGTCAAAACCTACAGAATGTTTAGAAGCAATCTTTGACTTATCTATTTTTCCTAGCGAGGAAATGAATATAGAAATTCAAGAGTGTGAAGTGAATGTTAACTATCAAATTTTATGGCCAAACTCATCGAATATGAAACAATTAAAAGTGATCAAGGCTTTAGTTGACACTGGAAACAGATTTGGTCAAAGAAAATTGCTCCAGCATCCACTGATTGAAAGCTTTCTGCACTTGAAATGGAAAGCACTTCTACCATTTTTTTATATTATTATATTATTATACTGGTTGTTTCTAATGTCTTTAAATATGTATGTATTATCTGTTTTTTATTATAAAGATAAACATAATGACACAGATGATACAATCGCGAATGAAACTGTTGCAAATGCATCACAAACTACAAATGTTACTGCATTTGTTGATACACCTTCAATAAAAGATTCTACACCCTTCTATCTCCAAGAAGATGCGTGGAAATATTTATTATATTTCACTGTCAGTTTAATAACATTACAGGTAATTATTTTTTTAAGATATTGACTAATTACAAAAGACTTTTGTACACTGTATAAATACCTACATAAGTTCTGATGCTTAATAATTTTTGCTTATATCGAATTGCTAGCAGCCTCTAGTACATTTGATATACCTAAGAGAAAATCAGTTATGGAGACTGACGTATTTATGTGTCTGGTCCAGTTGTGATTTGTTTTTGATACAATTTTATGATTATTTTTAGTATATCCCATACAAATACCTACTGATATCTCTATTTTTACTCGAAACAGTTATTTAGTTATTTTCTGTTATTCATTCCTTTCAGAATATACATTTACTAAAGGTAAATCAGAACAACATCAATATTTGCACTATAGTAGCTTTTAAGTATATCTTATATTCTGGTGTTGTAGTCTTTTGCTTTTGCAGGAAATCATCTTTATCACGATTAGAAATAAGCGCTATTTTTTCTTTTTTGAGACTTGGATAAAGTTTGGTTCCATAATATTGTCAATGCTACTGCCCAGCGTAGTGTGGTATCTGTCAGACACACAAGTCGATCCTAAATCCAGTATAGACTGGGCCAGACTTATGGCTACATTAGCTGTGCTTCTTACTTGGTTGGAAATGATGTTCTTACTGTCTAGATTTCCAAATTGGGGGTTCTACGTGTTGATGTTTGCAAAAGTCGCGAAAAAAGTTCTTAAAGTAAGTTTCATAACGTTGTATATTTTTTATTAGCACTTTTTTATTACATACATTAAAACAGCAATTTTTTAAATTATTTCTAGATTCTCTTAACGTTCCTGTTCTTAATCTTCGGGTTCTCTGTAAGCTTTATGATACTGTGTCACGCGAAGCCTCCTTTCGACACTCTGTGGGCTGCAATCACCAAATCAATGGTCATGATGATGTCGGAATATGATTACGTGTCAATGATAGACAAAGAAAAAGAGCAACACCCAAACAAATACACAATTGCCACATCTATTGTAATTATACGAGTAATTTTTATGATTTTCGTCATTTTAGCTTCAATAGTTCTAATGAACCTAATGGTTGGTGTCGCAGTTAATGATGTTAACCTATTAGAAGAAATAGGAAATCAAATGAGGCTAGAAAAGCAAGTGGAGTTCTTATCATCGTTAGAAGATATAGTCTGGAACAAGAAGATACAAAAGTTCCTCCCCAACAAAGTAATATCAATGTGGAAACAAGTAAATGTCGTGATAACTTTAGGGCCAGAAAAAATTCGGGGATTCCCGATACATATAAAAGATGCTATTTTTGAAAAGGCTCAATTGCGTATAGATCAAATGGATAAACAGCAAGAATTACAAATGAATTACCCTAAGAAACTGAATGAAATTCACGATGCGGTAGCTGAGCTAGATAGGAAAGTAAAACAAGCAAACGACAAAATCAGTGTTACTACGTTCAATGAAACAGTTGACAAATTTAATAAACAAATTGAGGATTTACGTAAAGAAATGATTAATCAACTGATGTCAATTAAACAAATTGTTGATAAAAGATCAACGAAATAACAAACAGGGCTTCATTTTTGATAGAACTTTTAAAAAGACTTAGTAGTGTGTTCATTGGCAAAGGAAAACAAAATAATATATTTACAAAAAAGTTTATCTTATGATTATTGTAACAAGATTTAAAATTCACCACTATCAAAAGACGCTTCAAAAGCTATTTAACCCTTTCATGGACACTACTGGAGACATAATAGATGTTTTATTGTTATCACGGCCATATACTTTTACTGTCCCAAAAAGTGTTAAGTAATTTCTAATTGAGGATGCGGTACCTATATTAGTACAATAAGTTACAAAATTCTTAAATATACAGTTGCTTAAGTTTCAAAAATCTTACTTTTTTTTTTACTAGTATTAACTTAGGAATAAAAATTAAAGAGCTCGGTTCAACGCCTTAGTTGTATTTTATTTATTAAAAACTTCATAAAAAGTATATTGGCGGACTTAATGCCTGGGGCATTCTCTACCAGTCAACCATTACGGGTGATTCAGAGAACAACAAAATAGTTGTATCTGAAGACAGTGTGAAGAGATTATTACAAAAAGTTACAATACTAAATAAACATACATACAATGATACATACACATACACAACCTTACATTCAAAAATATACCTACATAAACATAAAAATATAAACATACACACATATATATATATATATATATATATAAACTTAATCTATACATAAAATAAAATTTGAGTGTCTGTTTGTAATATTGAAATAACCGTTTTTTACTACATGCATATGAATATATATACGGTACATACACCAAAATAACATGTTTTACAATTTTTGTCTGTCTGTTTGTTCCGGCTAAACTCTAAAATGGCCAATTATGACGAGACTTTTATTGGCAGGTAGCTGATGTAATAAGGAGTAACTTAGGCTACGTTTATTTTAGAAAAAGTCTTTTATTTTAGAAAAATAAAGTAATGTTGATCGACTGTTAGGCGGAACGAAGTTCGCCGGGTCAGCTAGAAATATATATATTTATTCCAATTTTTTTCTAAATTGATACATGGTTTTCTAAACGTCATTTCTGCAATGGTAAGAAAACACAGCCATCTCTATAGGTTACGGTTACCACCTATCATCAGGTGAACCGTATGCTTGTTTGCTTCCATAGTTTCATAAAAAAAGTATCTTATCAGAAAAGTGAGTTTCATTCGTTTCATTAGACCATTCGTAAGAGCTTATGAAAGGTATCTACGTAATATATAATAATAATAATATAATAATATTCTACCACATTCACACAGCGCCATCTAGCCCCAAATTAAGCAATTATATTTGCTTGTGTTATGGGTACTAAACAACGGATATACTACTTAAATACTTTTTTTTTTTTTTTGTAAATACATACATATTATAGATAAATTACACCCAGACACAGAAAAAACAATCATGCTCATCACACAAAGATTTGTCCTGGGTGGGAATCGAACCCACGACCTCCGGCTTAGCAGTCAGGGTCACTAACCACTAGACCAACAGGCCAGTCAAAAATATGGACTTAATGAGGCCATTCGTCTTGATTTACAAGGAAAGTATAGGCGATATTTCTTCTGTGTACTTTACCATCCAGTCATTTCTTATTAAATAGCTTTACTTTAATTATATAGATATTATAAGTTTTATACATATTGTTAGTGTAAACAAGCATCTTGAAATAATGGTTTTTGTTATAAATAATTATTTTCAGTAGGCATAGTGGTCTCTAGAAGGAGCTATATCATTTCTTTTAATGGGTGTCGGCTAAAGCCTCTGGCGTTGGACGCTATTTTTTTACATTCCAATATTTTACACTCCTACGAGAATAACAAACATGGATAAGAGATACTAGTAGATACTTTATACATTAGGCTTGGCACCGACTTCAAACCTATCAATAAGTAGCACATACAAATAATAGTATTTTATTAATATTAAAGGTATTAGGTTTGCATAAGAGGTATATTAAATTAAATCTATAATAACTTATTTAACGGAAGAGGCTACTTACTCCTTTTTCAGTCATGTCAGAAAACCTAGAATAAGTTTGGGAAGAGAAATTTACCCATTAGGAACTTTATAAAAAAATCATTTCGTGTCATGTTGACCAACTTAGTTATCAGAGTTTTAATTTTTACAGCTTTTAAGGTTCTGTACCTCAAGAAGCAAAACGGAACCCATAAAGGATCATTTTGTTGTCTGTCTGTCTATTTGTCAAGTCACTTTTTCTCAGTACAGCATAGGGGAAATTAAGCTGAAATTTATATCGAATTCTCGTGACTGCAACCTCTTGAAGTTGTAAAAAAAAAGGAATTTCTATGTCATCGCAATCAGAAGACATAATGATGATGCTATTATTGATAACAAGTTTGTACAGTGTGCGCGAATCCGACTTGCATTTGACCGGTTTTTGATTATGAATGCAGATTAAATTGTTTTTATTTTTCTATCGATTGAATTTTTACAATTAAAAAGGACTTACCCTTTGAATTTTTTAAAAGTAAAGTGATATGTATAAAGAGTCCTGCCCAGGCAGCTACACGAAGAGGTGTTCGTCCTCGCTTGTCGACGCCGAACGTTCTCGCTCCAGCCTCGATTAGTAAAGACAAAATATTGTCATCTTTCAAGACGGCTAAGGGACAAGCGGATACATTACTCATGGAACAAGTAGCGTTTGCATTCACACCACGATCCAATAGTATGAAATTCACCAAAAGTGAATTTGTGACTATGTAAATGATTGACTAAAGCTCACTATTATTATAAAGACGAATCTTTTACGGAGATCAAGCTATAAAAGGCAGGCACCCTACAAAATAAATAACACTAAAGTACAGCCAAAAAACTTCACCCTTACCAGGATTTCGAATCAAACCACCGCACATTGTCACATTTGCATACTCATCAAAAATTATTATGTATCATTTTTCTACGTTGTTTCCCATTGTATTCAATTTAGTTCACATTAAGGTCGCGTTAAATACACACATTGTTCATTAATCATATAAGTTTGGCGGTGAACTAAAACAGTATTCTAATCAAGTGAATAGTTTTAATACATCTCTATCACATATCAATACCATAATCAGTAAAAAGACTTGTGCATACACCATACAGTAGGTTATTATATAAAAATGAAATGAAATATATGTTTATTCATATAGGTTAATTAAATTAACACTTATGAATGTCAAAGTTTACAAAATGTCAGCAAATTAACCTACAGCCAGTTCGCTGACTAAGTAGAGCCATGAGAAGACCTGGCAAGAAACTCAGGCCACTCTTTTTAATCTCCAGGTTATTACAATTTTTGTAAGTTACAGTTTCAAGTAGCATGCAAAGTGACGCAGGCAATACACTTAACTCTATAGATACTTAATTACTTACTTACTTCTATGTTGTAAAGAAAAATTAAAAAGTAAAATGTGTGCTTTACAGGCTGCCTCAATTTGCATATTGCTACAAAAGGTAAAGGCAACATGTGAACTGTGATAAATGTTTCTATGTAGGTATTATTATAAAAAACCTGGTGACTTAATCAAGCTGCATCATTTTACATACAACATTATGCACTGAATGTGTACATAGGAATGCTTAATGCCAGAAGCATTCTCTACCAGTCAACCTTTGGGTGATGCAGAGATAAAATTTTGTAGGTGTACTCAGTACTATTATTACTTGAAAAATCTATTAGGGCTAATATTTACTTGTCAATTGGATGGTATAAAATATATATTTATATACGATTGAATTGAGAAACCCCCTTCTTTTTTTAAGTCGGTTAAAAAAGGCTGACGACAGAAAATTTGCATTTGATCTAAAATCGCAGTAAATAAATACGTCACGACGCTATACCGACCAACAGTGTGTGCTGGTATGCTTTTGAGAACTTATTCGTATTTTAGTCACTTTGTACGAAATACACATACTAAAAGGATCTTGTAATAAATAGCTTGGAGTCTCGCTTTGTACCCTTTAAGTGGCTACAGATGATTACATCAGATGAGACCCAACTAGCTGACCAATCGTAGGTATTATATTATACTCTTCTACAAACCTCATGGGAAACACAGGCGTGATGTTATTATGCATATAGATATTGCATGCATCGTGCGATTAAATTTCGACTGTATATCATGATGTTAAAATTTAATTTATATTGGTATAACAATAACGAATTCTTTAGGGGAACTTTATAAGGAATATGCCAACACAACAACTGGCTCTTTAAGCTTCAACGATCACAAATATACGTATTGGTGCCCGCTTGATATATTATTATGCTTTAAAAGCATGCAACGTGACTTTTGTGCTCTTATGAATGCTGTTTAAGTTCTATTGGTGTAATGCTTGTGTTAGCGAGTATAATGCATTATCTATATTAATAAATATAGCAGAAGAGTTTGTTTGTTTGTTTGAACGCGCTACTATCTGGAACTATCGGACTGTCGGATATGAAAAATTCTTTTTGCGTATGATAGCCCAGTTCTCGAGGAAGGTCATAGGCTATGTAACATCACGCTACTGGCGACGGGAGCAGAGCAGTAAGGAAAGACGCGGGTGAAACCGCGCCGCCGAATGCTAGTGTAACATGAGATTATGACTGATTCTCCGTGGAAGTAGGTAGAAGTGTACTCGATGTTAATTTGGCGTAATTTTTTTACAATTTGGTGTTAAAGTTATCAAGCACAATATAATCATATAGTAAATGCGACCTTATCTCAAACGGAGACGCAGTAGGGCTGTGCTAAATACTTGCTTACACACCATTTCCATTAAGAGCTGTGCTCATTACCATACCGTTAACTGTCAATTATTTAGTCAGAAATACTTACTTAATTGCCTCGAGTAGTATACGAAGAGTGTTCTAACTATGAAAGCATTTTAATGTTGCTCTCTGTTAAAAAAAATGGATCTGATCACCCAGGAATTGAAGTGAAGTTTTTAAAGAATTTAGTATATTACATTAATTAATAATAATAAGTCGCTAGGCCAAGCATTTAGTTATGTGTAAGTGAAATACATTACGTTATATAGAATAAAAAAGTTAACAATTGTTTCTGTATTACACTACCTATTTATAATCAGGTAATTTGCCACCAAAGTTATGTAAAAATAAACAAACTTAGTGATTTTGATTATAATGATACGTGATAAATAAAACAAAAAAATAATAAATTAAAGCTTATATTATATAAGGCACTTTAGTTTATAGAAAAAGAATTTATCTCATCGAACAAGCATGGTCTCTAATTTGCTCAAAACCATTCTAATAGCTTGCAGTTCAACTGACACTCTATCTATCTTGCCATTCAAAGCATCCATGGAAGACTTTGACTCTTCAACATACGTCGTAGTCTGAATTTTAATATCCCCTACTGCTTCATCTAACTCATTCAAATGAGATACTACTTCTTCTATTTTACTTCTCGGTTTTGGCAACTCATCTTCATATATCTTTAAATGGTTAACTGGCTCTACTTCTTTTTCTTTATTTAGCTTCATCAAAGCCTGATGCATCTCATTTAATTGTTTCCTAAAAGTCTTAAAACCTAGTTCGTCTTCTATTTGCTTTTGTTGTGATTGTGCTTTGTTAAAAATAGCGTCTTTTAACCCTGAAGGTAGAAACTTTGCATACCTCCATCTTGGTTTACCAGGACATAATATTATCACTGAATTGACTGTGCGTTTTCTTTTTAAAGTTTGGTTAACTTTTTTTGGTAGAATAGCGCTAAACACTTTGTTGTATACTAGTGTATCTAAAGTTCCTAAGAATTCCACCTGTTTGACCAGTCTTCTGATATTGCCAAGGACTTCTAAGTCATTGATATCGTTAACAGCTACACCGACAAGTAGGTTCATAAGTACAATGGCAGCTAGTATAAGGAACACAAGAAAGATAATTCGGACTATGATCAAAGAAGTTTCTAGTTCTTTTGAATGAGCTTCATCGAATAGGGCTCCGTAATCAAACTCTGATGTCATCATAACTATGGTCTTGACGAGAGCAGCCCAAGGTCCGTCGAAAGGAATCTGTGCTCGAAATTGTATCATGAAGCTTAAGGAGAATCCGACCACTAGAAACATAAATGTTAACAGAATCTGAAAAGAGATTGTTTAGTTAAATTATGTGTTTTTAAATTATTGATAAGATTATATTCTGGTAGTATCTTTTTGTTACTCATTTGGTTGTTTTATATAAAATCATAGAAGTAGAGACAAATACATTGATTTACTAAAATATAAACATATCCTTTCACTTCGTTGTTTCACAATATGTAATGCATTTTTGTCTGTATAATATTCTATTCATCAGCGAATAAGATAACATCCGTATAGCGTTTACCTCTTAAATAATAATCTTGTTTATTGTGTTGACCTTAGTATGGTTTGAAATCTTAGTACAAAAAGCTGGGAATGGGGTTAGGGGAAGGGAATGAGGGATGTGAGGAAAGAGGAAGGGGAGAAAATTTGGCCTTCGGCGCTCTCCCTCACCGAACGAAACGCAGTAGTACAGATACTACTACTCTTACGTCGATCTTCTATGAGAGGGTAGTACTTCCCCGGACGATCCGGCCCATTCATGCTGAAATCAGCTTGGATCTACTACCGTAGATTATGTCCATTATGATTAATTATTGGCAAAATCACACTGAAACCTAATTAGTTTCTAAACATGTTAACCAAGATAAACATTATTATCTTAATTCACATCACTCACCTTAACAACATTTGAGGCAACTTTCCCAAACATGAGCACATAGTAACCCCAGTTCGGAAACCTGGACAAGAGAAACATCATCTCCAGCCAGGACAGTAGTAAGGCAACTGTTGCAACATGCCTGGGCCACTCTGCAGTAGTTAATGGTACCACTACAACAGTGTATGGTAGGATCACTGAGAACGCTAGTGAGCCGAATTTCACCCACGTTTCGAGTTGTAAGAAATATCTACTGCTTTTCACGTTCATGTAGATAACTTCCTGAAAGTGGAAAATATTTTTGAATATTTGTGATTTATTTTATTATTATTTTAGTGAGACAGTCTACTCGTACGACAGTTGAAATGTAGCAGTCTGCTTATATTTATTCAATTCGAAGTATTTATGATACAATATTTAAGTTTGTTTCATTTTCAGTCATAATATTTTAAATTTTAATCCGCATACAATAGGTACACGTAGTGGTAGTGTTATTATTACCTTATGAGTATTGACTAAAGTGATATCAAGATTTTCTGTCGAGAAACTCTAAGTACTCTGGGGTTTGGCATTATACCTGGTAAATGACAACAGGCTCTCGCTCTGTTATATGAGAGGGAACTTAATAAAGATAGTGACACGTGAGTTTTATACACTTCGGCCTCACCCCTTTAGTAATAAAAACCGTGAAATTATGAGTAATATTATATTCTTTTAATATATTAATATTAAAGAAACTCTTCTATAAATATAATAAATGTATTCATGAATAAATACCTGCAGAAGTATTAAGCATATAGTTGCGTAAACTATGTAACTCCAAATATTCGGATCCAACCATATAGGCGCGCTATCTTGAGTATCCTTGAAGAAAAACACCGACGCAACAAAAATAGTCAACGACGTTAAAAATAAAGCATAACAAAATATTATCGTATAGAAAAACGGTAGAAGCGCTTTCCATTTTAAATACAAAAAACTTTCTACTAAAGGATGGACTAATAGTCTTTGCTGATCATATCTGTTGCCAGTTTTCAATAGAGCTTCTATAACTTTCATTTGTTCCCTTTCACAAACAGTTGGCATTAAAATACCATAATCAATTGTCACTTCGCAATTATGAGCCTGCAGATCTTGGCCATTACTAGATATATACGAATCAAAGGTCTCCTCCATAAACTCTGTAGGCTTCGATAGATTATTTATAATCATATCTATAGCTGTTCGTCTAAATTTCTTCGGTCCATCTGTATAGCCTGATAAATCTGCACCTTCTTTAAGTAGCAGACTTATTACTTCTCTGCTTCCATGGTGACTGGCCGCATGTAAAGGAAACCAGCCCATACTATTGACTTCGTGTACTGTTGTTTTATCAAAGTTAAGTATAACTTTAGCTATATCTATATGGTTTTTAACAGCAGCTATATGTAATGGTGTGGATGCCTTATGTGGACTACAAGTCGTTCTTAATCTAATATCTGCTCCTTTAGAAAGAAGGAGTTCAACACAATCTTTATTATTATTTGAAACAGCAAAATGTATAGGACCGAATCCTCTCCTGTCTGCTGCTGATAATGTATTGATTAACGCTTTGGTTATAGCTTCGTCATGTTCAAGTAATATTCTAAGTACTTCTACATGCCCATAGTCTGCTGCTATATGTAGAATATTAACTTCGCCAGGTAGTTCTATTTTTAAATTAGCTCCTTCGATTAGTATTTGTTTGACACAGTCCACATGTCCGTTAATAACTGCTTTGTATAATGCTGTCTCTCCTTCTTCGTTCTGGTAGTCTATAGCATCTCTTTGCTTAGCTATACTTAGTATTTCATTTAACACGTCCAAATCTCCTAAAGCTGCTGCCGAATGGATTGGAGTTTCACCGTCGTTAGCCTGTAATTGTAATAAAAAAAATGCATAAGTAAATAAAAGTATGGTATAGTACAAGCACTATTGATATTATACTTTTGAAACATCATATGTGGCTGTGGATTCAAGAACAAATATGTTTATTTATTATTTATTATATACATTTGACAATAATGTATGGTTATTACAATATGCAATATCATAGTACCATGGGCGGTCTTATCGCTAAGAGCGATTTCTACCAGTCAATCTTTATTACATTGACTTTATTACATTACAATATATACACATTGACATAAATAATTTAGTACAGCAAGTTTAGAGGCTGGGCCACCACCTTTACAAACTCATCGGATTTTTTGTTGTCTCAACATTTATAATATATTTTATATCATAATTTAAAGACGACATACGTATTTACCTTAGAGGTAACATCAGCTCCAGATTCCAACGCGATGCACACCCCTGGTACCCAGGCTGCTTCTACGGCAGCCTGCAATACTGTATGGCCATCCCTGTCTTTAACATCTACTATAGCCAATAACGGGTTCATATTCATGTAGTCGTAGTTTGCCAGTAGCTGGAATTGTAAAGATAATCTGTATGTAAGCACCTTAGCAAATCAATGTTTTTGTTTTTTTATGATTAGAATTGTTATATTTTAGCAAAAGATATCTACTTATACCTTCTACTTCAAACTTGTAAATACTTATCATTAATAATTCTCATAGAATCTGTATTTATGTGTTTTATATGAAATAAATTTTATTGAAATAATTGTTTTCAGGATTACAAAACTTCGAGTACTAAAAATTATAACACAACATAAAAATCCACATAATCAAATTAATTAGTAGTTAGAGTTAAACAAACTGCTGTACCTACTACAATCATGACGAATAAAGTTATTATAACTTTTAGTGATCATTCATCATTATTAGCCTTTTCTGTGCGATTCCTCAACAAAAGCCTTCCACCATCCCTTCCACTGATCGCGGTCTTGCGCTTCCTCCTTTCAGTTATCCAGTAAACTATACCAGTAATCTGTCTAAGGTCGTCCCGCCATCTCTTACAAATTTTCTTTTTAGTTCAGAGATAATATCAACGACATTTGAAAAATATAATATTTTCTACTGACCTGTAAATGTTCATCTAATTCTTTTTTCACGCATACATGCAATGGTGTCTGGCCAGCTTGATTATGACACAATACTGAAGCTCCAGCATCCAAGAGCTCCTTGATAGCGTCCATGCTCTCGATTTCAACCGCAGTATGTAATGGTGTTTCTATGTTGTTTAAATTGTTAGCACCTGCTTTCATTGTGTTAAACGTACCACCAGATTTGAGAAGCATTTTTATTACTTCTACTAAACTGAAATAGCCAATATGCGTATGAGAATACGTAGAGTAACAGTAATTCTTGGATGCGATTGAAATAGAAAAGCATAATGTCGTAGTCAAAACTTTAAATTGTGTTCCTGACTTTGTTTTAAGTCTGCTAAAATTACACCACCTGATGATAAGCAGGACATGACATTATTTAGGAACAACTTACAAAATTTCCCAAGAGAGCATAATATGCCTATCACAATATCCTTTCATCTAACACATACATCACTTGTAAAGCTCATACGTCTTCACTTGAACCCTCTTTATTATAGGGATGCAAATTCCACTACCATTATTAAAAGGAGCGAGCCTCTGTACTGTGCTACTATACAAGGTAAAAACGAAACATGTGCTGAATGTGACAAGCTACAGCAAAATCATTTCTATCGTATTTAAATTAAGATTTATATTTCCAAAGCGTGTGTTATACAGTTAAAATGTTCTTGAGTAATAGGTATAAAACTTGACTTTTAAAGCAAAATATAAAATTTTAATTCTTTACTCGTGGTTAACAAGTATCGTCTGCTAGATAAATATTTTTTTGATGTTATAGCAATGCTAGTGAATATTAGCAAAGCTCAAAAAAATTTACCGACTAATTTAGTACTAGTTTACTCGGCTCCTACCATTTCACTATTGACCATAGAAATTAAACACTGAAATTGTCGTATTACACATAACATAAATTACCTCTTATACTTATAAATTCAAGCGTGTGATACAAAAAGCAATATATCGTATCAAAATCTTGACCTTTTTAGTCTGTCCCTGGAAATTTGGTTCGGTGATATATTGTTATTTTAATCTGATCTTGGAAATGGAAATAGTTTTCAGATATTTCAATCTTTTATACGTCTTGATTTATCTATTTAGCACCTTTAAAGACAGATCAAATATTGATACGAGTTTCGTGACGTCACACGGGACTAATATTATTATAAATGAGTATTGTATTTATAAATTGAACTTTTGGAGTCAATATCATTAAGTAAATAGTAAAACAAAGAGTTTTGGGATAAAAGGCGTGAAGCTATTTATGTACTCGTATGTAAATAGTAAAAATAGTAAACTAATAAACGGGCAAGACGTTGCTCTTTAGGACATCTTGGGTAAAAGGTGTTATGTTTAATGGTCTGATGATGATATACTAAAGAGGTCAAGATTGTGTATAGCGCGGAAATGCTATTTTTCAAAGATTACTAAAATTACTACTGTAAATTTTCATCTAAGTCAGAAACTGAGTCACTAGAATTCAACCAATGGGATTCAACATTGTGCAAATTCAACATGTTGGAATTTCAATTTCATGGCATTCAACATTCTTGGAAATCAAATTCAACCTGATGGTACAAAAGGAAATAGTCATTATTTCTGCTTCCAAGAGGTAACATAAAGTAAATACTAAGCACTTACTGCTTTTCATTAATTTCATGTTGATAGTAATACGCGTATCCAGCCACATCCAGGGGTGTTCTACCTTCCACGTCTTTAATATTTGGATCAGCTCCTGATGCTAGTAGTAACCGAGTACAATGTTTTCGAGCACAGGAACTGGACACGTGCAGAGGGGTCCAGCCTGGTTGGAAAAGTGGCATCTGAAAATAGTGGTATAGAACTTAATCTATGCTATCTGTTTCTAAGTAGTGCGGTGATGTTTGGTTGCTCTGTTGCTCTTTCATTAGACCTACCTAGTCTAACGAATGCAAAGTTCACCTTAGCAAATATTAAGAATCATTCAAAGTTCAAAGTTCAATCTCAAATCACAGTAGTCGCACGTACTGCTGCTGCACCACCAAAGAAAACACAAAAAATAGAATCATAAAATGAAATAAAATAGGATAAAAAGTACCATGTAGTCATGGTCATGGTCAATATAGGACTTAGTTCAGATGTTAGGCCGGGCGCGTGCCTACCACTGGTTTTCAAAACGTAGTTAAATGATACAGAATCTATTTTTAATACTTATTTAAATAACAAAGGGTATGCAAATTACAGTCACCTGTTTTTAAACAAGATAAATATTTTTATTGTTCGTACAAATAAATTAAGACCTGTGATCAAGTTAAGACTTATTTTGATTCACGGTACTGCAATATTCTAAAACTGTTTTCTTTGACTTTGTCAAACTGAATTTTGGAATTTTCCGAGCATAATTTTTTGAAGCTATTTTGTACAAGCTTTGGACATGACTGTATTTAAGTAGGTAACTATTACATACATTTAAGCTGTTGCCAATAAAGTGGGACAAGTGTAAGAGATAGGAGGAAAGAGGAAGAAAGGTATTCGAATCAGTATACTAACCTAATTGGCATCCTTTTGTTTGTAACTTTAGTTTATTTTCGATTTTTTTATTTCCGACAGTGGCAGACGAGCAAACAGCCCATGATGGTAAGTGGTAACTGCGATTCATGGACGACTCGAGAGTGCCTAGCATTGCTCCTGCAATGTCAAGGACTCTGCGAAGCCGCTGCCTACCGTGAAGGGAGTGGGATTCGTTTACCAAAATAACTCGACTCTGTTTAATGGTAAGCATTCAGTAGAAACCATCAAATATTATTTCAAACTGCTGACATACTGGTCCCCGATAGTGTCTTTGTTAGATGCATTTTCACGACTCACTTAAAAGTTCCAGGATGCATAGATACGTGTAAAGAGTTATTTTAATTTTAATAGCGACATCCAAAACACTATAATTAAAAGCCTTCTAAACTTACTCTTAACTGAGATAGTACAGTAGTTTCTATAAGACATAAATCAATATGAAATCACTTAATCTTGAAGTAACCTGACTCTAGTTGACAAGAACAATATTCGGGTTTCATTAGAGGCATATCAGAACGATGGAGCTATTTCCTAGTCATCAATCAAATATGTCGACGTAAAGCTTGCGATTTAAGGTTAGATATATATAGAGAAATCAAATTATATAGACAGCCAGGGACATACTTGGGTGTCTGAAAGGGACATGTTGGGGTGCTACCTGGGGCGAGTGATATTGACCAATCGCTATCAAAAAGGATTGCCTTAATAATTAAATAACCGAAATTAACATTTTTATAGACAAGAAATGGCCCAATGGATAAGCACCCGCTTAGTAAACACGAGGTAGCGGGTTCAAATCCGGGCAAGTACCAATGTGATTTTTCAAATTATATGTACTTTCTAAGTTTATCTTGGATATTTCTGACTGACGGTGAAGGAAACATCGTGAGGAAACTTGGACTTAAAAGTTTGAAATTGCCAATCCGCTTTAAGCAAGCGTGGTGATCAATGCTCATACCTTGTCTAATATGAAAAGAGGCCTTTGCCCTTTATATATTTAACATTTTTATTACATTTTAAAATTGTTAACATTCCTTTCATTATGATAAATTGTAACGAATTTTTAAGGTTATTGTTATCTAACGCTTCAAATGTGTATGTATAGAAATAACATAGAGAGAGGCGCTTTTTCTATGTCACTTTTCTTTTAGTTACGCCTTTTTTGCTTATTCTATCTGTTATTCTGATGAAAGAATGACGCATCTACATCAAAAAAGTATTGCGAAAATATACCTAAAATTAAAGCATTTTTATGGGCATTTCCTTAAGCTCCTACTTAGTTTCTTCTTTCTGAGAAACACAAAAGAAAACTAAAATAACTTACGCTGCCTGTAATGTCTTTGCAGTCATGGTCGATATTATCTCTCCAGGTCTTTGGCAGTTCCATTTTGACCTCACCAAGGTCACACCGCACATCTGTGAGTTCTTTGATGAGGACACAAAATCTTCTTACGTCTTCTTCTGTGTCAGAAGACATGCTCTCTGTCCCAATTTTTTCTTGCATTTCTGAAAAATATGTTATTGTTTTTTAAAAGATTATTAATGATTGCAGTGTTAGGTGTGATGATCTATAGTGGTTACGGCACTAGTTTTGTATACACGACCTGAATCCTTTTGAGTTTAGGGGTTTGAAACCACACTTACCAATGACATTTTTTTAACTCATTACGTGCTTTTGTAGGTTTACTTTGGACCTTCCTGACCTACGGCATAAAAAAACATCAAGTGGAAACAGAAAAACAGAAAAGAATTACGAAAATTACCTCAAAGCGGAAGGCAATTTTCATTTTTCAGTTTTTTGTGTGCCCAAGTTTCCACATCATGTTTTTCTCTACCGTTGCAAAGACCTTTTGAAAAACATTTTGCCATTCAAAAAGTACAATAAAATAAAAGTACGAAAATGGAACGGATCGCTAGTTTTCTATGAAGCGAAAAAGAAGAGAAATCTCTTTTCATACATAAACAGTAACTAATACTGGTTAATAGTAATTCTTCTTTTACAAAATATAATACTAGAACAGTCAAACGTCATAGAATAAAATCAATACATTAGAATGACAGCAGTGAATGCGCATTGATGAAGTTTTTGGTAAAGTTTTATTAGAATTTTAAGCGTTTGTTAAAAAGTCCGCTAGTTTTAGGTATTAGCTATGGAGATTGCAGCCAATTTTATGGTGAGTAAGGGTTAGCCTAAAATTCCACTGCTGAACATACATCTCCCACAAAGTTTGCTATAGTCACGCGTTTGGCAGGTGAATTTGATTTGTGATTTTGCAGTAAGATGATTGCCTCCGTGGTGCAGTGGGAGTGCCAGCGACTGCTGTGTACGATGTTGTGGGTTTGAAGCCCACACATGACAAAACTTGGTGTGATCCATAAATATTTGTTTCGAGTCTCGGTGTACTTTGTTGTCCGTCAAATGTATGTTTTTAAAGTCCCCCGCGATACAGGGTTTGTTCAATAGAGCGATTGTCTTTTCTAAAAATATAAAATAAGAAAACAAGATGCCTACTGTCCGTTACCAATAAAGATTATTTAGTTAAATGTCTTTGCCGTTACCTATCTTAAAGCTTGGGCAGTCTCTGCCGAGTCAGAGTATTTCGATCCTCTATGATCATATGATATATGATATATGTCATATAGGTCATGAACCGGACACTATCCACACTGCTAAGATAGTATTGAACAATAGATACATAGTATTAGTTTTGTATTTCTTGTTCTATCACGTTTTTGGTACAAAATTTAGCAACCAAAAACCATAGTTTATAGTTGCTAAATTTTTTACCACCTGGCACCATAGTGCCAGTCGGTAAAAAATGGTCCAATATGTCATAAAAATTAAGGCTTTTTGCTTTCATGAAGAGTTGCTTTATTAGAAAAACCTTTGTTACAGGGACAAGGAGCGAGAGATACTATGACCCGCATAAATGAGAATGGAAATGTGGTTGGAACTATAATAGTTAATCGAGAAGGTATACATATTTATAAAGTTAAGATTAAGACGATGAATGAGGACGGCTCACGACCGGCCAAGGTGTCTTTCAACTGATATGATGATGATGATTTATTATCGATTACCATAAAGCACGCGCGGCTGTTGCCCAGGAGATTGCTGCGAGTCGATTCCCACACAGAGCTTTCTGTGATCTGTCCTCATTGAGGGTGTACTTTGTGTCAGGTTATTGTTAGTAAAGCCCCTAACACTCGTACACACACAGTCATGTTTCCTAGATTACCCTGCTTTTAAGAAACATAGGAGTTATCTTAAAAAAGTGAATAAAGAGTTGGTCTTTACCAAAGTCCCCATTATTTTTATGCAGAACCACAGTGCTCATTGAAGGTTTCATTTTGCAGGGTTCCCAGAGACCACAACATTGGACAGTTTGACGGCTGCCACCTATTCAACTCATATGAGGAATCTGTCAGTACACGCAGCGAATGCTCTTAAAGAAATCGTAAGTACTTATTTGTATTACTTAATAAACTTTTCTGTCAATGAGTCTCACATAATCTGGGTATCCTTTTTGTTAAGATTCTTATTATTTTATGTTATGTTTACGGTAAAGGATACTAAAAAAATGTTATTATTATTCTTTTTAAACCTATTAAATATATATGTATATTGTCCTACTGCAGGTCTCACTTGCACATCCATGTATATCTGTGTAGCGCCTTATTGTTCCAATCCTTATTAGATCGGTTCAGATCATCACGCTACGCTTACCTAAGCCTGCCTGCCTGTATTAAAATAGTGGGTTTTTTCAGGACGTATTTGACGAGCTAGTGGTAGTGCGACTTGTCTCTAAAAAGACTGAGGCGGTAGTGGCTCCGGACAGTGAGTTCCACCTAATCGTGGTGATGAGGCGCCAGGGTGCTTCTCGTCCAGGATAATATAATGGGAGTACATATAGGTAGTACTTGTCATACCTCAATCAAAATTGTTTCTGAGTAATTATTATTACATGTTTATATCAATTACTTTGTTGTTTTCTACTACTAAGCTCTACTAAGCTAATCTTGTAGGTAGATATTTAAATGAATTTTATAAGAGTAGGCACTATGGTCTCCACATTAAAATATGAAATCACTTCATAGCTTCGCATAGCTGTCGTCAGAAGCGATTGGATAACCAGGTAAAACAGTTGCGTTAGGTACCTGTGTGCTGAACACCTCTTTACCATGGTTACGAAACTGACTGCCATGCATAGTGATTTTGGCAGACTTTCTCTGAGAGAGTGGGTGTAGTGGTATTTTTAGTATAACGTCATCAAGCAAGGCTATCAAGCTTAGCAGTCTTACCTTCCGGAAAATCCAACAAAATAGCCACTTGTCTTGCATTCCCCGCATAAGCTGCCAGATGCAGAGGTGTTCTTCCAAGTTTGTCGATTCTGAGTTTTTCAACTCCAAACTTGATGAGAAGAGAGAGAGCATCTCCTCCTATGAGAGCTGCTGTGTGACAAGCTGATACGAGACTCAAGCGACATGTTGCGTTGGGGCTGGCACCGGCGTTTAATAACCTGGAAATATTTTCAAAATATTTTGTAACCGTAATCAAAAGGACTCGTCTTTTGGGCTTGTGGAAATATACCCTACTGTATAATCCTTCGTGTGATCTTCAATCTATACTATTATATAAAGTGAAAGAAAGAAAGAAATAGAAAGAAATAGATTTAATTTGTTTGCAAATGAGTAAGTACAATTTTTTAGGTCTTTTAAAATAATATAATTAAAACATGCACTAACAAACAAAAAGAGCCCCTTTCTCAGCTATGTGCTAAGTTAGTAAACTTGACTTAGCGCTGAACTTCCGAAAGGGCCCTTGTGTGATTTCACGGACTGAATATTAGAATTATAGTTTAATAATTAGAAGAGTATGTTTGTTTGTACGTGCTAATATCTGTAACTACCAGTCGGATTTGAAAATATATTTTTGTGTACAATAGTTCAGGTCTCGAGTAAGGTTTATAGACTATGTAACATCACCCTACGGCGACAGGAGCAAAGCAGTAAGCAAAGACACGGGTGAAACCACGCCGCGGCAAGCTAGTTAAGGTGGTTCCGACGAAATTTAGCCGAAATCCGCGACTTTCATCTCGTTATTTAGTAGATTTTAATGCTATTTATTCATTTTGTTTTTTGCCTACAATATACTTTGATTCTTGAACTTTAGAATAGTAGAAGAATTATTTACAATAATTGATTATATAACTTATACTAACGATATTAAAACAACGTGATTTCACCTATATAAAACTACCTCATCTCTTACCGTATCGTAAGAGATATACTAGACAACGAATGGTGTCACTTGCGTACTGGTATCCTTTTGCTGCGGTCACTAATCGATGCCAAATATGGTGACCATAGTTAACACTTTCATTTAAGAGAGACTTACGGTGCGTCTCCACTGACGCGGAGTTGGGCAGAGTGCAGGGGAGCGGACCGTGAATTAGCCAATCACAGAGTTCAAAATGTCCACTCCACATCAGTGGAAATGCTGTGATTGGCCAATTCACGGTCCACTCCTCTCCACTCCACCCAGCTCTGCGTCAGTAAAAGCGCACCCTATCGTCCTTCAGTGGACGCCTTTAGACGGATGATAATTATGATTATGATAATAAAATGCCTTAGGCATTAAGTCCGCCTTGTGCAAGCTTTTTATTGCAGAAAGTTAAAATAAATAAATAAATAAATAGATAACACCAACTGTACCCTGCAGTTTCACTAGTGCGGAAAATAATATGTGTTTAATCAATTTAACTCGGGAACCAGACCAATATTCAGGATGCAAAGTATCCTATGTCCATCTCCGGCATCGAATCTATTTACATACCAATTTTCAAAATCGATTCGGCTGCTTAGGCGTTTAGTGGTAACAAAGATACACACACATATACAAACTTTCGCATTTATAATATTAGTAGAATTGTTACATTTTACTCCTACCTTTCCACTTCTTCAATATCATGTGTTTCAATAGCCTCTAGTAGTTCTGTGTTCAGTCTTTGCAAACGACGGTCTCCTCGTTTCCATGGTCTAGGATTGTTTGCTGGTGAATCCAGCATTGGTGTGTTGCTAACCGTTGAAGATATTGATGATGGTGTCGCCAAGTCCATCATCAGCTTGGGTAGCTGGCGTGCCGTGATTCTAAAAATTTTAGTTTAGTTTTAAATGACGTAATAAACTTTCACCTTAAACTTGGTTGAGTATGCTATCGCGTAGGGCAACAGAACTGCAAGTTTGTTATATGACCCTATTATAAATACTAACCTCATGTAAATTACCTAAAACAGTGCAAAAAGCATGGACAATTAGTTTAATTTAATCTAATTAGTTAGTAATTTGATCAAATTAAACTATGTAGTTATTAATTAAATTATGTAGTATTATAACTTGAAGTACGTCACTAATGCATTTAATACGCGTTCGATGACCTCCGGCATATTTACAGTACCTAGAATTCACAATTACTATGGAGATAGAACTTTAAAGAAACGACTGCCTTACCTTCTGAATAGTCTGCCGCAGGATATTCGAGAAGAAATAGATTTAAATAAATTTAAGAAAAAACTCAAAAAGTATTACTTAGATAGTTTATAATCCCATAATAATTTAGAGATTAACATACATTTTGTACAACTCTGCTTACTCTTTCAGGGACAATATGTAATATTATTAAGTACTTAATAATACGTACGTAATTTAATGTAAACAGTACGGAGACTAGATCCCTCAGTCAAACCATTGTCATGGTTTTGGGGGACTACAAATACATGTATGTTTTGCTGTTATACGTAATAATAATAAATAAATAATAAAATAATAAATAAATAAATCCATACTTTTAGCATGCTTTTAGGTACTTTACATGAGATTTAACAGTTGATTAGTTAATTTTTAGTTGATCAGCCTTTCAGAAACTGGGGGCAAAGTCAGTATTTTTATATAATCAGGATAGACTTACAGGTGGCAGAGACTAACGAACGATTAAAAAAGACGTCACGTTATTCAAATAGTCTGTTGCAGTAATACGCTTCTGTGTAATATCCAGCATGAAACTAATAGCCTGACAAGTTGTTATGGATCGTATTTTATCCCATTTGGTTGACCTACAAAGACCACTGGTAAACATCGATTTTGAACAGTAAATTTGATTAGTTCTGTTGCTGCATTGTAAAGACAGAATTAAGGATTGAATGAACTGCTCTTAAGGAACATAGGTATACTACATACCGTGGTTCGTTCGCCAGAGATAGATTGTTCGGCCTAGGTGGCCGTATGTGTCCATTATTTCTTCCATTGCTACCAAGTAGGGGCTGTAGATTTTCTTGATCCTGTTGACCACGTTCTAAGTCTGTAACAATAGTAGTTATTCCTCTTTAATCGGTCTTTGTAATATTACTAGAACACGGTAGGAGTTAAGTATACTGAAAGTAGTCTTTAAAATCTATGCTGCAGTATGCACTTCATATATAAGTACATACATACATACACAGTTTCACGCCGTTTATCCCCGAAGAGGTAGACAGTGATGTTTAATCACCCACTTTTCGCCATTTTGATTTCAGGTTCCATGTACCTAACAGGGGGCGAGCCTGTTGCCATATACCGGGCACTATTCTGAATTCCGGGCTAATACTGAGAATTTTTCGACAGAAAACCCAAAGTTATGACACATAAGTCTTATCACAAAATCAGTTAATATTTTTACGAGTAACTGAAAAAAAATTGTCATCTTTGTTTATTAAAATAACAAAAATATAATGTGAATTCATTGATGACTCGATTTGATAATTTATCTCTGTATATTTTTCTGTATAAACTTTGTCTTTATCGAAAATGTACACGTTGCAGTGTGGCAAGGTAATCTTATAATCAAGACAGCAAAAATAACAAAACCAATTAAGGTTCCAATTGGTAAGTGTTATATGAAGCAAATAATTACTTGCCTTCACTAAAGATCGCGGCTAGCGCCTTCTTCAAATCTGGTACACATTGCTTGGTCATTTATCTACTTTTAGTCGTAACTGAAACTTATAATCCAAATCAACTATTTGTTATTGAATTTCACGGTTTTAAAACTATTGTAAGTTTGCCACGAATATCTTTTTCAATTGACTTTATGAGAATCAGTATAATGTAGCTAACTTACGAGATCTGTTTACAGTGAATGACGTTGTTTTTCCAACACGTTCTAATTGTGCTAATTTTTGTTTAGTGTGCGTTTTTTGTCACAAATATATTACACCCTCAGTATAATAGTCGTAAAACCAGACACGTTAATACAAATTTTTATTTTAACTGCATTGCTATAAAGTTTAAATTTGCTTATTACAGTTTCTAATGTTATGACTGTTTTTTACTGAGAGTGATGATATGTAAGCTAAAAAATAATCTTATTTTGGTTAGATTTCCTAAGTCTGTCTATGCATCAATTAGTAGCATGTGTTATAAGCATGGCATTATTATTATTCTTGATTTAAGAGATTTGCTTGTGAGTTTTTGTAAGAAGTTTTAATACAAGCCTTGGTACCCTTGATTTGAATCATGTACATCCACACATAATTATGTATAAATTAGTTTTTTTTAGGAAAATGGAATACCGTATCGCATTTGTGTTTTCTTTTTTTTAACGTAAGTTTTGATCCGATTAAGAGTACCTAATGATTTTACTATGGAACACGCTTACTTAAACAGACCCGTAATATATTTGATTTAGGTAATATTTAAAATGTTCATTTTGTTCTATTAAGTTCGAGGCTAAAAGTACTTAGCACTACTAGCATATAAGTATATACTTTGTATTGCACAACAATCACGATCTCTGTTTATCTTGATGAGTTAGATAAAGACAGCAATCTGATAGCAAACTAGGATATTAGTCATTTAGGTTATCAAGTACTTAGAAATTAAAAACTAAGGATAAAAAAATTACACAGAAATGTCTATTATGTACCTATGTATGACAAATAAAGTTATTTTTTTGTTACTATCTTGTTCTGTTTACGTTAGTTTCTCACTGCTATATATGCCGTCATAAACTTTTCTCTAAACCAGCTACTAAAGTCAAACAATGCAGAAGTGATAGTCGCTTAGCATGATTCATGTTTACATATCCGTCTAATATTAACCAAGGATATCACTGATAGGAATGTTTATATTATGACTAATGAAGTAAAATAGAATCTATAGTCTTTAAGATAAGTTTCGGTTTACAATACATAGATTTTACTTAAGTCCTTTAAGCTCTGTTGTGGAAGATAAGAATTAAGATTTTCTTTCATAAGTTATCTGTTGATGTCCTCAATGATTTTATGTCATTGGGTACTCGACTACTATGCATTTCTTCTCTTAATCCTTTCACGGACAGTGATTTAGACACAATAGATGTTTTATTGTCATCACGGCCATATCTGTATACTGTCGCGGAAAGTATGAAGCAGCCTATTGTAGTCCACTATTGGACATATAATCTCTCCTTATTTACGGTATAACATTCGTTCTCCCACCTTTCAGATCCAGTCTACACTCTCAACTTTTTTCGTCGACGTCTATTCACCTAGATGGAGACCTTTCTACTTTATGTTTACGGAGTTTTATTCTCTACCTTAGAGTCCTTTATCAAGCGATCATTAGTCTTTCTGCAAATGTGATAATAATAATGTCGTATAACAATTTAAAACCCGAGGTCAAAAATATCAAAAGATACAATTAGAGTATACTCAATTTTCAATTATAACGTTATTTGTCTCGTTTTTGATCATGACAAGACGAATTTGTTGTTTTTTCGCTTTTGTTATTTAGGCAGAGTAAATTAATATTTTTACCAATGGTTACAGACGAGCTTGTAAAGTAAGTGACCGGTACCTACTTATACTATTCAGAAGTACCAGAAGCATAGTCTTTTTCTCAGCAGTTGTAGGTATCTGCGTCTGTGTCATTTACAAAAAAAATTGATGAGGTCGTTATTTCGTTTCGTCGGATATTTTGAGTTACTGTACTTTTTGAAGTTATACTTCTTTTGGCGCGATTGGCAAAAATGATGAGAGTGAATTTTTAGGATGATGCGCACACCGACAGGAAAAAGCAACACCCTGAAGTTAGTTGCGAACCTTTTACATCCTGAAGTTAGTTGCGAACCTTTGTGTGTCGTATCAGTACAAATAATCAGTGTAAATTAAAAATATATTGGCGTTTATATCAATTCAATTATATTTATGACGGTGATAGATATTTTTTATTGATCATTTATCAGTAAAAATATTTATTTTGAATATTAGTGGTAAAAGTGGTGTTAATATACTGTTTTAAGTGCATTAGATTTGAGGTTAACTGTTATGTATGTATGCGTTGTGTTATTATTTGGTATTTTTGGATTGTTACGCTAAAGAAGTATAACTTCTTACGTGCGTACATGAGTACACACACTCTTTTTTTTCGTAAAGCGAATCTGTTCTAAAGCGAACAATTGGTTAACAAAACGTATCAAATAATTGCATTCATTATCAGATCAGACGCTAGAAATCCACTTTCGACCATAGACCTCTTCGTAATATGCTACACGTTAGGTAAAACGCGATTGTAGCAGAATTGCAGCTGTCTGTGTTAGAACGCATAATACATACATACATAAGGTCATGCCTGTCTCCCATTACTGGATAAGCAGAGACTATAGAACGCCATTTGCTGCGATCCAAACATACCTCCTTTGCCTCTTCAACATTCATTAATCTTTTCATACACACGTTGGTTACGAGTGTTTGTAATTGTGCACTTTGTCAACACATCATCTATTTGGTCTGCGTATGTTCGTCTAGGGCGACACCTAACAACTTTTCCAGTCATTTCCGTTCCATAAATCTCTTTCGTTATCCTACTTACTACTACTATATTAATTGCATTAATTTTGAACTAATTCTTTATCAGGACAACACGTTTGTATATAGAATACTAAGTCTTAATCTAATCGGCACGAATTGTTTGGTTATCGTAAATGATAACAGTTAAATCTTACCAATTGAAGTTTATAATCTTTATTATATTCTGAGATAGCAAACGTTTCATTCAAGACAGTATAATTTAATAATTATTGTTTTATTTTGTATTGTTTATTGTTCATGTATTTCTTTGTTAGAAATCCGTGACCTTTTTGGTAATTCATCAGTATTCGTAACACACCTCTCCAACACATTTCGAATGCGGGACTTTTTTTGTATTTTTTTTAATTGGAATAACAGCAAACATTAAATTGAATAAAGTAGATATGAATATTAAAATAAATACAAAATTTAATAATAACGGAATCCCTGTTTTTTTTTCTAAATATTATTTTACTTTTAGTACTTGCTAATAAAGCAAACGATTAATACTTTACGACCTTCTTTAATAGTTATTGTCGTCAAACAAATCCATTCAACACCTTTCAATCGTATCCGGTCCTGAGATGTTTATTCACACGTTTTACGTACAAAAATGTTATTACCGCATTATTCAAACATAAGGTAGGTACACACGTGTGCTTTAGTTGGATCTAGACGTTTTATCACAATCGTTATGCTCTTTTGATTCAAATTGTGTGTGTAAAATATGTAACTTTCGCAAGTTAGTACTACGCGTACGTGTTGCTTTTTATTTATGTTTTATGTATATTAGTATATTTTGTCAAACTTCTTTTATAATTATTGCAAATACTACGAAGTTTTATCTCTGCTTGACCCAGAGGTTGATTGATAAACATTGCCTCTAGAATTAAGACAATATTGTTCATTATTTTGTGTCAAAAACAAAACAAATCTTTGTTAAGAACTCTTACTGTTAACAGCAATTATCAAGCACATATGTCATTATGATGACAATGATCTAAACAATGGTAATGAGTAATGACACATTAATGGCAGTAAATCATTACACCACACTTAATACATAATATGAATTAAAGCACACGTATTTCCTATATGTTTATTAATGTATTTGATTTTCCTGGTAATGAACAAACATACACACGCACTTCATTTCACTACTCACTATTTTTAAGAACTTTTATATATTTCTAAACACTAACACCTGAGATCGTATCGTAAAATGAATGATGTTGTGCAATTGGCGACTAAATCCATCATACAAGATGATACAAAAAAAAACATAATCTTCATAACAATTACTAACATAATGTCTTTAAATTAAGGTGCATATTCGTATAAAACTACAAACAGTTTATGACATTTTTAACATTATTAGTCAAGCGAAAATCATCGCAATAGGATACGTATTAAAGTTGATTTTTCTATGCATATTAATTATGAATATTTCTTGTTTTTCGTGACGTTTTAGTTTGAGTCGGTAAACTTCTTGAAGGTTATATACTTGAAATTATGTGGACAAAACAAACATTTTGATTTACTTACTGATATGAAGATGGTCATTATTTAAGAGTTGTCAGCAAATTTTGATGATGTCAGTCATCTGTTTTAGAAAGTTAGGTCATTGCGGAATGAGGGTTTACTAAAATACGCAAGAGGTGGCAGCACTGAGGCGTCAGGTCCAGGCACCTGTCAAAGCACTTTCAAGATTTGCGAGATAATCGTGAACGATTCTATTAATTTCAAACTGTGAATGAATCATGAATTTTGATTTTTAATTATTGTGAATGAAAGACCTTTCATTTAAGTGGCGCCAACTGGTGCCGAAAATTTTCCTAAAAACCCACAGGGCAGTATGATTGAAGAAGTAAAAAAGAAACGTGATGGCCTAGTGGTGAGAGCACCTGCTTTGTAAACATAAGGTCGGCGGTTCGAATTTACAATACCTTCCCGGTTTAGATATAAAACACAGAATGAATTTTGAGTACCTACCTACTGCGCAACTATAAGAGTTAACAAAAAAACTACTCCAATTTCAAATTAACGTTTATCGATTGCTAATTTCTAGAGTCAATCAACTATAATATGGATTGATTACCGACCTAATAGTGTTCAACTTCATTACCTACTTCATTTTCTCTTAAAATTGTAAGGTAAGTCAGTGGTAATGAATAGTACGTTAAAGGGATATCCATATTGTTTAATCTAATTAATTAATAATAATAATTAATTAATCTTTTAAAATTTGTTGAATGTGCTAATCTCCAGAATGAGTAGTCAGATTTGAGTAATTATTTTTGCGTTTGATAGCCCAATTTTTGAAGTAGTAATAGGCTATGTAACATGGAGCTCTAAGTTTCGGAAGCGGAGCAGTAACCAAAGATGCATTTAAACGCGGGTAAAACTGCGCTGTGGACAGTTAGTTTAATGATAATAAATCAACCTCAAGGTATAGAAATACACATTTTATAAATAGTACCTACTTCTTAATATATAACTAGTTCATGTTGTTAACAATCTGACGAATAAAAAGAGTGGCATCGGTCTGAGTTTTTTGCCAGAACTTCTGCTGTCTCAATGTTATTTATGTGATTGAGTTTCGGTTTAAGTTTTTTTTTTCAGTTGTATTTCATAATTTTTTAATGCTGAATATCGAAAATTTAAAATAAAAAATTATATGTATCCATAGCCGAAAAAGTACAACTTATAGGTTCTAGAGATTCGATGTTCTTTGCCCTGTTAGTGATAGCTTCAGGCTAAGAAAGGAACACAGCCAACCATGTGCTTCGAGTTTTGTCCTTTGTTAAATCACTCAAGCGTTTTTATGTGTTTTTCTGCAGCATGTTCATTAAAAGATATGTCAACAATGTAGGCACTTAGCGCTATTATAACAATAAATGCATAATTTTATAAAAAAAATCTTTTTGTTCTTAGAATAGTAGTACCTAACTATTATATTTTCTGCAAGCCTTTCTATTATACTTATGTTTAATACCTTGTTTTGAAGATAATAGGAAAAAGGCATTGTATCGTGAGAACTAATACAAATCAGTAAGTGCATTTAAACTGGGTGCTTGAGTAGAGATGATAGAGAACGGCGATGTATTTATGGCCTGTGGTGTGTGTAAAAGCAATACAAAAAATCTATCAATACTAAGTATATTAAACTAGAATATCTTTAATAAAATAATACGTAAATATTGCTATCATGAATGCTGTGATTAATTTTCTTACGAATTTTAAATGATTAATGTGATAACACAAAAGCCTTAAATACATCATTATGATGCTGACTGTTTAGTAAAACTGTTGTGATATGTAATTTTAGGTTAATAGGTAGTTTGTCATAAAAATATATACGGACGAATTGAGAAACCTCCTCCTTTTTTGATGTTGGTTATAAATGAGTATAGCTCTTGTACGGGCGCATAAACAAACAGACTTTTGTAATAACCATCTTCTCGTCGCGTCGTGAGCACGACAAAGAATGGGTTTCTTGCTTTTCAGTTTATTTTAGACAGGCTGGATTTTTTTTATATAAATTATATATTTTGCTTGTCCTCTGTTTTCTTATAATACTTAACGGCTTTTGTACCGGTTTAAATTGTGCAGAAATTGTCTTCCGAAAGCTTATAGGTAATCATGTAATGCACATAAAGAGTAAAACCGAGAACTTAAAAAATTGGCAATGATGACGTCATAACAAATCCTAAGTAACAACCAATGCTTAATGTAAAAAAAAATTGAATTTGACTGTTTGTTTAGTCAACTAAGAAACACTAGGTTGTCGGAGATTAATCTCGATCGTATGAACGATGTAGCGGTGCATAAAATACAAACCAACAACATTAATCTATCTATACCTACTATTATATAAAGCGAAAGAGTTTGTTATTTTGTTTGAACGCGCTATTCTCTAAAACTATTAGTTGGATTTGAATTTACGTTTGATAGCTCAGTTCTTGAGAAAGGTTATAGACTATATAACATCACGCTACTGGCGACGGGAGCCTAGCAGTAACCAAAGATGTAACTTAACGTGGGTGAAACCGCTCGGCGGAAAACTAGTTTTTGTATATAAGGAGAAGAAGAGACACATCGTAAAATCGTAATTATACATCTTTCAAAAAGTAATAAAATTATTGTATCGAAACAAACTCTATTTATTTTGATTTTCAGACCAAAGTTTAAACAAATTAATTTGACAAACATACCTTTATTTTGAGACATTATAATCCAAAATCATTGTTTTCTTTGTCACTGAACTAGAAACTACAGGCGAGCACTTTAAAACGTCTACTAACGATCGTACTTATCTGTTCTTGGAGTATTGACGGATAGAGTTAACAATGAATAGATCAGACATAATGACATATAGTCGCAGGCAAGGTACTTACCCTAATGTTGGAATGGACCCATTTTTCCATGACTGGTGGTTGGAAGGTTTTAGTTTTTTGTTGTAAACTAGCTGCGCCTCGCGGCGAAATGCAAAGTAGACTATGTCCATCTTCAGCACCAAATCTTTCTCATCGTAATCGATTCACCCGTTTAGGAGCTGAGTTGTAATAAACACACGTACATACACACAAACTTTCGCATTTAAAATATTAGTAGGTTAGTGTCAGCTAACAGTAGCCGCCATTTATGCAAAGCCGGTGTTTGAAGAAGACCTTGTCATAGTGCTCGAGTAGCATAAGATTGTATTTGCAAAAATGAATAAATTTAGCAAGCCCAAATGTGACTCTACCAAAATCATACTTGACATTGCTGGTATTTCGCGAGGAAACCTGGATTTTGTTCGTCTTCCTCGCACAATATAGAAATATGTTAAGGGCTGGAATGAAATGGAATGGTCTGTAAGTTCGAATCGTTCAGGGAGAGAGACGAAAACATTATTTATCAGGCACCAGAACGGACAGTATTTCAGATACTTCTGTCCATGATATCCAACTCTCACTAAAATCAGATGGGTAGTTCATCTATTATCAAAGTAAAAAAAAAACAACGACAACAAAACTTGGTTCTTTCACTCGTACACCAATAAACTTGAGCAAGGTTCGATTGCGTAGTTCATTTAATCAAACTAGATTTTTTTTAGACTCACATGCTATATGCCTATCCATACTAATATTATAAATGTGAAAGTAACTCTGTCTGTCTGTCTGTTCCGCTTTCACGCCTAAATTAACGAACCGATTTTGATAAAATTTGATACAAAGATAGTTAGACCTCGGGGAATAACATAGGCTATCTTTTACGGCGGCTTAAAGGGGTTGAAATAGGGGATGAAAGTTTGTATGGAAAATCGTCAATGTAAACAGAGATAATATTCACGTGGGAGAGCTGCGGGCAACAGCTAGTATTGTTTAACAGCTATATATTTCTATGCCTCAACTGTCGACTGTCACTGTGCGTTTGCTTTCGTATACACTCGGACATTTTTTATTTGCCCCGGGCCAATTTAATATCCGAAATGCAGTTTATAGAGTGACGTCACGGTACCACAACTGTGATTTTTGTGTTAAGCTGGAATTGAAAAGCACTCAAATATTCAGCAATCAATTAACTGATTTCTTGTATATGAAATTATTCGAGCGAGTCCTCCAGGTTGTTAGTCCACCTTATAAGGGGTCTGTACACGTTGCGTCTAAAAGACACCCACTGCAGGTTATGGAACTACCCCAAACATCTCCACTGTAACCGATTGTCCCCCATCTTATATAAATAGTTTTTATAAAATGGTCAGTTTTAATCACATTCATCACTAATAACTAATTTAAAACCTACCTATTAGTTAATTAATTTCTCATTTAAATAGTTACTAGTTTCGAATGACAAAAGATATTATGTATACGATGTATTAATAAGTCAAAAAGGTCTTTCACGACAAGGTCATCACGACGACATTGAGTTATCAAAAAGTGATCCCACCTAAATATTGCTATCTTAGTCACTGTACCACCAAGGCGGTCTTTTAATCAAATCTAAATAATTGTAACAATCTGGCGATTAAAAAGAATGGCATGAGTTTCGTGTTAGTTCTTCTCATGGCTCTACCTCGTCAGCGAACTGGCTGATGGTCGATTGGCTGAAATGTTGTTCGACGTTCATAAGGAATAAATTAGTTTAAGATATTTGGCCAAATGTAAAACTTGTTAGCTCTGTTTAAAATACTTTATCGATAGATAAGGGTTTTGTACAGATAATATTGTTAGGAACTTAACGTAATTTTTATCTGATTCACACAAGTCCTAATCTTCATGTAAGTAAACTACGTACAAGCGATAATATTTGTGTAGTTGTACATTCGTACATAGCGTCACGCTGATGCGGAAAGGATTGGTAGAAGTGCCATGTGTAACATTTAGGATTTTCAAAAAATTTGCCTTTCTGATCCTGTTGCTTTTCTAAGTATACGATATTCATAAGCTGAAACGCTAACAGCGATTCTTATTCGACCAGCAGTTGCATTCTTCAATATGCAGTACGTTGCTTCTTTTACGTAACGTGGCAATTACGCTATAATTTTAAGAAAGCAGCAATGTACTGCGTAATGCCTATCAAAATGATGTCACTTGGGTTAGGGAATACGGCTACAGTCCTCGACGCAGGCAAAGATACATTCCTTGTAATAGAAGACGTAGCCGCACCGCACTAAGGTTAATTTCGTCGGTACGCTTAACTGTCTCTTTATAATACTGTTAACAAGATCTTCTAGGCATTTCATTTATACAAAATATGCAATCAACAAAACAACAAAGAGAATAAGTACATTTAAAATCATTGTTATTTATGGCCGTTTGTCATTAACCTAAATGATGACGAATGTGGACTAACGGCTCAAAGTAATTACTTCATAATTTGCGTAAAAATGTGTTACTCTGTGGTTGTGGTCCGCTCCGTGAATTTATACTAACTCATTTCGCCTGCCTCCATTGATTGAGTTGTGATTCGGCAGAAAAGAAGAAACGATAAAAAAAAATTATGTATATCATTGTTAAAAAAAAAAAGTATTTAAGTATGTATATCCGCATTCTAGAACCCATAACACAAGCATATAATATGCTTACTTTGGGTCTAGATGGCGTTGTGTGTAGTTGTTGAAATATTATATTATTATTATTATATAAGATGCTGTTTCACAATAAAACGGAGAGAGATTTGCCTCACTGAAGCCGTCCACTATCCACACCTTAAATATGTTCTGTATCATGGAGCACTTTAAGAATATACAATTAACTGACAAATGCACCCAAAATTGGCACAACTATGTAAGAGCCATACAAAGTTTTCTTTAGTGTAAGATCTGAACTCATAACATATCAACGCAATTTCATCTGGTCAGTATATATAAGTTTTCGTCAAGCCCAAATATCAGTTTAAAGTCATAAGTTTTAACAGAAGGTACATAATATTTAGAGAAGGTCGTAGAATATCGCCTACAGGCGACTTAAGTCTGCTGGTTTTATTTGTTATGAAGATAAACATCGACCTTAAATATAAACTTTGTAAGGGACTTCAATGGTACTATTGAAACTCATCGTTTGTTGAAAACAGCTACTTTCATTTGTCTTACTTGAAAACGTTGCTTTTTCGAAACGCTTTGGTTAAAGAGAGATTTGAAGAGACCTAGGGGCTTAACTGAACCACTGACATTGCATAAGCTTATAAGTGGAGATTATCATATAGGATGGCCAGTTAGCTCGTCGCAAATATTACAAAGAAATCATAAAGATTATGTAACATAAACACTTGAAAATTAACTATGTCTGTAGAAGATCAAAATACACGCGCCTCTTTAGAAATGTATAACTATTCACATTGATGTCTGTTAAATGCAGTTTCATTCCAATATTTTAACTGACTAGAGGCTCGTCCCCGCTTCGCTTCGGTATCGAAAGTTTCATTCGATCTCACAACAAACTCCTACAGAGAATATCATAGCAATAGTGTCGTATTGCATCATTCAGATTTACGAAGGAGCTTAAAATAGATATTGAAATTCTGTGTTTAATAAAATATAGCATAACGTCGTTGTCGAACGTCCTTATAGGCGTTTAAATAAGGATCAAAATGGCATCAAAAACCAAAATACGTAAAAAATCACATAGCGACTTTTGCAGGCGCAACGACGATAAGTTACCTCCTGCATTTATTGATTTGTAAAGGTGAAAGAAATTTTCAAATCGGTACCTAACGTAGATTTTTAGTTAAACCGTTGCAAACAACAAATATACAAAAAAAATAAATATTTTCTCTTTATAATTTTAGTTTAAACATATTACTAAAAAAACACAGTGAGAAAATCTAAACTCTAACAATGAAAGCATATCTACTGGTATTTAAACCGATTTCGACCAAATAATAAGATAATGAGTGATTAAAACCGAGTTTCGATCGAGTTGCACTTACAGTATCAAACCGCAATGATAGGGGCAGGACAAAGTTAAAGCCACTAGAGATTTTAGCTCGGTTTAATTTAACTTGTCTGCACAACTCATTGTATATCACCACGCTATACATTTCCAATGTTCTCGTAAAATATTACTTACACTTCGAACGGTGAATATTCATGAACTTGCTTTATAAATCAAGGAAATACCAAAGTGACATTTTAAAGTCCTGTGTATTTAAATTTCTGAATGCTGCAGCCGAAAATAGATTTCGTGAGGACACGAAGGACAGGCGATTTAAACAGGTAGTGCATATTAAATCCTGCAACATACCAATTTTTAACTTGTACAAGGCATTGGTTTAACTTAGACGACAGAGAGAGGACTAGAAACTTCTTTTGAATAATAGAATATTGCCTAAATTTGTGATGTTGAAGCAAAGCTGCTTCTACAATCGCCAGTTTGTGGATAAGTCAAAATAATTATCGCTTAAAGTATAGTTTTTTCTGTTAATAAGGTGGGTTAGCCAGTACAGCGGTTCATTGTTATAAATATTATAATATTGTTTCTAAAGCCCTTATTTCAAAATCTATGAACAGCAGCTATGGATTTTGTTATTGAAGAGAATTATATCTACTCAGGCTTTTACATTTGCTACCTGACTATCACACAAAATTTGTCAAGATAAAAAAAACCCAATTCTGAACTGTGCCATCAAGACAGTTACAACTACAACCGAACTTACATTACGTTAATCACTCAGACATGTTTACCTAACGTGCCTAAACGACTAAACCGATTTCGATGAAAATTGGAATGTAGAGAAATTTGGTCCCGGAAACAGACATAGGCTACTTTGTATGCCGAAAATCGATCTGGTTCCTGATGGAGACAAAACACATTTTAGGTTTATGCGAAGCCGTAAGGCGCAGCTAGTGATTAAGTAAATATCGTCATCAAATTGACAAATCTGGCTTCAGCTTTCGGCATCAATCCAGCCTAGTGTACCGTTTCCTTAAACCACCTATACCAATAAAACATGCACCAGCTACTTGTTGTCACGTCTCACAAAATTTTTGATCCTAAATTTACGTACGTAAAGTTGGGTACTTGAATATTTGATACACCCAGTTTAGCCTTTGTTTCAGTGCATTTTAAAACAAAGTAGCCGCTAACTCTGACGTCATAACTATGTAATGAGAATTTTTAGAGTACCTGACGGTGACGTTTAAATTTTTTGTTAAAATTTTTAATTAGTACAATAATTTTAAATTCTTTCTGTGTTTTACTATTATGTATGGCTCAGGAATATACACACATAAATACATACATAAATAAAAAATGGACGCAATTAATGTGTGTCTAATTTTTCCTTTACAAATTTACCAATGAGTAGGTCCCTTCCCCCTAACTTAAAGCTTTCTACCAAATCCCGTAAAATGATTAGGTGAATTTTGTAAATAATAATTTAATTATTAAAAAATGTAATTTTCATCTACAATATTTATCTCAAAAATTAAAGATACAGCACTCAATCATTTTCTATTCAAAATTTTAACTAAGTTCACAGCCCTTTTTATGTTTCTCTCTACTTACACAACATTGTAGCCTTACTTTCAAGGACCCGGGTCATCGACATTTCTTGAATAAGCGAAGATAACGATATCGTTTTAAACAATACCTTGTTATAACCCGCATGTCAAGTTCTACTTATCTCTTAGATGCGGGAGAGTGCTTCACTTTAAAGTGTACCTAGCTTAACTTTGATTAATTAAAAAATTAAAGCATCATGTTCTTATCTGATAATATTCGACCCATATTTAAAATCGGGCGATATCGTGGTCATGGCTGAGACCGTGGAGGACCTCAGTGCAATGCTCGATGACCTCAGTAGAGTCTCTCGACAAGTGGGCCTAAAAATGAACATGGACATGACTAAAGTCATGACCAATGTCCATGTTACACCCACTCCTATCACGGTCGGAGGCTCGATGCTCGAATTCGTTGACGAGTACATATACCTGGGACAAACAGTCCGATTAGGTAAGTCCGATTTCGAGAAAGAGGTCACCCGTCGAATCCAACTCGGCTGGGCAGCGTTCGGGAAGCTACAACATATCTTCACGTCCGCACTACCGCAGTGTCTCAAGACTAAGGTCTTTGACCAGTGTGTGTTGCCAGTGATGACATACGGAGCAGAGACGTGGTCGCTGACTATGGGTCTTATCCGAAGGCTCAAAGTCGCTCAGAGGTCGATGGAGCGGGCTATGTTAGGCGTCTCCCTGCGCGATCGTTTGAGAAACGAAGAAATCCGCAGGCGAACCAAAGTAGCCGACGTAGCTCGCAGAATTGCTTCTCTGAAGTGGCAATGGGCAGGACACATAGCTCGCAGAACTGACGGCCGCTGGGGCAGAAAGGTTCTAGAGTGGCGACCACGAACCGGAAGACGCAGCGTGGGCAGACCCCTCACAAGGTGGACCGACGACGTGAAAATTGGGGGAGGCCTATGTCCAGCAGTGGACGTCTTGTGGCTGATATGATGATGATGATGATTTAAAATCACCTGAAAATAAAAACGTTAAGCAAGAAGGTTACGAATATTTTGTGGTAATATTTTTTTATATTCACCGTGTAATTTTGCGGTCTAAAATATGAAAACATTTGTAGGACCTACACACCTATTGTGTACGGACTCGATTTCCAAGGTCTCGTGTTCGATATCCGAGTAAATTAATATTTAGTTTTCTGTCGAATAATGTAAGCTTCTTAGGTCGCATACAGTGAGGTTTTAGAGAAACTTTCTTCCTCGCACGATAAGGTTGTGGAATGAACTCTCCGTCGAGGTTTTCCTGAGAAACTAACATGGAGCTCTTCAAGAAAGGAGTTAAAAGGTTTTAACAGGGTCGACAACGCTCTAGTGATACTACTGGTGTTGCAAGCGTTCATAGACTACGTTAACTGCTTAATATCAGGCGGGCCGTATGCTTGTTTGTCACCTTAGTCGTATAAAAAAACATAAGTAAGTATTAGGTCAAAACCTGGCATTAAGTATGGTGACTAGTTCGGATCGCCATCATGGAACGTAACATACCAGGCGAAACGGGTACAAATACACCTCTGTCTACCTCTTAAATAGAAAAAGGCGTGAAGCTATATAATTATTTAGTCATGTAAATTAAAAGATGGCAATTCTGCCCAAATTCAGTATCTTTCCTTCAATGTAACTCAATAATGTCTTAGATAAACTTGTACCTATCAGTCTATCACGATTCTACTATTTTACACGGCATAAAACATTGCAAAATCTATTGGCTGCCCTGAAAACACTTTCTAATACCATTTTGTGGCCATTTCTACGATAGTCACGCACTAGAATGAAAACGGTTGCAATTTTAATTTATCTTAGTACGTAGTAAAGTTTAAGAGAACGTCTCATATAAAATTTTAATGCTTTTAAATAATCAATCACTGTGAAACTGGATGAATGTGTTTTGAAAACTTAAGAGTTGGATTCCATAAATATTTGTGTTGACGTAGTTTCTTGAGGTTGTTTAATGGCTAACAAGCAAATCTGATCCTTAGTAATTTGTTGGGTGAGTGAGAGCGTCAGGGGCTCCCTCTGTCCTCCTTTTCCTTCTCTCGGGAGAAAGATGGAGGCGAAATAAGGTATGATTTTCTATATCTCCTATGCTACTAAGAGCGGCGGTCACCACTTCACCACACAATCAGAAGCGATAACACGTCTATTATAAAAAAAAATCTCGTCATATTTTTGCTATTGTTATTCATGCGACTAATGTCGACAATTTGAACTCGTTTATACAAGTTGATTGAAGTGGAAAAATGATGATTGTTTGCTGCCAAAATCGCGTGAAAAAATGCTACTATTATTTTATTGCCCGGTAGTCTCCAGTTGAATTATATCTTCAACTCATCTTTACCCGTTGGTGCCCTAAAATGCAGCTGTAGGTATCACAACAGCTTACTGGTAAAATGTGACCGCTGTTATGCTGGCAATACATGCATAAAAGAAAGTTTTTTTCACGGTCGAAGGTGTTTCATGTGTATTCTGTGATTATGCCCCTTCCCATAATCACAGAACATTTAGATTATGCCCCTTCCCATACACATGAAACACCTTCGACCGTGAAAAAAACTTTCTTTTATGCATGTATTGCCAGCACAGAGTTATCTACAAACAGGTATTAGGTTAGTGAGGGCACCCGCTTCGTGAACACTAGGTCGAGAGTTTGAATCAGGGCAATTAACAATGCGACTTTGACAAATCATTATGTACTTTAATTTTATGTCGACACTTAAAAAGACACTTAAACTACTCAGTCAGAACTGACGATGAAAGAAAACATCGTGAGAAAAACCTAAACTTATAATAATTACATGTTATATTTAAAATTAGTTATTTCTATACGGAATCCGGCATTTATTTGCTTTCACGCTTGTTTTATCTATAGTTTTTTTTTAAATTCACGCCGAAGCTTCGATCGTTAAGTGCCAACCGATACTAAATGTTTTAGTTGTAGGAAAATATTTTAACTAAATGCTGCTATAAATATAAGTAGAAGGCGACGGAGAAAGTTGTAGCTATTAGATATTTTTACTTGGTCGATTTATGTCAAATTACCTTAATGTTGCCTAGACGATTCAAAGGTACTGTGCAGGGACTGCTATGCAGAGATCTCGGGTTCAATTCTCTGGTCGGGAAAAAAGATTTGTGCCAAATTAACTTAGTGCAGGGAAGGAAAACATCAGGAGGAAATCTGGACTTAAAAGTCTGATATTGCCAATCCACCTTTGGCAAACGTGGTGATTAATGCTCATGCCTTCTCTATTAGTTTTACTTAGTGCTGCCTCTGTGGTTCAGTAGTACTATGCACGGACTGCTATACGTTCGACATTCGCCTCAGGAATCCGTCGTAATACTCGTAATTATATTGTGAAATTATCAGCTTGTTCGGCGTTTGATATTGTTTCCGATAGCAAGAAGCTCGCTCACAGTCACATTGAACTCGATGTAGCTGAAGAAACCTGTGCCTAACCCCTACGAAAAATTAGCGTGATAATAGACCATGTCTTAAAGCTGATGATGATAAGAATTATCATTTTCATGTGTAAATGGTATTTATCAGTTATCTATAACCAAGATGTCGGTAAATTTTTCAACATTGCATATTGGATTTCAATGAAATTCCTGTATTGATGGAATATTAAGATGCCGTGGTGTCCGGCGGCATGCCCGATCGGTAGCTTTCATATTATCTAAAAGTACTATGCAGAAGTATAACTTTGCACAATCGTCCTGACTTTTGTTCAGGTTAACTTTAACTGGTAACGCATAAATATTTATCAATATTTTCGTATAGCTACTAGATAACACTTATATTTAATTACTAGCTTTACGTGTCGCGGTTTCATCCGCGTCTTTGCTTACTGTTCTGCTCCTGTCGCCAGTAGCATGATGTTACACAGCCTATAACCTTCCTTGAGAACTGGGCTATCATAAGCAAAAAGAATTGTTAAATCTGGACTGGTAGTTCCAGAGATTAGCGCGTTCAGACAAACAAATAAACTCTTCCGCTTTATATAATAAAATAATAGTATAGATTAGAAGATTAGGCAAGAATTTCAGGCTTGTGACTTCTCCTGAACAAGAGATCAGATACGAGACCGACTGGCCAAACATGCCTGGAAGCTACGAAGCACGCTTCCAGAGTAAGAGCATAGCACTGAATATGTAAAATTTCAAGGTTATCTTTCTGATATTTACCTGCACAGTGGTCATATTAACAAATTCCTACCTGGGAAATAGACCATTCGCCGTGGATTGAAGCCTTTGATAGGCAATTGCACGAGGCTTAAATTGTTTTATGGGCAATGAAAGTCTATATGTGAGCTAGAATATCAGCAGATAGGTGATAAAATAGAGATAGGGATGGAACACTTTTACAACTGCTGCCTTAAAAAGTTATATAGCTTCATGCTTTTTTACCCGACTCCCGAAGTCAAAGCGGCTAATATTTTTCGAGAGTATGTTATCCATGTATGAATATCTATTTCTTTGGTTAATTTTAACATATGAGGTTTCATTAGATTCGTATGAATTGTGGGAGTGACATTAGGTACATAATATTGCAATGTAGCGTTGGTTGGCACGAAAAAATATAGATTTCTTTAGGTTTAGTTTGTTTTTTAATAATATATTAAGCTTGTTTACCTGAATGGATACGCTGAAGAGAAAAAAGTTCTCGGCAGCTATGCTCCATGGACTCCTTGTAACAGGGAGCATGTTGCTATTAACCGGGCTGGATTTCAGAACATAAACCGTTATCTGTCATCCTTTCTTAGCCTGGGCGTTTCTTTTATTTTTTATATTATAGCCTACCAAAGTGACTCCACCCCGCCTGATGGTAAGCAGTCAGTGGAATCCAGAAGTGGCGGCCACTATACCAAAAGCCATCGTCTTAAACTGCTGGTATGGTGGCCGCCACTATGGCGGCTGGGAATGGGGTTAGGGGAAGGGAATGAGGGAGGTGAGGAAAGAGGAAAGGGGGAAATCGGGCCTCCGGCGCTCTCACTCACCGAACGAAACGCAGTAGTACAGATACTACTACTCTTAAGTCGATCTTCTATATGAGGGTAGTAATTCCCCGGACGATCCGGCCCATTCCTGCTGAAATCAGCGTTGATGTAGATCCACGCTGATTTTAGCATGACGGTAGTAGTACCGTACCGTCCGACAAAACGTCGGGTAAAGGCACCTTATAATAATTTTCTAACACGAGTAGACCCGTGTCACAAATATAGTTATTTGACCGCTGGTTTTTTTATTGCATTTTAATTTAATGCATTTGATTACAGCATTTCTGGACGCACATTTCTTTTAGCGAAGTAATAAAGGTTTTTCTGTATCTTCTCTGTATCGATTGATAATATTTGATCGATTGATAAATTCTGACGCGATTGACAATTAAGCCTTCAGCCCTTGTTAGGTACACTCTCAAATACAATATCGACATGAAATAATAATAGAGTTTTGATCGACAACTCGATCAACAACAAAAATTTCTGACCTCGTCGAGTGAATGAATGTCGGTTAAAGCATTTTTCATACAAATTCTCATCCTCTATTTAAACCCCTTTAAGCCAATTTTTTTAGATAAAAGATGATAGCGTATGTTGTTCCACAAGGTGTGTGTCTGTCTTTACACCTTATAATAATTTTATGTAATCTGTAGCAACACGCCAGCTTTATAATAACTATGTTGATTTCACATGCCTACCTATATTTGGAAATTGACGAACATTTTCAACAGTTGAGGTGATGACCCCACAAAGAAACATGATGGTTATATTCTAAGGAAAGACGTATATCGGTTTGGAGTAAAAAATTGAGATATGGTATGAAACCTTTTAGTTCAGTCTCCACCAGTTGTACCGCCCTCCCCAAAGATGTTTGTACGTAGTACCGCTACCAGTTACTAGATGTCGCCACTAAACACGAATTTAACCTATCAGATTTAAAAACATCGCAAATTTTATGAAATAAGACGTAATATTTTAAGATTATTTGGCTTAACCTAATTAATTATAATTAATTAACTTAAATTTTAAACTTAAAAAAGCTTAAAAAGAAGTTTCCATTTTTTACTTTTTCTATTAATTATAATAATATAATATATGCTTTAATTTTGTTCTATTCAACTTACAATATTCAAAGATGTGACTTAATTGTACCTACTTTTTAGAGAATAAATTATATTAATATCGTTTTATGTCTAAGAGTATTGTAGGTATTGCAATGATTAATAATTGTTCATAGATTTAGTACTAGAACGACGAATAGGTACAGTTGATACAAAATAAAAGAAAATACGTGATATTCAAAGTAGTTTTATTATGGCAAAACATGTATGGTTAGCCACACCCATATATATCGTAAAATATTATTAATTCTGTGGCCACACCAATATTTATACAGCTGCTAGAATCTTTCAAATGTTTGAAGTTGTCACAGTTCTATTGATAGTTCCTTTAAATCGCGCAAACTAAATTTTTCCTGCAACACTACAAGCCACAAAAACTGTAACTTTATAAACTTAAAGTGACCTGCAGTAATCGCCTGATAAATTCAAGCCGCTCGACCTACATCCTAGTTGCAGCGTCGCCGTCGTAAACAATGCATGACAGTCACAAACTCGCCTGGACGTTGACTTTAAAATTCTAACACGTTTCGACGAAATAAATTCATAATTTGACAGTAAATTTTATTATGTCGGACTCGTAGGTGTGTTTTATTTAAAGTAGCTTATTTTTAAAGTAGAACTGAATTGAATATTTTTTGTTACTCACAGTAGCTTCAATACAATACAGACAGACAAAAGCTCACCTGATGGTAAACAGTAAACATTAATTTTATTACAAAAATAAAAACCAACTTCAAAACTATTATATATTAGGTATGTAAAAACTCAAATCATATGTACTTTCTAAGTTTATCTTGGACATTTCTGACTGACGGTGAAGGAAAACATCGTGAGGAAACCTGGACTTAAATGTCTGAAATTGCCAATCCGCCTTGAGCAAGCGTGGTGATTAATGCTCATACCTTCTCTATATGAGAAGAGGTTTTGCCCTGCAGTGGGACAGTAAATAGGCTGGTATTATTATTATTATATGTAAATACTTAAACAAAAACTAAAATTAATATTCCATATAACTTGATCAAACCAAAACATCATATATGTAAATTTTGTTTTTTTTAATTTTTTTAAAAATCGCTTAACTAATTGCCTTCAATAAGACTACATCTGAAACATGACCTACCCTGCAAAAAAAAAAAATAATCATATTGGCGGTGAAATCGCGTACATACAAAAAAAGGTACAAGCCAAATTGAGAACCTCCTCCTTTTTCAAGTTGGTTAAAAAGCTGTGAAAATGGCTGTAGTTTTTAAGTATTTTGGAAACAACGCTAAAAAACAAGCAGTTGCCGATGGGGGAAAGGGTAATAAGGCTCAATTAATTGTGGCAACTAATACAGTAAAATATTCTATGAGAGGGTATATAATTTTCCCAGTTGATTCGGCTCATTCATGCTGGAACCACCAAGAATCTACCATCGCTAAAGGAGAATGCCCACAATCCTATAAGCTTTGGGCCCATATAAAAAAATGCTGTGTCTTAGTGATTTTAATTTCATTTTATTAAATTTATTATTTATTTTTTATTACAAAGAATTACTGTTTTATATTCTTAAGTAATTCTCAATTATTGCAGGTTCAAGAGAAATCAATTATTTTGTTGTTGAAATTAAGGTATAATATATGATTTGACTTCTTCGAAATTAATTTTCACTTAGAATTTCTAAATTTAATATATTAAAAAAATTAGTTTTATTTTTAATGTTTACTTGTGATTTATTACCATTTTTTACACTAGCATCGAAACGCTAAGCTGAGCGTGTAACCTTGCTCTAAGTGTAGATAGGTACTTACTTATCAACCTAATGTGCGATACAGCGATGTCGTACATAACAATTACAATTCCAGTTGCATAATGGTGGGATTTATTATGTTTAACATTTCCTGTTTTATGTGTCCAATAATTCACAAAATGCTTTAAACTAGACTGACTGACAACAGGTCGGCAGTTGCTCACTTAACATTAAAAAGAGTCATTTCGTTCACGTAACACTAATATATAAGTCACTTCGCTTACTTACTACTAAAAGAAGTTAATCACAATGAAAAAGAAAAGATTTTTTAAGATAAAGCGTTGATATTGACAGTCAATCTTTTTTATTTAACATAAAAATCTTATTTTCTATACATATTTTCTATATATATCTATTTTTTATTTATTTATTTATTTATTTATTTAAGCTTCTTACACACAGAATGTATAACGGCGGACTTAATGCCAACGGCATTCTCTACCAGTCAACCGGGTAATGCAGAGTTGAACCACAGTAGGTGCATGATAGCAGATAGTAAAATATGTAGTAAAATTGTTAATACTAATGTTGAATATTTTACTAAATAAGACCATAACAATACACATACGTACGTATAAATATAATGATAAACATACATAAAAATCATACATATAGTACTACATTTACTATACACATATATATATATATATATATATATATATAACAATGAATGTAAACTATTGGGTTGATTTTGCCAATTTATCCATAAGAAGTGTCCGAACCTTTACCTTGAACGTGCTTCGGTTAGTTCGGTTAGTGTTAGGTTTTTATTTATCACTAGCTGTTGCCCGCGACTTCGTTCGCGTAAAAATTCAGATGTGTGCCTGTATGAGAATATTTCTTACCTAATCTTACGGCAATCGTACATTGTATTAGTAATAAATATCAGTATAATCCGTCTGTAAGGCGAATCCGATTTAAATCTATTCACCCGCTACCCCTAGAACAGACGAAATTTTGCGATATTTAACGAAACTTGGCACTCCTATTTTAAAAAACTCCAGGGAAATGAATTTCGCAAAATTCCTTCTTAGAGAGCACCTATTTCCAAAATTTGAAACTCCTAGCACTTGTAGTTTTTGAGATTTTGTGATGAGTGAGTGAGTGAGTGACCTTTCGTTTTTATATATGTATAGCTTCTGCGGCTTCGCTCGCATGAATATTGTTTTTCAATAGACATTTTTATATTGTTTAAATACTGTTATGCATACTATTTCTAAACTCCCTTCCCCTCCCTTCCCCTCCCTTCCCCTCCCTTCCCCTCCCTTCCCCTCCCTTCCCCTCCCTTCCCCTCCCTTCCCCTCCCTTCCCCTCCCTTCCCCTCCCTTCCCCTCCCTTCCCCTCCCTTCCCCTCCCTTCCCCTCCCTTCCCCTCCCTTCCCCTCCCTTCCCCTCCCTTCCCCTCCCTTCCCCTCCCTTCCCCTCCCTTCCCCTCCCTTCCCCTCCCTTCCCCTCCCTTCCCCTCCCTTCCACTCCCTTCCCCTCCCTTCCCCTCTCTTGCCCTCCCTTCCCCTCCCTTCCCCTCCCTCCCCCTCCCTTCGCCTCCCTTCCCCCTTCCCTCCCTTCCCTCCCTTCCCCTCCCTTCCCTTCTCCTCCCCTCCCTTCCCTACCTTCCCCTACCTTCCCCTACCTTCCCCTACCTTCCCCTACCTTCCCCTCCCTTCCCCTCCCTTCCCTCCCCCTCCCTTCCCCTCCCTTCCCCTCCCTTGTAAATAGATACATATTATACATAGAAACACCCAGACCAATGCAAATAGACATGTTCATGCTATAAATATTTGCACTGAGCGGGAATCGAACCCGCGACCTCACAGTCCATACACAGTACCACCGAAATACAGAGGCAGTCGATTTCCCCCTGACTTTTCCCTCCCTTTCCCCTGACTTCCCCCTTACTACCCCCGCACTTTCCCCTCACTTCTCCCTTCCTTACCTCTTCCTCCCCCTCCCTTACCCCTCCCTCCAAATTTCAAGTCGCCAACTTCAAAAGCAAAGATCTTTTCATACAATATTTCATCCCTTATTTCACCCCTATAAATCCACCCCAGTAAAAAAAAAATTATGAGCGTATTTTTTATTTAAATAAAATTATCCCAAAACAAAATTGCAAAGCTGTAAGTTAAAAAATGAAGACGTTTCATACAATCGTTTTCATCCCTTTTCATACACTTAAGGGTTGAATTTTTAAAAACCCTTTCTTAGTACACTTCTAGACATTAAGACAAACACACCCTCCAAATTTCAAGTCGCTACGACCAGCGGTTTAGGCTTTACGTTGTCTGTCAGTCAGTCAGTCAGTCAGGACAAAGCCTTTTATAATATGTATGGATGTATGGATTAGACGTATAGCCATCAGGGATCAAAGCATACAGGCTGCTAGGAATGCTAACACGTGATAGAGCCACATAAAGCTGACCGAAAAACAGCTAATACTTAGATCCACACCCACAACTTTTAAAGTGTCTTACCTTGGGCTTTATTAATTAGTCATCGCAAAACATAGGCTCACTGGAAACTGGACTCGTTTAAAACTAAATGAAAGATTGTTTAGAATGACATGAAATCCGAGGAATAAAAACACTATCAGCTATTCCGCAACCTGTTAAAATATCTGCTTCTATAAGATTTCTTAGTAAATTAACGAATGTTCGATATGATTCTTTAAATTGGCATAACTTTTTTATTTATGAACCGATTGACATGAAGTCAAAGTCAAAGTCAAAGTCAAAGCATTTATTTCATTTAGATCATAAAGTATGATGCTTATGAAAAGTCAACATTACATTTTGTCAGCCAATTGACCTACAGCCAGTTCGCTGACGAGGTAGAGCTGTGAGAAGAACTGGCAAGAAACTCACGCCACTCTTTTCAATCGCCAGATAATTACAGTTATTTGAATGAGTTACAATTTAAACACTCAACGCAACCAAAGAACCATACAAAGTAATTATTACAAATTAACTAATTAATATAATACTAAGATTAAAGAAAGAAAACAAGGAATTCAATTATTTAGTTTCAACTAGTATGGTAATTTGACTACGTATTTTAATTAAACTGGTAAATGCACCCCCTGGTCACATTGAACGACAAGGTAATACTGGATTGAATATTAAATGTAAGCCATGCCAAGATTGACCAGTCATCCCAAGTAGCACCCGTTCACGAGCATGACGCACGGGCCAGCCATCATCACCCTCGCCATATTAGAGGGAAGGTGATGACCCGGCCAATACGACACCACAAGCAATGACATTTTAGTGAGCATGACAATGCAGGGCATGGGTGGTAAAAGAACCCTAATAAAATGTATTATGCCTTACGAACTCGTAATGATCATGATATGCATCCACTTCACATTAAACTTTTACTACAATAGTCAACATAATTACAATAATAGTCAATATAATTACTATAATAATAATCAATATACTGAATGATAATAATAGTCAATATAAGTACAATAATAAAAATATCAATATACTTAATGATAATAATAGTCAATAAAGCTACAACAATAATAATCAATATAACATTAATCTTGCATTAAACGAGCAACTATACCCATGCTGCTTTATCATTTAAATAATCATTAATAGTATAATAACCCTTTAGAATAAGGCGGTTTTTAACAGTTTGTTTGAATTTTTGTAGGGGTAGATTCATAATGTCAATGGGTAATTTGTTATAGAAACGTACACCTAGACCCGCAAATGAGTTGTTTACTTTATGTAGGCGATAATATGTACCAACTAATTTATGTTTACCTCGAGTATTCACAGAGTGCATGTCACAGTTTCTGGAATACAAGTCTATATTTTTCTTGATAAACATAATATTGGCGAAGATATACTGAGACGCCACCGTCAGAATACCTATTTCTTTAAAAATCTCTCTTAGTGAAACCCTAGGGCCCAAATTGTAAATAGATCGCACTGCTCGTTTTTGAATTATAAAAATTGACTCAATATCCGCAGACTTGCCCCAGAGCAGTATACCGTATGACATCACGCTATGGAAATAGCTGAAATAGACAAGTCTAGCTGTTTCTATGTCGGTAAACTGTCTTACCTTTCTTATCGCAAAGGCTGCGGAACTGAGTTTACCAGCAAGACACGATATTTGGGTACCCCATTGAAGCTTGTTATCTAAAGTTAAACCCAAAAAAACTGTAGACTCAACAAAGCTCAAAGTTTCATTATTTAAACTTATATTAATAGCTAGGCTTTTAGTATTGGGCATAGTAAATTTAACACATTTAGTTTTCTTTGAATTAAGCAGTAGGTTATTCGCACTAAACCAGTCCAGAACTTTCACTAGTGAGCTATTCACTTTATCAATGTTAGTTTCCTTACGATCCACTTTAAATAAAAGTGATGTGTCATCAGCGAACAGTACAATGTCGCAAAAATTCTGAATATGGAATGGCAAATCATTGATATAAATCAGAAAAAGAAAAGGGCCTAAAATGGAACCCTGTGGCACGCCCATAGCTACAGGTAATCCGGTAGACCTACTTCCGTTTATATCCACATATTGTATTCTATTGCTTAAGTAAGTGGCAACTAGATTGAGTGCAGCATCCCTAATACCATAATGACTGAGTTTTCGTAGAAGCGTATTGTGTTCGACGCAATCAAAGGCTTTTGAAAGGTCACAGAAGACACCAATAGCATCCATCGAATTTTCCCAGGCACTATAAATATGCTTAATCAATGTAATACCTGCATCTATTGTAGAACGACCTTTAGTAAAGCCATATTGCTCTTTGTGTAACAATTTATTTGAGACAAAGTGACTTTCTAATTGCTGCAAAATTATTTTCTCAAACACTTTGCTAATAGCTGGCAATATGGAAATCGGTCTAAAGTTAGTTGCGTCACTTTTTGATCCATTTTTGAAAAAAGGTATTACTTTACTGTGTTTCATCAGATCAGGAAACACGCCTGTGTCCACACATCTATTAAATATTGTGGCAAGGTGTGGAGCTATACTAGATATTATATTATTAATTAGATTCGTTGAAATACCCCATAAGTCAGCAGTTCTTTTTGAGTTAAGTGACTTAAACACTTTTATCACATCATTGGGGTTAATATACTTGAAACTAAATAAAACGCTGCACTCTCCCACGCTAACCCTAGCTAAAGTTTCGGCTTTGACTGGGCAAGAATCTAAGGACCTGGTTGCATTAACAGGTATGTTTATAAAGAAATTATTAAATGTTTGTGCTACATCTAAATTATCTGAAATAATTTTATTATTTACGTTAAGTTCAAAGTTAGTATCCCGCAATGTGGTTCGTCCAGTTTCATTGTTAATGATACTCCAAGTTGTTTTGATTTTATTGTCAGATTCTTTAATTTTATTACTTATGTATAAAGATTTGGCTGTGGTACAAGCCTTTTTAAAAATTTTTGAATAATTCCTAACGTAATCTACAAAGTTCGGATTTGTATTATATTTTTTCATACCATATAGTTCAAACAGTTTAGTTCTACTTTTATAGATGCCTGTTGTTGCCCAGTCACAAAATTTAATTTTAATATTTTTATTGAAAGTCTTGGGTTTAAAAATATTTTCATATTCTACCTTAATTAAATTAAACAAAGATAGGTAGAGGCTGTCAGGATCGTCGCGACTAAGATCTATATTGGTAACTTTAGTACTAATGTTCTCGCTAAAGTGTTTCAGGCGTTCAGAGGTCACTGGCCTACATGTGATCTTATAATTAACTTTAGGTATTTTAATTACAGGCAATTCAACCTTTTGCCCATAGTGATCAGATGTTAAATCATTCAATATAGAACTATTTAAAGACTGACAGTTGCAGAAAATATTATCTAGGCATGTAGCAGAATGAGTAGTAACTCTAGTAGGTTCATAGAATAAATAATGTAAGTCAAATGAGGTAAACAAGCTAATTAATCTACTACATATAGCTGATTCCTCAAGTAAGTTTACATTAAAATCACCACACACAACCACATGCCTGTTACAAATGCTCAAGCGTTTCAGTACATCTTCCATTACAGTTTCAAACAAGGTGAAGTCACTCTGTGGCGGTCTGTATACACACACAACAATATGTTGCTCAAGCTCCACACAAGATATTTCAATTGTGCGCTCAATGGAAAGCTGTACTATATCCTTACGCTCCTTATATTTTATACTATTACAAACATATACTAAAGAGCCACCATGTATAGCTTTCTTCCTAGCAAATGCACTACCAATACTGTAGTACTCATTGTTCATTATAAGTTGGTCACATTTCAGCCAATGTTCAGTGACACAGAAAATATGAATATTAAGTAATCTTAAAAATAATTCTATTTCTAGTTCCTTGCCGGATAAGCCCTGAATATTTTGGTGAACCAAGTTCAAATAAAATGACTCCTTATCCTTTGTCTCATCTACTAGTTTAAACTATTAGATGTATTGATATCAGTAGTTTCACTACTTTGTCCTACTAAATTCTTCAATACCCTACAGGTATCTGTGTCAGTAAATAAATTATATGCTAACAATTTAGCAATTTGTTTTTTGTAAAATGTTGGCAGATACATAGTATCTTTTGTCAATAAAAATTTACTAATAAATATATTTATGTCAAAAAATGTCATGAAGTCACTAAGGCGACTTGTAGTATTATAAATTAATAAATTCAATTTTTCAATATGCTTATTTTGTATATCTGATAAAGCATATGAATATGGTAAAGCACAAAAAATAAATTTACACCCTAAACTATCATAAAGTGAAGTCATTACTTCAGTTAACTGCAATATGTCTTTTTTTGTAGCATATAAACTGTTACCATATAAAACTATAACTGTTGATTCTTTGTTAAATCTAGTATTTTTGATATTACTAATTATACTACTTAATTTGGCTCCTGGTGAACAGATATTTGTGATTGGATGCTCATAGTTACTATTAATTAAACTGCCTAAACCTATTCCAATCTGATCAGTGTACATAATTACATTTTTAACAGTAAGTTTTTTATGATAATAACAAGAAGAGGTGTGACAGGGGACAGAACTACTATGAGTAAGCAACTGAAGCTCTGAATCTCTATTGGCAGATTCAGTAACAGACACAAGTGACACTTTACTGATCGGTGTAGGCTGTGAACATGATGAGCACGACATACTCTTGCTAAGGGTAATGACCTGTTCTAAGTTCTCTTTACCGACCCTTGCAATTTCATCATATTTCATAATATACTCACGTGTTTCCTTCTCATGATCAAAAATAACCCTAGTTAGCTGTGACTGTAAATCAGAAATTTGTGTCTCTAGCTCCTGTGTATGTTTCTCATACATACATGAAACAAACACTAAATGTTAAGTGAAGCTTACCACAATATAATAGTGAAAACAACAACATATTTAAATCGGATAAGCCGTTTCTGAGATTAGCGTGCACAAACGCACAGACAAACAGACAAAAATTTTAACAATCATTGTTTTGGGTTCTATTTGCGTTGATATAGGTCCTAATAGTATTTTTTCTCATATATCTTCCATGTACAGACAGCGATCGGTTACATTTTTATTATATGTATAAATATTTTTTTTTTTGTTTCCTCAAATAAATCAGAATCGATTTGCTATATATCGCTAAATTGAAACAAATCTGACATCTGGCAACATTCCTCCTAAAAATATTGAATGACGGATATTAAAATTGAGTTCATTATTTAATTATTTGACATTTTAATACTAGGGTAAAAAAAAATGGTATTTAATCGCAAGTAAACATAAAAAAATAAAGCGTAACTTTTTAATTTATTGAATTTGTTGCACGCTGCCATAAAATGGGCTCATATTTGGGCATTCTCCTTTACCTCATATATCAGATTCTTCAGATCCTTACCTTGTATGGTATGTCCACCTTATTAAACATGTTTCATTTAATTATTTAAAATAATGTTTAACAGTATAATATTACCAACATGAGCTTTATACAAAATACAAAAATACTTAGCTGTACTAAACTCTGTAGATAGGAAGCATCCGGCGCAGTCGACGGAACCGAGCGATACGGTGGAGTCTCTTCCGAGCAGCGATACCGGTCAACACTGGTACATACCGGTTAATATCGGGAATGTATTAGCTTGGGTATTAAAGCTTGTGATATCTTAGAAGGCTTTAGGGTTTATATTTTTTGTTTGGTGTAAAGGAAAGTTTTTGAAGAAAAGAGTTGAAAAGTTTTTGCAGGATCGGTAACGTGCAAGTAATACTCCACTGCGAATATCTAAATCTAGAAGAAATAAAGAGGACTATTGGTCCACCTAGTAATTATTTAAGTTGTCTGAAAATCTAAGTATTCCAGACACTTACTTGATTAACTGAACTAAAAAAGTACACAATTTTGGAATCATTCTTTTTAAAAAATGGTTTCAAAAGTGTCCAATTCCTCTAATTTATGATCTGACGACCTTTTAAGGGTGGCGGGCAACTGATAGATGAGGGCGCCTCACGAGGCGAAAATTGGGGCAGGCCTATGTCCAGCAGTGGACGTCTTTCGGCTGATATATGATGATGATTTAACTTTGAAAATTCAAAACTATATCTTTCTATTCAGTCATTACTGCGATCGAGTCAAGACGATTCCTCAAGGGGAGGATAAAAGATAGATGAACTTCACCGACCTAAGCCAGAATTTCAAAAGAAACCTCTGTACCCTCAGATAGTTCCGTCTCAACAAAAACTTCATACTTATACCGTCTATACGATTTTTGCTTTATTCCGTGATTTCCGGACATCCTGCAGGCAAGGGTTCGAGATAACATTTTACGGCCGGCCTCATTCTGACCTTAGTTTACGGCTTTGTGACGTAACAGTAGTGCGACGTTTGACACAATGGCGCCTATACCTATTGTGAGATAAGTAGTGTATAGTACTAGTAGAATTATAAGTTACCATTGGTGTAGGTTATATCTTGGCTCAGAAGCAAAATACCAGAATATCTGAATACGTACACATACTTGCCGTTGCGCTGTTTTAACGATAAGGGTAAACAAAAGTAAGAACTGCCTCAGTTGTGCAAAGAAAGTGCGTACCTACAACTGCTGCACATACGGCTACGGGTGCGATTCCCACTCGTGGTTAAAATTTGTGAAGATTGGATTTGTCCTGCGTTTTGTAACTTCGTCATTTATTTCAATGTCTCCCTTCTGATTAAATGTCCCCGGGTCTCTCGAATGTCATCATAACTCAGTAGTATCGGTGTTCACAAATATTCTTTTACTATAGGCTTTCAGAAGTCACATTGATAGGCGTTTAACTGGAATTATCTTGATGCGACTTGTCGATGTCTTATAACCTCATAAACTATGGCTGCTTATATATAAATTTGATAATTATAGTAATAAACTTAAGTTTTTTAACTAATACAATTGTCATAAATATATAAAACAATGTCTGTTATATTAGCAGAACCTTTGGTAACTACCATAAACCATCCCAGAAATTTTTTATACAATAGTTTTGTTAAGAAAATAGGTTTTATCCTACAATAACAATATAATCTTTGCGAGTAAATTTACAGCCTGTCGACATCAGTAATACGAATTTAAATGTACTTACATATTTCATAACTATGATATGATACGGCGATGATGTATCTATATTAATGTTTGTTCTTAGGTAGTTAGTTTATGCATTAAATACTTTGAGTAATACACATTTGTATTAATTATATGACTTGATGCCCGAGCCTTATTTTTGAACAGCTACACATATTGTATTGTTTTGTTATAATTGTATAGTTAATTAGTTAGTATTGTTAAAATTATATATTGTGATTTGTGAAATAGAGGTTCTGTAATAAATAAGTTCAATCATACTTGTAGCAAATATTAACAGTTTTTATAATACGTAGAAACATTTACCACTCATCACATGTTGCCTTTACTTTTTTGTAGCATTGCGCATTGAGGCAGCCTGTAAAGCACACATTTTACTTTTATTTTTTCTTTACTACATACAAAGCTGTAATTACTTACCTATGGGTTAAGTGTATTGCCTGTGTCACATTCCGTGCTACTTGAATATGTAACTTACAAAAATTGTAATAACCTGGCGATTAAAAAGAGTGGCTTGAGTTTTTTGCCAGTTCTTCTCATGCCCTACCCTACGTCGGCGAACTGGCTTTATGTTAACTGTCTGTCGTTTTGTAATTTTTAACGATCATAAGTGTTAATTTATTTAACCTATATGAATAAATATATTTTCATGTTCATTTTCATCACTACAGCTCTGCTCTCGTCGCCAGCAGCGTTATGTTACTTAGCCTATATAAACATACACATACCTTCTTCAAGAACTCGGCTATCAAACGCAAACAGAATTATTCCAACCCAACTGGTAGTTTCTAAGGTTAGAGACTAATATATAAAGCGGGAGAGTTTGTGTGTTTGTTTGTTTGAACGCTCTTAGAAACCACCAGTTGAATTTGAATAATTGAAACTTATTTAAAAATCTTATCTTGTCTTTATGATCAAATAGATCCTGCAAGATCTTTTGAGTCGTAGTCCTCTAATTATTTTTTTATTGAAGTTTTGCTGACATGAAAACTTTGTTTTTCTCTAAATATAATAATTCTAGTAGTCTTTTTATCATTTTCAAAAGAATTTTGCTTTTAACTATCCGTATTTTTATTCATTGATTGGCGCCTTATGTGAGCTTACCTTAATTCTAAGCCTTAGATTTTGCTTCTTTTAGAATGTTACTTGAGCGATACGAGAGGGGCTTTGTTTGATAGTAAGGGCTTTGTATAAGTCTGAATTAACTTTCCCATTCACTTGTAAGCAAGATATTTGATTAATTAGAAAGATGCCGAAATAAAACAGTCGTCCCGTTTTTAAAAAGCTATGACATAGGAGGTCTCCATGTATAGAATTTTATTTTGTTTAGAAGAAAGAGAATAAAAAATCAAGCTCATCAAACGAGCCGTAATTTAAACTTTATTGAATTACTAGCTTTCCGCAGTGCGGTATCACCCGCGTCTTTGCTTACTGCTCTGCTCTCGTCGCCAGTAGCGTGATGTTACATACGTTCCTCGAGTACTTTACATGGGGTGGTGCTTCGAAATCTCAAATGTTAAAAATAGAAAGAGCGCAAAGAGCAGTGCTTAAGGTGGCCCATTACTTACCCTTCTACTACCCTACCACTGAACCTTACTTAAAATGTCAGCTTCCTACAGTTCGCCAACTTTTTATTATACACACAGTGTTACGCAAACATTCCAGTCTCACTTTTAATCCCACATTAAACACTGATAAACGTAATAAAAGAAAAGTTTGCGACACTAAATTATATCGTAATAGTCTTTCACACCGTAGCTTCTGTTTCCTAAGTAATTACCTTTACAATAAACTTAATGCAATCTTAAACATAAGTGTAAGCAAACTATTACCTCATACCTATTAAGCCTGAACTATATTGCCTCTGAAAACCTATTAAATGTTTAAAAATAAGTGTGTCGATTGAAATTGTGTTCTTACTGTATTCTGTGTTTTTGTTTACTTGTTTTATCCTTACGGGTTTTTTTTTTTGTTTCCCTTTTCATTTAATTTAGTTTAATGTTCTCTTATAATAATAAGGGTCTTACAATTGTTTAAAATACGTTAAGTCAACTCAGTCTGTATGGAGGGGGCCTGGTAATCCGTGTGACAGGTTTTCCTAGTACGGATACCAGTCTCCCACAAAGGATTAGTAACCTAACCATTTTTACATGTATTTTAGCATTAAGACACCTTTGTGGAAGAGAAATAAATTATATTATTATTATTATTATTATAGTTATTATACGCAAAAAGAATTTTTGAAATCCGACTGGTAGTTTCATAGATTAGCGCGTTCAAACAAACAAATCCTTCCGCTTTATAATAGTATACTTACATAAGGACGTTATATAATAGTGTATTAAAATATAAGTCGAAATGGTCCAGTGGATTAGGCACCCGCTTCGTAAACACGAGGTAGTGGGTTCGAATCCGGGCAAGTACCAATATGATTTTTCAAATCATATGTACTTTCTAAGTTTATCATGGACATTTCTGACTGACGGTGAAGGAAAACATCGTGAGGATAACTGGACTTAAATGTCTGAAATTGCCAATCCGCCTTGAGCAAGCGTGGTGATTAATGCTCATACCTTCTCTATATGAGAAGAGGCCTTTGCCCTGCAGTGGGACAGTAAATAGGCTGATATGATTATTATTATTATTATAATAGTATAAGTATAGACTTAATTTTTTTAAACTTGACTGTATTAACATCTTTGAATAATTTAACATTCTTATTTGTGTATAAGTAGTTGATAATTTTTGTAGCTATTACTTTGATAAAGAACCCTCCGACGTCTTTTTCTACATTCTAGTGGTAAATTCATATTTTCTTTTTATATGAGAAGCTATATTATTTCTAATAACGTTGGCGCATTGGCGGATATAATAATTTCCTATATCTTCGAAACTATTACTGATCTGCAACATAAGCTATACCGAAGCACTATCTTTAATCCCCATGAGGACAATTATAAGAATTGTTTCATAATATCTTATGATATATTATTTTCGACCATATTTCTTCCCTTTTATTGAACTCAAGGGTACGGAGGGATGATCTACTCTGTACCCTACGCCTCGGTTTAACGCATTACGTGTAAAATATCGTTTTTTAGGTAAGTTTCAGAAAAGAAATTTCCTAATATAATCGTTTTGGATCTTTAGTATACTGTGGCTTTAACATGAACTAGCTTTCCGTGGCTTCCGTACATCTTTGGTTACTGCTCTGCTCCTGTAGTCAGTAGCGTGATGTTACATACGCGACAGTACTGGTCTGTGACGGAACGGTCTAGTGGGCGTAGTCGCATACGTTTCAATACAAAGAATATTTTTTGCCTGATACGTTTAAAGCACGGTCATAGTATGGTACGATGTAGTAGGAAAATTCTATTCGATTCTGATTTTAATGGTCTGAGTGTACCTAACAGTACAATTTCAATCTGTTCGGATACTTTGATTATTCTAGGAACTGCATACGGCAATGACATAAAGTTACTTTCGTTTACAACTTTGGTTCAGTATTGCCACTACGAGTGTGTTCCAATTACATTCAGTACTGGGTTTGTCAAATTTAATGTACTATACTTATCGACATGCGTGTTTTTTATTGTTTTACTTTTTTTATGTTAAATAGATCTTAATAATTAGAAAAGACCGCTACTCTTTAGTAGCGTGAGGGATCGATTTAATAAGGTAATCTTCGAGTAACAAGTGTTAAAAATTTCTTTCATAATACTAGCTAGGGAATTGGTTATTTTAATTTTTTTTAATGATTTTATAGGTAAGTATGTAGATAAATTAGATGCACTTGACGAATCCTAGGGGCTCAGCAGAGAGACATCTAGGGACAGAAACAGTTGTGTTTCTGGCGCTTGTCGCATTCTGTCATCTTGTCACAGCTATCGCATGTAAACAAAGTCTTTGACAATGCAGATGATCTTTTGTTTTCACGGAAGATGGTTGTCATTTAATTTCATCCACATTTTTTCTATTTTTTTTTATCATTGTAATATACCATTAATATCATCAACAAGAATATAATTCTAAACTTGACGCTGGCAGAAATAGCTGACACAATCGTCGCCTCCGTTGCCAAAAAAAAAGGAGAAGAAGAAGACAAAGGAGAAGAAGAAGACAATGCAGATATAAATGATGATAAAACAGCATTCGCCTTAGGTGCAGTGAGTGCATCTCCAACTTGACTAGTTTCGAGCTGCCAACGATTGCTCGTTACTTTTAGCAGATGATCGCTCTACGGACCCTTTTGGTATTGTTCGCCGTTATAGTTGATGCCTTTGACAGACAGATAAAAGAACGTAGTTGTAGCAGCCTTATTACAATATGGCTGCTGGCCATCCTATCATAAGGGTTATACAGTATAGGTATAGGGTTTCACGAATTCTATCCTTCTTTTTTTTATCGCTAGCAGTGGCAGACTAGCAAACAGTCCACGTGTTGGTAAGTGGTAACTGTCACTCATGGACGACAGAGTCCCTAGCATTGCTTCTGAAATTCAAGGGACTCCGCGAAGCCGCTGCCTACCGTGAAGGGAGTGGAGTAGATGAAAGGATTGAAGGAGGGGAGTAAAAAGGAAAGGGAGGAAATTGGGCCTTAGTTGTAGGTAACCAAAACTTTAGAAAAAAGTATACTTCTAAACACAACATCTCGTCAAAATATTAACGAGTTATCCAGTTTATTATTTCGTACAATTTTTTGTTTGTTGTATAACAAAGTTTTAATTAGCTCCATGTTTATATGAACAACGTGTAATGAGACTATTAATATATTGATGGAAGAACGTTGTAATTCGATAAACACGTTTTTTAATATAATTATATTTTGGGCATGTTATCTGCCATCTGAAATATGGTGGTACTTTTTGTATTCCTGTGAATACCGTAAGACGCGACTAGTATACGGACAGAAGTTAGCTGTGCACTATTAATTACCTTGTCACTAACTCACCTACCAAGCCACATATGTGAACTGACGAGGTGTACCACGACCAACAAGGGAACTCGGACATACCTCCTTTGTGACACGCATATGTCCAGCAGTATTAAAAATAATTGTTTATAAATCCAAATGATTTAAATTTATTTATATTTATGCAGAAACGTCTAGTAGTGTTTGTATTAGTTACTTATTATTAAATTTATTGTTTGGTCCTACCGCTGTTATCTAGGTAACAGGGATCAATGGGTCAATAAAATTGTCATGCACGTTGTTGATTATAATAAGAACAAATTATTCTATATAATCTGAGGTTTTGCAAACAAATATCAGTGAGTTTGTCAACTACCTACAATGTGTCCATCATCATTTCAAGCGACAGACTTTTAGTGCTGGACAGGGCCAAGCATGTCCACTTCATCCCTCCTACTAGGTCAATCCAGCTTGTACTGGCCTGTTTTTGAGGAGAATTTAAATAAAACAATCATTTGCTATAATTATATTTATTACTACTCTTGTTCAGTGCACACTCGTCAAACAAAAGTTCAGCTTAAGGAAACGGCGTTTTTATTTTTAGCGATTCGATTCGGGCGATTTCACCCGCGTAAAGTTACATCTTTGGTAACTGCTCTGCGCCCTACCTCAAGAACTGGACTATCAAATACAAAAAGAAATATTCAAATTTGACTGGTAGTTCCAGAGATTAGCGCGTTCCAACAAACAAACAAACAAATAAACTCTTCCTCATTACATATAGATTATTCTAAACAGGCATTATTTTGATATCTTTGTGAAATCTACGTAAATCATGGCGGCCTGTGTTTTATGTGGGACATGTCATAGTAAAACTTTTTATAACCCATAAACCATCGTCTTAAAAATTTGGATGTTGAATCTGCATGACAAAATTGGTAAAACATTATTATGGTTATGTTTGTATGGGCATTCAATATATTTTATTTTCTTTATAGCTTATGGATGTCAGTTGTTCTGTAGTAAACTTGCATATAACACAGTATAGCAAAGTATACTTGTAATTTATTTCGCATAGCCTTCTATTATTAGCATTTAACATCAAAATACATTTACATCATATAAGCTAAATTTCATAATATATGCTATTTTCTATCTCTTTTTAAACACCGTTCCCTCGTCTCAAATCAATATAAAGGAGCTACATTACGTTGTATTTCAATAAACAAATAAAATTGTTATATATCATCGTTTAGAATGGAAGACATACTAGAACGAAAATCTACTTATTACAAAACAAATAATATAATACAAATAATAATAATACATTATACCTACTATGAAACAAATTTAGGAAATTAATTTTGCAGATGGAAAATAGTTATTTCTTATATTTGGAAATAATTTATTCATGAAAAATCATAAAAACAATCTACATTATTCGGTGTTACAACAAACTAATAAATTTCAATTTAACAAAGTGCCTGTTTTAAAAATACAAACGTTAAACAAAACATGAACTGTTTCTTAATATAAATATAATACTAAAATTAATTTATATAAAACACTTTTTATCTAAGAAATTATGAATATGATATTTATATGTCAAAATTATTTGTAAATTATGTCAAACATGATATTTTATTTCTAGAAATAATTTTTTTGAGTCTCATTAAATTGGATTTAAGTGGTTTTGACAAATCCACAAAATTTGTTTATTTGAACTTGGATTTTTCTTCAAAAACTTATTATAAAGAGCAGTTCTAGCTTTTTGAAGACGATTATAACAATATTACTATAAAAAATCAATAATTATATAATCAAATTGTGTGTTGTGTGAAATAATTCTGACATAAATAAAAAGATCGAAGATATTATGATCGTAGATGATATAACATAGTTGTTGTGAATTTATCTAACTATATATCACAAAACACAGACGAGATGTTTAAGCGAGTAAACATTATAATTATGTATTATTATTTACATTTATAATACTTCATTGTTAAATATTTCCTTATTTATACCTACGCTTACATACAGTTAATACGTTTTTTAAAGTATTTGACACTCATTTAAAATACATTTCAAGATAATTTTAAATGTTTGAAAATGGCTCAGATTATCACTTAGTTATGATATTTAATCCAAAATTTTGAACTAATTGTAGTATATCAGTGCCATTTTCAAATATTAATTCGTTTCGCAGCTAATTTACATTCGTTACACTTTGAACTCTACATGGACGAAGCCTTTATCGTTCGTTATTTATCTTTATATCGTAATTACTTAACATCATCGAATTAATTTCTAACATTTAACATACAAATTATTTTTATTAGAAAATTCAGCCATCTTGTATTTATCGGCCATTTTGTTGAGGCAAGGTCTAAGCGATTCTCTGAAATTTGATTGTACTCGTACACTATTATTAATATATTTTATAATTATTTATCCAAATATATCTATTGGTGAAATCTGTGCTTTTAAACAATTTAATCATGTGCCCATCGTAATATTATATTTTATTTTTAATACTGTAATTTGACAAAAGAATTCTCAAACGATGTGCAAATGTGCTATAAATCCATTTTCTATTTTATTAGTGATATTATAAAGTATATAAAGTTATTTTATATATCGGTTGTATTTCAAATTATTGTACAATTAATTGTAAAATTTTTGGCAGTGAATAATTGTATAATTATTATGATATGAATATAATTGTGTTTATAATTAGCATATCAGATACGATAATATCATTATAGTTATGTTATTATAAATTATTCTTCATTTAAATTTCTGTTATCACTTGTGATTTTAAATATTTTGGTGTTTTTATATTGTATTAATAACAACAAAATATTAATTTATGTGAATTATTCTTTAGTAATCGCGTTTTAAAACTATATTTATAAAAAATCTCTACTTTAATGTAATTTGAATTACAACCAACATTAATCATTTTAAAACGATTTATATTTTTGAAATATTACAATTATTATTATAATAATATATCGTCGTCTGTCAATTTTGGCTTAACGCTATATTATAATGATATAATCTCTATATACAATACTTCCCCTAAAAGGCATAGGATATTAAATACAGTGGTCCGTTAATTAATATCTAGAAGCCCTACTTTTACGGGGTTAAAATTATAAACAGCAGAAAAGTAGACCGCCATATTGAACTATAAATATATAAACATTTAATTACATCAATGCTGCAAAAATATTTTTGATACATTAGGCCTCCTAGAACATTCTACAGAAATATTTTAATCTGATAAAAATGATACAAATCTTAGATACCTACGCGTAAAATAAGACAAGTGTTTGACTTTGAAAATGCTTAGCAGTTTCAAAATCAGTCATCGATATCCAAAGTTTATTTTATGAGAAACGTCAAAATTTTGATTGTCGTGCTTCATTTCTGTCTGTTTAATCTCATGTTTGACAATAGTACAGTCATTTTATAAGAAAAATCACCTGGAAAGTTTTCCAGGAGTAATTTTATAGATTTTAATGTGCTCTTTCGACTATCGACTTCCGGATTTCGACTTTGCCACCTTGTATTTTTGCCACTCGCACCGCCATGTTAAAAAATGACCCGTAATAGCAGTTTTTCGACCATATCTCCTTTCAGACTCGTTTCACTTTAAAAACGGGTTTACAAAATAAAACTAGAGAAAATTTGGATTATTCCTAACCAGACCCGAAAACCGTTACGGGTATCGTTATGAATAAATATACATTTTTTTACCGTTAGGCCGTTTTCAGGTTCTAGTTGCACCTATCTGGTTTTATGCTATGAAATGTGCGACAATCTTTTGACAACTTAAAAATTGTTCAAAGAGTTAATGTTTATTTTGTCAATGCATCCCCTTCATGCTATATTTTCATACGTACCTTACCTGTCATTTAAGCAACACTTGTGGGTAGGTAGATGGGTAGAGAAAATAATTTGTGTAAATAAAAAAATATATAAAGCAGGTACGAAATAATTTATCCTAAAATACTTAAAGTAATTCGATTTATTGATTCGACTAGATACAGACTAGTTTTATCTAGGTATAATTATGCAAGGTTGATGTTGACGCCGACGCCTGTTACGAACTCATCCCTTATAAGCGGTAGAAGGGCTGTGTGCCTGCAACAAGAGAAATAAAACATGAATTTGTAAATAGTGTTTTATAAAGCTAGTTTATAGATTAGTACTCTGTGAGGATCGACAGATTTGCGAAACACGGTGGTAGCTCCCAAATATTGCAGAGATCGTTACTGAAATTTCTTTTCTTTAATATTAGCAATTCCGATTGTGTTCACCACCTCACGGGCTGCTTACTACGGGTCAAATATTGAGGAGTAAAAAAAAAAATTCGAACGTCTTTGGCGACCGTGAAGAAGAAGGGAATCAGGCAGGAGAAAGGAAGGAAAAGGAGGCATCAACTTATCAAAGTCCTTTACCATGATACTTATTAGTTTTAAATCGTGCAAAAATATTTATAATAAAGCACAAAACAAATATGATCTTCAAAAAGTATATTAAATCCATAAAAAACCCTCAAATCAAACAAAGAATATGATAAAAGGACAATATTGTTTGTGACTGAGGCTCAAGGATGTCACGTACGTCCAGTTGGTGTTGAGCTCTTGTCTGTATTGTTCAGCACGTATGCTTTGTTTGTTGACAGCCCTAACGTTAGGGTTAACTCGTAACATAATCGTTACGATGTGTTTGCTTAAACGTATATTACTTTTGTTGAGGAACAAAAAATGTTGTTTGGTGAGTTTTAGGTTATTGATTTTTTAGATAAATGTGTTCAGTTTTTGTATGCTGAACGGATATTGTATTATGCAATCAAAATGTTGATAAAATACCTAAATAAGAGTTTTGCAGTTTGAGGGTAATAGCAAAAGTACAAAGTTATTCATAGATTCTAACTAAAGTGAATCATCTTTCATTGCTGGACTTAAGTATCACTAGTTTAACCGAGCAACAGATGGATGATTACGGCCGATCCTAATTGTATTTGTCTGATTAAAGTAGCAATACTTGAAGGATTAAACTTCTTTTGGCTGGAATAATGTTACTTTATTTGAGGTTTTCATAGAACAATTTGAATTAATCCCACCCTCTCGTTTTTTATTCAGAACGACACGTGCAGACTGAAGTGCCACCCTTTCACAGTGGAATCTAAAGGGTCTCGAACAAAACGGTTCAGCACTTCATACTTTTGTCGCTCTATTAAAGCCTCTTTACCAGCGCATGTGTTCCCATCTAATTATTATCCTGGATCTTTTAGCGGGGCTTTTTTTTTGGCTTTTGGAATGTTGTTCGCCACTTCTAGATTCCACTGACTGCTTACCATCAGGCAGAGTGGAGTCACTTTGATGGGCTAATATATATAAAAAAATACAACTTTAATATTTAACTTTAAATGTTCTCTTTTATTGAGTAACAACCCTAGCTTTATTTATGCTAACAATATGCTATGTCATGATTGAATACTCGTTCCAATTGTAAATGGTAATTTGAATCGCATTGCTATTCGTTAGGAGTGATAATTTTATTTATTACTAAATAATACTATGAGAAAATTTTGTGGGTTTGATTTCCAGCCTGGACAAATCTTTGTGTGATGAGCATGATTGTTTGTTCTGTGTCTGGGTGTAATTTATCTATAATATGTATGTATTATTCAGCATAAAAAAATTTATATATGTAGTATATCAGTTGTTCAGTACCCATTACACAAGCAAATATAATTGCTTAATTTGGGGCTAGATGGCGCTGTGTGAATGTTGTAGAATATTATTATTATTAATATTTCTCAGTAAGCAGAGTAATGGCGTATTTACATTGGTCATATTTTAGTTAACATTGTTATTATTTATGCTATGTATTAATATTAAAATATTAATACATAGCATATAACGAAGATGTATGACAAAATGGATGAAAACATTAATTTGGCAACAAACACCTATACACAGTTATTGCTCATTGCTTATTTGCTCTTTACAATAAACCTACAGTATCGAACAGAAAATTACAGGAACAATAAATAATCTTTATCTTTTCATAATCTTGTTATACGCATCCTTCCAAATTAATATAGTTATTGTTCCTGTAATTTTCTGTTCGATACTGTAGGTTTATTGTAAAGAGCAAATAAGCAATGAGCAATAACTGTGTATAGGTGTTTGTTGCCAAATTAATGTTTTCATCCATTTTGTCATACATCTTCGATGTCAAACAAACTAAGGTTACAACTTACTATCGGATGGCTGATAGTAAATCCGTAACACCTTGTGTTTACGAAGTTGGTGCCTTATCCACTGAACCATTTCGACTTTCAGGAAAAAAGATAAGAGAGGAAAGGGACTAGTTGTATAGTTGTCTAACATTTATATTTTTTAACTATCTTTACAGCGTAGGTAGCATCCCTAACTCTCAGGGTTGTCAGTTATGTAAAGTGAAGACAATTATATTTGCAAGGAATTCATTTATGCTAGCCGAGTGTTCCTTCAATTGATTGAAGGTTCTGCAAACTATATTTCACGATTTTGTAAAGTTATTCTTTTACTTACATTTGCTTAGATATACTTTATAATAACTAATAGTAATGGGTAACTAAAAAGTTTTATATATTATTGTAGTTAGGACTTACTTTGGCCTTATATTTTTAATTACCTATTCAATTGATGTTTCGTTTATTCATGACAAATTATATTTCATTTTTAAAATTGTAATTAACTAAAAGACTTTTGACCAGCCTCGATAGACGTGATAGCCTCGATACAATCATCATATCAGCCGAAACACGTCTATTGCTGGTAATAGACCTTCTCAAATTTTTGCTACATTAACCGGTCGTGATCATCCATCAGCTGCCTGCTCTTAACAGGTCGACGATTCAACTTGTGAGAGCTCTGCCTACTTGGTAATACTATCTTTGACTTAATTACAGTAAGCATATAAGCTGAATCTATACTCTAATTTATATGCATTCAGTAAGCATATTGAAATAGGTTTTACATAAGTCATAGTATTGCCCTACTAAATAAAGTGTTTACCCGCAATCACGTCTCCTGCTGGAGCATGTTTATATAACAACTCCAGGTCAGAGGGACATTGGCATTTATTCAGTAATATCACTTATTTAAGGATACTATTTGTACCTCACAAATAAAGTGTTTACTCTATGTTTGTCTAGCTGGAACATAATTAAAGCAATTCTTGCTTGAACACACAGAGACACCGGCTTATTCGATAACAACATTTAATTAAAGTATTTTTGTGTGTGGTATCTATTTTATACGGCTTAAATTTGTCTCTTGATTGCAACAGACATACGTTTTTTAATACAGGCTCCTTTTTACTTCTGATTAAATTCATTGCAGAGTCCAACGCGGTAAGGTTCAGCAGTCTTTGGGGTCAAACCTCGATATATTATATGTGATGTTGGAATAGTCCTGAAATTTTGTTTTAGGGATAATTCTCCTTACGTGTTTTTCATTGAGACTCCTGTATCACTTACTTAAAGTAATATAATCCTACTTTACTAAAATACTTACTCATGTGGCGCGGGCCACGCTGGAGCGTGCTTGTGCGTGGCAGCCCTGGCGCGAGCGAGCAGGGTCATCACGGCGCGTTTAGTCGGAGACATAGCGGCCCGCGCGCCGCCCAGCAATGGCCGCTTGCGCGCTGTGCTCGCAGGCGCCCCACCCGCACCTGTCGCATAATTTATCAAGGCCGGATCCACACGTTGGTCTGAATATAGGCCACAACGGCACTTGTCTATGTAAATCTAGAAAATAGCATTGGCCCCAATTGGGGGATCATTGGTAGTGCTATTTTCTAGTTACACACGACGGACGAGTGTCGTTAGGACCAGTGTTGGGGCCAAAGTGTGGAGCCGGGGTAAATGCGTTTTGTTGTACCAATCTGTTGTAATAAATAGATTTTAGATTCCGCGGAGCGATCAGCGGGGCGGGGCGCTTGGTTTTTGGGCACTTTTAGGGGTTAAAGTTTTTCGTCACGCTTTGCTCCAAGAGAATTTGAAAAAATATACTGTACTTATTATTATATTGCATCCTTGCTTGCATCAAAAATAGGGGCATTGTTGTAGAAGCGTGTGTGACGAAATACTCGATTACTAAAAGCGCCCAGATATAAAAAAAATACACTTCTCTGTCGTAGGCTCCGCTAAACGCTGGCCACGGGAATACAAGATGCGCGTACATACTTTTAATATTATATAATAAAATCATGCCTTACATCAAAAATCCGTGAGTTAGTTCCCATTTTATAAAATATGGAAAGCGTACTTTTTACCAGACACAGTTCTAAGTCTGAGGAAGGACTCTCTCTACCGACATGTTATATCTTACCTCTTTATTGATGAATCATATAATATCGATGAATAAATAATTTACGAGTTACATCTCTAATTTTCTTTATTTACTGAAGAATAAAGTCGCCGCAACATGTTTCTGACCAAGTTTTGTTCACAATGCAGTAACAATACTAAGAGAACACAAATTAGACGTACTGTGACATGGGAATGAGTGAGAACAAGAAAGGGTAGAGAAAAGAGGACAAGATGTAATACTACTATTATACACATATTATATTTTATACCCATTCGATCGAATTTTGACTTTCGAAATAGAATTAGGTCCAGTTTCCACCAATGCGGAGAAGAGACGTGTTATTTCCAAAAATGGGGAAAGGGCATGCGTAGTGTACGTAGCGGTACACACAGTTCTTTTCTCTGCTTTTGTGGAAACCGGACCTTGTGCCTATTGTTACTTACCACACCAGTTTTATAAGAAAGGTTACCTTCAGTAACGGTCGTAAAAATAATTAAGTAAATCAAGAAGGTAATAAGGCTATAAATTAAATGTAATTAAGCTACAGGTATACAACCTACTTCAGTAGTAATGATGTCTAGACGCAGCGTACTCAGTTTACGATATTTTTATATTAGACACTCAAGTTGTAAGAGGCGAGCGATTTAATTAAAATTGTAACAGAAAACTAGATAAAAACAAACGAATCTCATAAAACAAAGGTATTTAAGACAACTATCATACATATAAAAAAAGGGAACCAATTTCCGAGGAAACCCTATCAAATAAAAAAATTATTTTTGAAATCGGTCCAAAAATGATCCAGTTATGTGGTAACAAACATACAAAAAAAATACGATCCGAATTGAGAACCTCCTTCTTTTTAAAGTCGGTTAAAAACAGGCATGTGATGAAGACTTTGCAAATTTATAAATGCTTAGAAAGCCTCTCGTGATGTTTTCGTAATTGTCAATGTAAAACTAGACATATTTGTGTATGGATATAAATATAAATCATCTAGGATAAGAATCAAATCAACAATACTCAACGTAATGGTAGTGATTTAGCACATAAACGATTAGCGGAGTTAAGCAACATAGAGTGCGGCTGGCTCATGGATGGAAGACCGCATAGTGGTATTTGATCTAAGCGACTCCGTGCTTCGGAGGGCACTTTAAAAGTCGATCCCAGTTGTTACCAAGTTGATAGAAGTCATTCGGTCAAGTCAGATGCCTCTATGGACGACCTGAACAAATCCTGACATTAGGTTACCACTATTTTATTTGAGTACATAAATAAACCGGTGTCAGGTGATGCGGGTCAGGCTTTCCGCAGGTATAAACGGGACCGCTCCGAAGACAACTGGAAACTTTTTAAAGTTGCAAGGAATCGGTGTAATCAGATAATACGTAACGCAAAACGCCGACATATTCTCAACAATCTTAACACCTCTACTCCCGCTGATATCTGGCGGTTTCTAGAAACGCTAGGTATCGGTAAACGGAGACCCACGGATTCTCGGTTGACGGTTGGTCTTGATGATATTAATAAACATTTTACCTCTTCTATTCCTTTTAGTAATCAGACCAAGTGTTGTACCTTGAATTACGTGGCTTCCTTACCTAAACCCAACTTAGACTGTCCTTTTAAATTTTCTCCAGTTGCACCGGGTGAAATCAAGAAGATAGTCCTGTCCATCAAGTCCAACGCGGTGGGATGCGACGGCATTAGTCGCCGTATGATTGTCCAGATTCTAGATTGTCTCTTGCCTGCAGTTTCACATTTGATTAACTTTTCACTAGAATCTGGGCAGTTCCCAGCACTGTGGCGCAAGGCATTTATTATTCCTTTACCTAAAATCCCTAATCCTACAGCTCCCAACCACTTTAGACCCATATCCATTCTTACATTCTTATCGAAAGTTGTCGAGGCCTCTGTGCAGAGGCAGTTAGCTCGGTATGTCTTTTGCAACAACTTATTACGCCCTCTGCAATCTGGCTTCAGACCAGGACACAGCACAACTTCTGCTCTCCTTAAAGTGACTGGCGATATTAGGGCGGGCATGGAGGATACCAAGGTCACAGTACTCACTTTGGTCGATTTCTCAAATACCTTCAATACCGTCAGTCACGATATCCTACTGTCAATCCTCACCCATCTCATGGTTTCTCCTGATGCACTGGAATGGTTCTCAACTTATCTTCAGGGGCGTCAACAGGCAGTCCGTTCAGATGATTTATCATCCACGTGGCTTGACCTCAACTCCGGCGTCCCTCAAGGCGGTATACTTTCACCCCTATTGTTTTCTATCTTTATTAATTTTCTAACTCCAAATCTTCATTGTTCGTATCATCTTTATGCTGATGACTTGCAACTGTATTCTACAACTAGTGTGGATGATGTGTCGGTGGCCATTAGCAATATCAATCGTGATCTAGACGCTATAAAGTGTTGGTCTGATAGATTTGGCCTTTATGTAAATCCTACTAAGTGGTCTGGCCATTGTCATAGGTAGTCAGCGCTTAATAAATAGACTGGATATCCGATATGTACCACCGGTTGTTTTTGATGGATCGACTATTCCATTTAGTCATGTTGTAAAAGATCTTGGACTGCTCATTGACTCCAATCTCAATTGGAGAGCTCAGGTCACCAGTGTAAGTCAAAGAGTAACAGGTATCCTACGTGCCTTATACCGCTTGAAGAACTTCCTTCCGACTAAAACCAAGGCAATGATTGTGCAGACTTTAATTTTTCCTTTAATCGACTATGGTGATGTATGTTATTTTGACCTGAATGCAGATCTGCTCAATAAGTATGACCGACTTCTCAATAACTGCATTCGATTCATTTTTGGTCTTCGTAAATATGATCATATCTCTTCCTCTCGTTCTGATCTAAAATGGTTACCCATTCGGCAGCGCCGAAATCAGCGCGCTCTTAATACCTTATTTTCTTTTTTACACTCTCCCACACTACCCAGTTATTTATCTCCACACTTCCAACCTTTGTGTTCATTTCATGACAGAAATCTTCGCTCTTCTAATAATCTTCTTCTAGCATGCCCCTCTCATACTTCTGATTTCGTACATTCTTCCTTCTTTATTCAATCTATCTTACTCTGGAATACGCTCCCTTTTGAAGTCAGGACGGTTACGGACCGCTATAAATTCAAACTAAAGGATATACTCTTCGACAGATTGGCAGAATCATCACATTAATAGTATAAGTATATATGTATATTTATATATCAGTATTTGTGTATGTATTGTATCTATATATATTATAAGTATATGTGTATTAAGTATATATTTATTTACGTATATTACCTATATCAGGCAATAATCTTTTGTTGCTAACTTGCACCTACTTCGTTTATCTCTGCATCACCCAAAGGTTGGCCGGTAGAAAATGCCTTTGGTATTAAGCCCACCCATGTACGATTTGTGCATAAAGTTAATAAATAAATAAACCGCTAGTTAAAATGTTTTAAAATCACAGTTGACAACTGTATTTATCATGACAAGGCTCTGGCAACTTTGTTCGGTATTCTCACTATGTCAAAAATAAATAAAATATATACGGTCGAATTGAGAAACCTCCTCCTTTTTTTGAAGTCGGTTAAAAATCACTTCATTTGAAGCCTAAGGCACAAATTCTGATACAGGCGATACGTCGCATTTCTTGAAATTGTTAAAAATAAAACAATAGAATTCTGAATCCATCAAATGTATTTATTAGGTCTGCTTTTAATCAAGTGTAAAAAGTGCAATAAATAAATGTGTTGCTGTCTTGTAACTTGTACCATACATCAAAACAAATGATGCCTTAACAAAACACAGTGAAATAGTTGGCAATTAATTCTGAGGCAACATTTCAATTTAAACCGACTTTGTTCTTAGAACCGCTCAGTTATTAGGAAATGGATAAACAGATCGACAAACAAATATTTCTCTTTGAATTTTAAACTAATTGCTTTTCGGTTAGATTTGAGTTTACTTTGTATAACTCTTTCATACGAATGTATTTTTCATTTTCAATTTCTGGTGGCCAATATTTTAGTTTTGTATGTTCCATATTTGTAGAGGGTACAAAAGAGTTTTGATTATGAAGCTGACAGTTTTAGATTGGAAGGTTGAAAATTGTTTTAAATTCGTTTGATGTATTGTGATGATTAAAAGTATTCATTTAGATTTTGCACGTATGGAGTTTATTAAGAAAATAGTCTTTTGCTTAACAATCGATCTATTATTGTTATTATTAAGTTGTATGTGTTTCTATCCACAGCTACAACATCTAAGTTTGTGCATTTAGATTGTTCTTTGATTGGTGCATAAAAACACAATTAGAACGTAAGACTACAATTACATGATTCAAGTTCCTTATTCACACAGTTATTAGCAGAACCAATTAAATAAGCTTTAGTACAAACAGCTCGTCTCTTTGAGCGCAGTAATGAGGATAGACAAAGTTATTATAAATCTTCTCTTGTTGCATTATAGTATACTGATGATTTGTAGTTTGAATTTTATTAAAGTAGCAATTAGGTTTATTATAAAATGATAATACTATTTTCCTTTACGTAGGGAGACTTAAAAAATATAAACGATACATTCATGAATTATAATAAGTATGTAGTTTGAAGAGTGAGAGAATTAGGTGCAAAAAAGTGTAGAATGAATTCCTTGTTAGACAGTTTCATGTTATGCGTTTTATTTTTGTTGTACTTACCATGTTACCTGAAACTTAGCTTAGTTCTCATTGCTCAAGCTCGCAGCGGGAACTAAACTTAAAATTTGAAGGACAGTTTTAAAGTACGAAGCAGTAACTTTGCGTCACGAATATGCTTAAGCTATCTGAGCTTAGTTTGAATCTGAGGACTAAATAAACTGCGACGTACCAATCTTGCGTTAAGAATAAGCTTACAATCTGGGCTTAGTTGAAATCTGGGGGTCTAAATAAAGTGCGACGTACCGACCTTGCGTCGCGAGCGCATGCACAGCAGCTGGCTTTACTCCTCGCAGCGCCGGGTGGGCATGAAGAACGCCGCCTAGCACTGGGCTACTCAGCCCAAGGATGTCGGCTCCACCTGGTTATTGTTAGTAATTAGTATAACATGCGAGCTTAGTATTAGTGGGCTTAGTATTGGTATGCTGAGTATTAGTGGGCTTAGTATTGGTATGCTGAGTATTAGTATGCTTAGTATTAGGAGTATCGGTGACCTAAGCTTACATCTCAACGTGTAGAGACATACGTATGTATACATACATACATTAAAATAAAAAATGGGCAGTATGTGATGTGTCTTGCAATATTTAATGATTGTAACATAAAAACGCACAAACGGAATTATTTTGTTTTAGGCCTTTAAACTACAGCGAATACGTTAAGATTGGGCAATTTTAATTTAATTTATTTTTCACTTTTTTTATTAGTTATCTTCTATTTTATTGTTAATTCTTTTCAGAATTTTTAAACATCAGTCCAAACTCTAGGATTGAACAGACTTTTCTTAAAATGGACAGTTAATGGTCTGGTAATATCTTAACTTAAAATTAAATAAACTTTCTAGAAAATAGCTGATGTTAAAATACGAAGCTTAGTTTTAGAACTTTTGAGTTCAGCTCTTTGAGTTAAGCTCTGCCATGAATGTTATACATTATCAAGTACACTACTGTAAAAACACCTCTAAGGCGCTTATCATTAGGTTAGTTTTCCCAGAAATTGTTGCACTGTTACGGCGTTTTTGATTTTCAGCTTTGAACTCAATAAGAAAACTGAAGTAATTCAGCTAATGATCCGTAACTAAGAGTTTGTTGAAGAAAATTGCACGATAGTTTTAATACTAGAGTACAGTGTTGTAGTAGGTAAAATTATTTATTTATTGATAAATAAATTAAATTATTAATATAGATCGAAGAAGCCGGACTTCATGATTTAATAAACATAAAAATAATTGCAAAGAAAAAAAAAAGTAAGACAGAAAATATTGTACTAAATAATTCATTTTAAGAAAAAAGATAATCCGACTTTAAAACTATACCTAGTACAAACCTAAACAAACAACTAAAAGTAGAATTACTTAATATAACTTGAACAAAACATTATCTATGTATATTTTGTTTTTGTTATTTTATTCAAAAAGCGCTGAACCAATTGCCATTATATTTATATGAATCCAAGTCTGAAACATGAGCTACCTTGCAAAAAAAAGTCACTATAATCCATTCATAATTGGCGGAGGAATCGTATACCACACATACAAAAAAATACGACTCGAAATGAAAACTTCCTGAGTACTTCAAATAAGATTTTATTAAGGTGTCAAAAGGAATATTAGGTAATAGACAGTAGCGTATTAAAATATCACCTTACTGCTGAGGTGTAAAACTTACTCGTTTCCCTAGCTTGTCTTAGAACGGGCACACATAATAATCTTTTTGTCCTATTATTCCATTGCATTACAATGTATGAAAGGTCGCACATTACAGGGCACGAATACTGTCTGGGCTTAGTGTTCAAACGAACACAACAGAAATTCTAAGGACTGTCGGGTACCTGCTAATGGGCGCCCGGCCTTATACATAAACCGAGCACAATACCCGCAGACCACAAGCTAATACTGAGATTATAATTATATTTGGACAGAATAATCTAATATTGATTGACGCGAATAGCGGTAATTGATAATGGGTATTAGCCTAAATAAAGGTATAAGCCGCGCCTAAAAGAAGATGCTTTTCAAGAAATTTACTTTCGCGGTCCTTCAATGGTGATGCTTACGAACTGCTACATAGAGGCTTCGGGTTCGATTCCCGGGTTGAAAAAAATATAATGGATATATCGATTGATGATAAAATTGTGCCTGATAAAACGCGACAGGCCTCCAGTACCCTCTGTTCACCCTTTATGGCAAAATAGCGTGATGCTTTGTAGGTTTGAGTTCTTTAACGTTTTGCTTCTCTATCACAGTAACCTGCCTCTATGTGACGTGCCTTGAAGCGATACAACCGCGCATTGTAAGCCGCGAGCCAGCAGTGTTGACCGATGCCTCGCAGGGATGAACGTTCGTGAATTGCATTTGTAAGTAGATAGAAATGTTTTTGACGGTATAAATCGATACATGAAGAATACAAAAAACACGCGAGTGAAATTTATGCACGAAGGATGGCTGTACTGTAATACAAACGCTAACTCTAACCACACAGTTCAGCACTTCATACTTTTGTCGCTCAATTAAAGCCTGGAACTCTTTGCCATAGCATGTGTTCCCATCTAATTTTGATCCTGGTGGATCCTCCTGGGTCCTTTAAGCAGGGAGTGAAAAAGCATCTCACTAAGCCGCCATAGTGGAGGCCACCATACCAGTAGTTTGGCTTTTGGAATGGTGTCCACCACTTTTGGATTCCACTAACTGCTTACCATCAGGCAGAGTGAAGTCACTTTGGTAGGCTAATATAAAAAAAAACGGAAAAGTTTAAGTGTACCTTTACCTTTTGCTATTATGAAAAGCGTGTGAAAATGCCGAAATAAACATGGTTTCTTCCAAACATTATTATTACTCTCTAATAAGATCGTTTAATTTGTAACTTTGTTTTGTTTTTATTTATTGTAATACAATGGCTTTCTATATATGATCTATTTATGCAATCGCTTGTATAGTCAATCATAAATTGCTTTACCACCCGTAGACTAAATGTCATTTGCATATCACAAAACAATAATGTCTATTTTTGCTTGCAACTTACCTCAGTACAGTGGCAGTGGTCACTAAATGATGAGTCTTATTGAATTTCAATATTTATGTAATTTTTTGTTAAAAGTGGTAAAGCAAATTATGTGGTCGACTATACAATAAATAATAATAATGATATGTGGACACTATCACACATCGTCATCTAGTCCCAAGCTAAGCAGAGCTTGTGTTATGGGTACTAAATAACTGAAGTATAATACAGTAGCATTCCGCGGCGTGGTTTCACCCGCGTCTTTGGTTACTGCTCTGCTCCCGTCGCCAGTAGCATGATATTACATAACCTATAACCTTTCTCGAGAACTAGGCTATCATATTCAAAAAGAATTTTTCAAATCCAGTCGGATTTGAAAAATTGTTTGAACGCTCTAATCTCTGGAACTACCAGTCGGAAGTTCCAGAGATTAGAGCGTTCAAACAAACAAACAAACAAACTCTTTCGCTTTATATATTAGTATAGATATACTTATTTTTTTTTTATAAATACATACTTAGTATAACAAATAATATTAATGTCAATATGTCTATTATTGACAGCGTTTCAGGTCCCGGGATTTTAATGAATCTTGAGTTGAAGTTTGTTTAAAGAAAGCCACTGAGAGTGATGTAAGTAATATACGGAGTGTATATTACTTAGATCACTCTCAGTGGCTTTCTGAACTGAAAATTTTAATTGTGCCTTAGTGACCGTTGGCACATTTTGTACTGAATCATAAAACAATTTTCAGGGGATTTTTATGACACCTTTGTCAGGTCCACAGTTTACCCTGAGAGAAGCTGTAATGTAATGTGTCTAATATGGAAATTAGAAGAGTTTATTTATGTGTTTGAACGCGTTAATCTTTGGAACTACCAGTTGTATTTAAATAATTATTTGCGTTTGATAACCTATAACCTTTCCCAAGAACTGATTCTATAAAAGGTTATGGGCTATATAACATCATGCTACTGACAACGAGAGCAGATTAGTAAGCAATGACGCAAGCTAGTGTATCTTAACTATAAAGCGGAAGAGTTTGTTTGTTTGAACTCTCTAATCTCTGGAACTACCAGTCGAAATTAAATAATTCTTTTTGCAATTGATAGCCCAGATCTTGAGTAAAATTATAAGCTATGTAACATCACGCTACAAGCCACAGGAGCAGTTTAGTAACGAGAGATGTAATTTATGTAGGTGAAATCGCGCTGCGGAAATCATATTTTAAAATTATAAAATTTATCACTGCCGACTTATACGGCTTAAGCAGTCATTTATGGAATTGTTTAACCGTGTTTCACTGTCGAGTGCTTCACAATACAATGATGATAAATTAAGCCATATTTTATACTTTAATTTCAGTACCTACTTATTTTGTATATAATTTACATGTTTTATTGTAGGTAAGTAAGGTAAATAGGTAATGACAGTTAAGATAAATAGAATACAGTGTAAGTGTATTGTAATACGAATACTTCATTGACAAAATTAAAATAATGAGCCTAATTTGCCTAATAATGTGCCGACTGACTCCGTGGTGCAGTGGGAGCGCAAGCGACTGCTGTGCACGAGACTGTGTGTGTTGGTTCGATCCCCACACGGGACGAAACTTTGTGTGATCTATAAATATTTGTTTCGAGTCTGGGTGTAGGTACTTTGTAAAAATTATTAAATGTATGTTTGTAAAAAAAAGGGTTTTTTTCATAAAAAGAAGGCATGGAATCAGGTTATATTTTTGATTAACAGATATATTCTTACCAAGTAAAGAGTTTTGTGTGAGCAGATGATGGGTAGGCTGCTGTAGTACTCCGCCGCTGACTAGCACTCCGTGTCCTGTGTGTCCTGCTGCCAGCTGTGACAAACGTACATAACAACAATAATTACAATAATGTAAAATAATCAAATATGAACAATTTTTGCTGCTTCTGTGATTCGGTGGCACTGTGTACGGGTTACCACGTAGAGGTCTCGGGTTCAATCCCCGGGTCGGATAAAGTGATATTGGGTTTTTCTGTTGAAAAATTCTCAGTATTGGCCCGGAGTCTGGAATTGTGCCCGATATATGACAACAGGCTCCCGCTGATACATGGGACCAAAAATAAAAAAATGGCTAAAAGTGGGCGGTTAAACACCTCTGCCTCATTTTTTTTGTTCCCAATTTGCTATCTGCAATCGCCTGCAGAGCCATATTTTTGTGACACTTCAGCAAGTGGCACCAAAATAAGGCGGTAAACATCGTCATTATGACCTAAGTTCAGTAGGTCTCTGGTTAGTTTGTTTGTTTGGCAAATATGAACAATAATAGCGGCGTTTTACCTGAAAATAAAACGCATATTAATTTACTTACCTTATTCGAAGCTTATTTAAATGAGATAGGCACTTCCTGTTCCCGTCTTACGTTTTTCTCTGTTTTTCGTATCATTTCATCTCTTTTTTCCTTGTCACTTCCGCCTGGCAGTGATGGTTGGTTACAGCCGCCATTTTAATTTCATTGAGTCATTTACCAGGCAGAGCTTGTCTATAAGCTTCGAATAAGGTAAGTAAATTAATATGCGTTTTATTTTCAGGTAAAACGCCGCTATTAATTTGACTTGAGCGTTATTCGAAGCTTATTTAAATGAGACGTGTTTGTTATCGCCTGGTGGAAGTGACGGAGATGCCAATGTGAGAATAGTATTTTAAATCACACTGTTTACAGTGTAAGCCAGTAATGTATAGATGGTAGGTATATGCATTGAATGAAAAGAAAAAAGTAAAATGAATAGTTAACATAAATATATTTGTTTCAAGAAAAAACCAAAAACATAGGCAATATACCTATCGTCTAATTATATTGTTTAATCAACTGCATTAAACAAAGTGGTAATCGAAGGTCGATTTAAAGTAGGTTTAACCTCACGTTTTTAAAATTTATAAAAAGTATTTAGAGATCGCCAGTTTCCCCTAGCAAGAATCTCATCAAGAGGGTAATTATCAATCCAATTTTTGGATGCCACAGCTGACCTTACACTGCCAGGGGATGCTTTTATACCGGCATCTACTAATAGGGATTTAACCCAACCTGCAATTAGTGTTTTCGATGCAGGTCTTGGAACTCCTCTAATATTAATAAACAAATTACCGACATTCGCAGCACTTCTACGGCTTTCAAGAAGTAAGATTGTATGCTTAGCCCAGTAGACAGGGTCTAAGTTTTTATTATCTTGATTAGAAATTAACCTCCAGCCGGATTGTCCATAATCTGCAGAATCGGTTTTCGAACCAAAAACTGGCCAAAAAATTTTTTCACTATTTTGATTGAAGTAGTTGTTAGAATAAACTCTGAGCAAAGTTAAATCATGGATCCTTCTACCAGAGCATACGAGAAGAAAAGCAGCTGTATGTCTCTGCACTTGAAAAACATTATTTTCATCAATATGTTTCTTCTCTAAGAAGGTGGTGACTTCAAGTCCCAAATGGTGACCGGTTTATGTAATGCTATTGATTTTAAAATATGCTTCACTAGAACATTTGAACTTAATTATTGGCCTGATGTTTTCGGGTTACAAAGAGTGGATACCACTGATTTGTGTAATATAATAGAATTATATGATAAATTATTAACTAAATGGAGATCAGATAAAAATCTAGCCAAGCCACTTGCTGTTGGAAATGAGGAATTAAACTGGTAAGATTCACACCAAACTAGCCATCTTTTTCAAGCACTGCTATAAACTTTACGTGTAGAGGGACGCCATGACTTTTCAAGAAGTTCTAACTGACTACTATCCCAAGATGTTAGCATCCCAGACCCCTTTTGATCGAGTTACCTTAAACGCAAGATGCCAATGAAGGCGTTATACCTAAACATGAAATTTGCCTAAAAAGCTGTTTGCCCTAAATGAAAGATGCCGATGAAGCAGTATGCCTGAATTGTGAAATTGACTTAATAGCGGACCTTGGGTATTAGAAAAGACGGAAGAAAAATCCACGCTAGGTTGTAATTCCACGTCTGGGAGAAACGCGTCGTGAAATAGAGCTTTGTCGTCGTTGTGATCCAGGGACACGTAGTTCGTCACTACATGTGCTCGATGGGATGCAAACAAGTCGACCAATGGTACTCCCCATTTGGAGAAAATTTTGTTCGTGCATTTTGGAGATAGATGCCACTCTGGAGTCGCGCGTAGCCTCGACAGATGATCGGCATGGCCATTGTGTATACTTGGTATGAAAAAGACGTTCATGTGAATTTGATACTTCTCCGTTATTTGAAAAACTCTGTAGGTTAAGTCCATGAGAGGGTCGGACTTGGTGCCCCCCTCGTGACGAAGATATGCGACTACTGACTTGTTGTCGCTCTGAATCAATATGGTCTTGTGCACTAGAAGTTGATAATGGGCTTCTAAAACACGTAGGATTGCTAACATTTCTTTCTGATTGCAATGAAGACTCTTATCGGCCTCTAACCACAGACCCGAGAGAGACATATTGTCTAAGCGAGCTCCCCACGCTATGTCTGATGCATCTGTCGTAAGGAAATGAGAAGGAGGTGGCATGTGTATGGCCGACGGGTGTCGACAATTTTGACGCCACTACTTCAAATTGTCCACAGCTGCACGAGATAAGTTGATCATTAACCTTGGAATCGACTTCAATGTTTGATTCAATTGGCTTAAAATAGCTCGGAAGTTGAGTCTTCCTTTCGGTACCGCAAAGCTGGCAAAATTGAGTAGACCAACTAGGCTCTGAAGTTCCTTGAGAGTTGTACGTCGCTTGTGCAACATTTGATCTTCATTGTTTAAAAGAACAGGAATTTTTTCGCCGGGAAGACACTTGCGATTTGCCCATGGATCCCAATTAATTCCTAGAAACACTAAGCTTTTTGATGGTGTGGTTATCGACTTTTGGTAATTGATCATGCACCCCAACGATTCCAGAGTGTCGAGCACAATATTCACCTGACTTCGGAGCTTGTTTTCGTCCTGGTGAGCAATCAGAAAATCGTAGAGATAAACCATTATTCTGACACCTAGTTGTCTGAGTGTCTGGGCTATCCAGTTTGTGAGCGTGGCAAACGTTTTGGGCGCTGTGCACAGGCCAAATGGTAAACAAGTCATTTCTAGAAGTTCTTTGCAATACACTAGGCGCAGAAACCTTCTGTGGCTGCGAGCCACTGATAAATGAAAATACGCCTGCGAGAGGTCGATTTTGCATAGCCAATCCTGTGGTTGAAGAAAAATTGGGAATGCGAAGAACATTTATTAATTTGAATCGATCTGTTATTATGTACTGATTCAGAGCTTTTAAGTTGAAAATCGGTCGACTCGAATCGTCTCCTTTGGGAACAAGAAACATTGATGACACAAAGCTTGGCGAAACAACAGCTCGCTCTAGAACTCCCTGTTCTATCATTTTGTTTATGACAGATGACATTTCGGCTGATTCCGGCACACTTGCAATGGTCCCCTCCACACATGGGTGAACAAGCGGTGGCTTCCGGCAAAAAGGTATGCGATACCCATTTATTATTTTTAGAATGTAGTCTGGTGCATTCAATTGTTCCCATCGGTAGCGAAACTGTAGGAGACGGCCTGCACTGAAAGAGTCAATACTTACGCCGTTTCACATCCTTACTCTGATGGGAAGGCGGTGACGCGCGTCTTCGCCTATTCTGATTAGCATGCGACCGCTCTCGAAAGTTATTGCGATTATTCGGAGCGACTGAATTATAAAGAGCAGTATGACAACGAACGTAACAACCACCTTGTGAAGGTGGCTTACTATTGTTGCAAACACCTTGCGGAGGTGCATTACTGTTAGCACAACGTGCATGAGCATTATTGTGCTGGTAAACTGGAGTTGCATGAACAAAACCCTGCGAGGGTTTATTGGTCTTTAACCCCTGCTTTTTTGCATCCATCTGCGAGGTGGATGCCATATTAGACTTTTATTAGGCCAGAAACCTTTCCTTACGCCGCCAGCTTACTCTACAACCGCAGTAAATTTCTCTGCGATAAACAGGTTAGTGCATGTTGGAGATATTTTCTTTAAACTAGCCTTTATCAGAGGGTCCTTTACCTGTTTAGTGACACAGTCCCTACGCATTTGGAGAATTTCCGCACGATGTCCACAAACAATCTGTAATAAGTCTGAGGAACACTTATTATACTCCCCTGTGGAAAAAAGGTCATTAACTTTTTGAAAAAGGGCGTCATAATTTTGCGAATTATTACTGTTTGCCCACATCAACAAATCTTGAAGGTGGTATTGCAAAGCCTTGCTTTGTTTCAGGACACACATGGTCAAATCTGCAAACGCCCTATCAGAATACATGAGGTGACGAGGAGAATCATATGCTTTAACTTCCTCGTTAATGTCAATGTAATATGTCCGTATAACCTGGTGAATGATTGTAATGTTTCTGAGTGTCAGAGTATCGTAATTGTTCCCAATCACTTTTATCTAAATATTGTAACTCGCATAGCATCTTTAAATATTTATCAGAAGTCCTAGGCATCGCCGGTTCCTTGAGCTTAGTTTCAAAATTTAAAGTAAATTGTTTAGCATCACATGCATTAACACCATCTGGTTCGATATCTAGTATTTGTTCGTAATGATTTTCACTAACACCAGACATTAGAGAGATAGAATCATAATCATTATTGGTACTTACGCGATGGTCACTATCCTTGCACATAATATGCTGACGTAGGTTACGTACCTCTTTAGATAATTTTCGAACATTACGAATGGAATAACGCTTGCGTTTGCTCCCTTCTTTCCTCCTGCGGCGATTTCACTTCGAGTTGCCACCGCTAGACGAAGAGCTACTCTCAGAACTTGAGCTACTAGAACTCGAACTACTAGAACTATTCGATTGAGATTTCTGCTTAAGAGGGGTAGAAGAATTAGGATACACATCTCTCACTGCGTTATCAACTGACTCCTCCATAATGAATATCGAAAGACTATACTTTATACACTTTTACAATTGAAAAAAAGAGATGAAATGATACGAAAAACAGAGAAAAACGTAAGACGGGAACAGGAAGTGCCTATCTCATTTAAATAAGCTTCGAATAACGGTCAAGTCAAATTAATATAGCTATTTATTTTTAATATTAGTCAAATTTTTTTATTGTGGGACTACTTACTGTTAAGATCGGGGTCGTAAGCTTATTAAATGCTACAAGTTTTTAATTAAAGTCCTTTAAAAGGTTGTCTAAAGAGGCTGGCAACCGATCGATGAGGGCGGCGAACGACTGGCGACGGTGGCGAAAATTGGGGGAGGCCTAGGTCTAATAGTGTACGTCTTTTGGCTGATATGATGATGAAAGGTTCTCTGGCAGATAGCTTTTAGCGATTAGTCCATTCTTAATTTTACCATTTACGAGAATTAGGGCCTGTTTCACCGCTAGCTGCTAAAGTGTCTGATATAATGTCTAATAGATAAAGTATCTTCTAGTTAAATCTGTCTTAGATTTTTAAAGAGTTTATTTGTCAGTTAAGGTTAGATAGTACTCAAAATCAGTTCCACAAGTACCTGATATACTTGTGGAACTGATTTTGAGTACTATCTGTCAATAAAATTTCGAATAGGTTGTCACAGACTTTAGCAAGTGGTGAAACAGGGCCTTAGTTTGGTATTAGATTACACCACAAGGGGGCTTAAACCTGCGGCATAAATATCTATCCTATTCATTGAATAGATTATACAATGTTAGCGTTAGCTTATGTCAATCCCATACATTTTTAATCTATTCTATGAATATAATAGAAATCTATGCCACTTGTAGTACACTAGGACCTCAGGAGCGCTAATCTATTCTCATACAAAAATTTACGTGTGTAAGTTTATTCCTTAAAATGCACTATTCTAAAATTCAAGCCCAATGTAGTTTCCTCACGGCAAATTGTGGCCATATTGGCTAACGATTGCCCCGTAGCAATATGTTCCAGCATTGACGAGCCTTGCACTCGACAGCTTTAGAACGATCGAGTTTTTATTTGTACATAGCAAACCGCAAACAGTCTCGTGTTTGCGGTTAACTGCTACTTTTTATGTTAGAATTTAAATTTTTGAGTGAGAATTGTATTTTTGAAAATGTTGATTCAAAAGAAACTGTTTATATAAGCGTAGTGTTTAAATAATTTAGTTCTCAGAATAAGTACTGGGAGCGCTATTTTTATTTATATAATTAATTTACTGGATCCTTTAAAACTTACCAAGCTAGATTAGCAATTAGAATGGATAATGTATTTTGTAAGCCTTCAGCAGTCTTAGTTCAAATGACTGTATTTTTTATATTGTCTATTTTCTTGTACGTTTTTTGACATTTTAGATTAAATGTAATTTTATTCGTAGAATAAAGGCTAAGTTTAAAAGACAAAATCTATGTTCTAAAGTAAAATGGGAGACTTAAGTTAAAGACGTATCACGTCTATAACATAAGTCTCCCACTTTACTAATGCACAATATTAGACAGGAAGTAAAATTCTTGATAGGTTTTTAAGGAAAACACAAATTATTGTTTAGACCAGCTTTGATGGACGACACTCAACAGTAGTGTACAAATATTTTGATATCTACACTGATATTATACAGCAGAAGAGTTTGTTTGTCTATTTGAACGCGCTAATTTCTGAATATACCAATCGAATTTAAAAAAATATTTTTGCATTTGATAGCCCAATTCTCGAGAAAGTCTCAAAGTATAGGTACTTTTCTCAAAAAGAAGCCACGGGAACAGAGCATTAACCAAAGATTTAAATTAACGTGGGTGAATCTGCGCTGCGGACAGCTAGTTTTATTTACTAGCTGCCGGCAGCGCGGTTTTATTTACGTGTTCGGTTACTGCTCTGCTCCGTCGCCAGTAGCGTGATGTGTATATAGCCTATAAACCTCCCTCAAAAAATGCGCTATCTTACGCAAAATTCAAATCCCTACTAGTCGGATTTGAGAGAGATTAGCGCGTTCAAAAAAACAAACTCTTTCGCTTTATTTATTAGTATAGATACGTAAAATTGGTTTTTGTTTAACCAGGAAAGTTCATAATTTCTAATTTCAAATATACATGAATTTTCCCGAACCAAACTCTAATAATGTGTTGAAATTGCGGAAAACTTGCAAGTCACAGCGCTTATATATTATTTGCAAGTATTGCCTTTTAAGGCTGTTATGGGCTAACTTTTTCTGATTTTCTTTCTTTGTTTTACGAAATACCACCAATAAAATATTAATATTATCAAACAAAACTTTTAGCAAAGTAAGTTAAGATTGCAATTTGAAACTTTTACTATTTATGTTATTATTTGTTTCAAAATATAAGTTTTGTTACATTATATAAAAAGAGTGGCCGCGAAAGTAGCATTTTATGCATGAACTGTGATCCAACCAAAGACATAAACTGTTTTCATCATGATAATTTTAGCCAAAATACGTTCACTGTTGGATATAGAGCCCCATCATCATCTTCATCCTGACCAGTTTTGTCCAGCGTAGGCAGCCCCCTTACAAGGTAGACTGGTGCTCTGATATAGCTCAGTGGCAACCAATAAATGAGGGCTGCTTACGACCGGGCAAAGTGGCAACTTATAAGACAGTAATTTTTATTGGAAACATTTTCCTGGACCAAAAATATCCCATTTTCATTACTTTAAAGGCTTATAAAAACCAGAAACCTTAAGCATAAACTAAGAGAAGTCACATTTTATTCACCTGATGATGAGCAGCAGACAGATGATCAGGGGCAGGTGTTGGGGCCGGCGGTGAGAAGTCCCTAGCGTTGGCTCCGTGGTTGATGGCGATGCCACCAGGGAGTGATGCAGGCACTGGTGACGGTTGAATTCCTGTGAGCTGGTAACCAAAGAAAATAATGATATTTTTGTATAATTTACTAACTAGTAGACTAAGTCAAAATGGCCCTGTGGATAAGGCACCTGGTTCGTAAACACGAGGTAGTGGGTTCGAATCCGGGCAAGTACCAATGTGATTTTTAAAATTTTTTAAATCATATGTATTTACTAACTTTATCTTGGACATTTCTAATTGATGGTGAAGGAAAACATCGTGAGCAAAACTGGACTTTAAAGGTCTGAAATTGCCAATCTGCTTTGAGCAAGCGTGGTGATTAATGCTCATTCCTTCTCTATATGAGAAGTGGCCTTTGTCCTGCAGTAGGACTGTAAACAGGCTGGTATTATTATTATATATTACTAACTACCTACTAACTTTGTTTTAGCGCTCATAGCTCATTGCCCTCGCAGGTTAAGCAACGAAGAAAGCGGCTGGCCCATAGATTGCTTCGGAGGGTAAGTTAAAAGTCGGTCCCGGCAGTTACCATATTGTTAACAGTCATTAAAGCAATATTTGAGATGCCTCTATAATAAATAGAGTGTCTAAACAAATACTGACACTAACCACTCAATAAGAAGAAGACTAAAATTTTAAGTTTACTTTGGACTACTCTTGGATTACTCATTTACAGGCAAGAATAACATTGTAAGGAAACCTGTACTTAAATAGGTCTGAAATTGCCAATCCGCTTTAAGCAAGCGAGGTAATCAATGCTCATGCGTTCCTTGTATGAGAAGAGATCTTTGCCCTGCAGTGGGACAATGATGATTAATTCTGATCATAAAATTTCATCCAAAAAGTTTGACAGTAATTCAATTTTGTTATAATTTGTTTTCACGAACGTGCCAGTAAGGAGAAAATTGCAATTCAGTGGCACTTACCGCCTGGCGGCAAAAATTATAAGGGGTGAAAATTGACAAAAGCAAAACAGTTCGAAATTATTACTTTTTTTCCTTTTCATTACGAGCCTCGTGTATCCTTTTCATTACGAGCCTCTGCGAGCTATATCAGACACTTTGGTTCTCTTTGTTTTGCGGATTACTTTGTTTTTTTATACGATTGAGCAAGAAGACATCCAACAATCCGATCATTTGCTCAAAATTAAATTTATTATTTACGCTGCTCCCGTCGTCAGTAGCGTGATGTTAAATAGCATAATCTTTATCAAAAACTGGGCTATCATACGCAAAAAGAATTATTCAAATCCGAGTAGTAGTTCCAGAGGTTAGCTCGTTCAAACAAACAAATAAACTTTTCCGCTTCATGGGTGGCGCAAAAGTAAAGACCCTATTTGGTTCAGCTATAACATTTTTTCTAAATTAGAAAACTAGATTTAGATTTTTTTAAATGTATATTTGTGCCATTAAATTTCGTACCATTAGGATTTAAAGATGATGTCTTTTAAATGGTGACCTCCAGAGTTGATACACATTTGAGCCCTATTTATGACATTTTGCATAACTTGCCGTAACACTTCCTGCGTTTCCATTTCCATCTCTCAGGGCATGTCAATAAGCAGAATACTCGGTTCTGGGGCACTGATAATCCGCGCATTATTCAAGAAACACCTCTACACCCACTAAAAGTTACTGTATGGTGTGGCATCTGTGTTGACAGAGTGATCAGACCCTATTTTTTCGAAGACGCTGGAGGCAATGCGATTACTGTCACTGGAGAACGCTACAGAACCATGTTACGTGAGTTTTTGATACCCAGTTTGGACGAATTGGGGCTGGAGCACATCTGGTTTCAACAAGACGGCGCTACGGCACACACAGCGCGCGACACTATGGACTTAGTGAGGGACGCTTTTCCAGGCCGAGTTATCTCTCGTTTTGGCGATTTGCCTTGGCCTGCAAGATCACCCGATCTGACCAGTCCAGACTTCTTTCTTTGGGGTTTTTTGAAATCTCGGGTGTATGTGAACAAGCCACAGACTCTCGCAGCTCTAAAAGAAAACATTCGTCAAGAAATAACGAACATATCGCAGGAAGTGTTACGGCAAGTTATGCAAAATGTCATAAATAGGGCTCAAATGTGTATCAACTCTGGAGGTCACCATTTAAAAGACATCATCTTTAAATCCTAATGGTACGAAATTTAATGGCACAAATATACATTTAAAAAAATCTAAATCTAGTTTTCTAATTTAGAAAAAATGTTATAGCTGAACCAAATAGGGTCTTTACTTTTGCGCCACCCGTTATAATAGTATAGATTAGTCCCTAACTAGAAAGCGCAACTAATTTATAATTGGAACATACATTTCAGACACATGTGTAAGCCTAAGGCGATTAGGTAATGTCAACCATGTCCAGTGATACACGTTTGTATTGTGTTTGAAGCTGTGGTATATCTAAAGCATTAATGTCAAGTACTACTTGCAATTTGATTTATCGTTACTTATATTAAAAAGAGAAAAAAAAAAAGATTATTGGATGTTTGTTTGTTTGCAACGATTTAACTAAAATCTACGTTACCGATTTGAAAATTCTTTCACCTTTACAAATCAATAAATATGCTATATTTTATATCAGACTTTATAAGTTCGATCAACACTCAAGGGGACAGTCATTTTCAATTTTTTATATTTATTTTTATATTAGTCTACCAAAGTGACTTCACCCCGCCTGATGGTAAGCAGTCAGTGGAATCTAGAAGTGATGGCCACCATACCATCTTCTTAAACTGCTGGTATGGTAGCCTCCACTGTGACGGCTGGGAATAGGGTTAGAGGAAAGGAATGAGGGCGGTGTGGCAAGACGAAAGGGAGGAAATTGGGGCTCCAGCGCCCTCACTCACCGAACGAAGCGCAGTAGTACGGATACTACTACTCTTACGTCGATCTTCTATGAGAGGGTAGTACTTCCCCGCTCGATCCGGCCCATTCATGCTAAAACCAGCGTGAATCTACTACCGTATAAATTTTATTAAATTACTAGCTGTGCCCGCGACTTCGTCCACGTGGAATAGTGATTTTGGGCAGCATCTTTTGGATATATCTTTTGGTTTGTTTTGAATTATAAACATCTTCGTTTAGGTGAATAAGAAAAATCTTTACAGTAAATGCTTCTCTATATACGATATTAGACGTATAGCCATCGGGGATCAAAGCCATACAGGCTGCTAGGATTACTTACACGTGACAAATCCACATAAAGATGACCATGCGGAAAACAGCTAATATTTAGATCCACACTCACAACATTTAGTGTCTGACCTTAGGCTTTATTAATTGTCATCGCGAAACATAGGCTCACTGGAAACTGAACTCGTTTAAAACTAAACGGGAAATTGTTTAGAATGAGAGGGATCCGAGGAATAAAAACGTTATAAGGTTTTTTTTGCCTGATGGTAAGCAGTCAGTGGAATCCAGAAGTGGTGGACACCATTCCAAAAGCCAAACTACTGGTATGGTGGCCTCCATTATGGCGGCTTAGTGAGATGCTTTTTCACGCCCCGCTTAAATGACCTAGGATCAAAGTTAGATGGAAACTCATGCGCTGGCAAAGAGTTATAGGCTTTAATTTAGCGACAAAGGTATGAAGTGCTCAACCATTTGGTTCAAGACCCTTTGGATTGCACTGTGAAAGGGTAGCACTTCACTCCCGCACGTGTCGTTCTGGATTAAAAGGGAGGGGGTAGGATTAATTCAAAGAGCTCTTGAGAAGACTCTCCGTGGTAAAGGCGACAGAAGATGTCCATTGAGGAGGCGATATCTCTTCGCAGCTGTAAAGGCTCAAGTGGCCTTCGGGCTTCCGATGATACGGACTGCTCGCAAAGGGTCGCCGGGTCCCACTATCCGGTCACCAACCTGCACGACGAACCACTCCGGGATTATGCGCAACCTGGTGGGGCAGCGTCTTAGGGTGGTAATTTTATTATTTTTTATTTTAGCCTACCAAAGTGACTCCACCCCGCCTGATGGTAAGCAGTCAGTGGAATCCAGAAGTGGTGGCCACCATACCAAAAGCCATCGTTTTAAACTGCTGGTATGGTGGCCTCCACTATGGCGGCTGGAAATGGGGTTAGGGGAGTAAGGGGAGTGAGGAAAGAGGAAAGGGGGAAATTGGGGCCCCGGCACTCACACTCACCGAACGAAACGCAGTAGTACAAATACTACTACTCTTACGTCGATCTTCTATGAGATGGTAGTACTTTCCCGGACGATCCGGCCCATTCATGCTGAAACCAGTTTGGATCTACTACCGTAATACTACGGTTAGGTCTAGTTGGGCCCCTGTACAATGCCGCGGGCGGCCAGCGGCACCACCGTTTATACGGGTCTCCCTGGCCGGCGGGTTGACCCACACCACCCACACAATGACTCCACGGATAAGCAGCTGGTCCCACACATGCTGCATCAGTTGGGCCTCCGTCTCTCGCACTTACTACTATTATTACTATTACTCTTACAACGATCTTCTATGAGAAGGTAGTACTTCCCTGGTCGTTCCGACCCATTCATGCTGAAATCAGCTCAAATCGACTACTACTATTTCGTAATTCACTTTAATTCCACCTATTCCGTAATGAGACGTGTTAACAAACATGTTTTTATCACAAAAAATAAAAATAAAATAAGTCCAGAAAAATATAAATCTAAATTTTATTTACATTTTAACTGATAAAGTATTTACATTTTAACTGATAAAGTATTTACATTTTAATAAAGAAACAAGACGTGTTAAACTAACTTAAAAACACCCTAACCTAAGCTAAATACATACCACATGTATGACGTGATTATTTAAATTGGCATAACTATTTTATTTATGAACCGATTGACATGAAACAAACACTAAATGTTAAGTGAAGCTTACCACAATGTATCAGTGAAAACCATATTTAAATCGGATAAGCCGTTTTTGAGATTAGCGTGAACAAACGCACAGACAAACAGACAAACAGACAAAAATTGTAACAATCATTGTTTTGGGTTCTATTTGCGTTGATAAAGGTCCCAATAATATTTTTCTCATATATCTTCCATGTACAGACAGCGACCGGTTACATTTTTATTATATGTATAGATAAATTAATAATGATGAATGACATTATTAGAGTTGAATTTTCACCAATTAAACACAGCAATGGGAAATGAAGCAGCTTTTAGTATTACGATATTGAGTTGATATGAGTCTCTTTACAAATGTTATACATTTCTAGTTATATTTCTTTTGATTGTGTTTATCCGCATTGTGGTATATTTTGTAGTATACTTATTAGCAATATGACAATATTTAGGTATTTTAGTAGCTCTTATACGGGATGAATGTGACGTGACTATTACATGAATTTTCATTTACAAAATGAATATAATTTTATCAAAATAGTTTTATTTACATAATGGTTTACTTCTAAATTTAAGATTTTTGCTATCATTTATTCAGATAAAATATTTTTTATTTGCTTTTGATAAGTGTTTTTATATTCTAAATAACTTCAAAAACTGACGAATATTGGACGCAAAATCCTAAAAAATACATTGAAAATTATTTTGCCGACTTCGTTATGAAATAAAATAAATTTTATCTCATAATACACAATCTTATATGATTTTTATTTGTCACCGATGAATAGCCTAATAATGTTTCATTTGGACCCTTCTTCAATGCGGGTCCAATCTGGGTGCTATTGTGCCTAAGGGACCCGAGAAGGAGCCATTGTATCTGATACGAACCTCCTACTTTGTTGTATCGTAAAATTGTGAGTATCTATGGTTCCTTTTAATCTTAAGACGTAAAGATAGTATATCGTATAACAAAATTGAGGGTTTTTATGATTTGTTTTTGTTGTACTTGTAATGATGATGGTGTGTGAGTATCCACATATTATTAAAAAAAAAAGAAATGGTAGACGTCCATTATATTTCGGTTCGTAATTTCGTGAAGGGCGAATGTAGAGACTACTAGATTTTATTGTGCCTAAGATTTATATGTTTTAGTTTTATTGGTGGTTAGTACTAGTATAAATTATAATATAATACTATATTATATCTTCACCTTATTATCTGTTATCCACCTGTTTGTTCCTTTGTGTGGGGATAGGCGGAAAAATTATACCTAAGTTTGCCAGCTATATTGTGTGTATTTCTTAACCTTACTTTGTATATCAGATGCCGGGGTGGACACAGATTTTTTTCAGCAGAAAAACCTTAATTCTTAAGATATTATTATATCTTGAAATTAAGTAGCTATTAAAACTCTTGGCTTGATGAAACATTGTAATTTCATCAAAACTTTTGAGCTTATAATGTCAGTAACCAGTGCGATCCAATTTGAATAAGTTTTGTCAAAACGTTAGGCAATTTCTTCCCTAAGTTTGACCGCTTACAACTTTTTTAATTTAGTTTAGATACATTTAAGATTTTTATACTTACGAATATATAATCTAGTTATAAAATAAAGTCCCTGCGTCACTTTATTTGAAAGAAATCTATACTTATATAAGAGTTTGTTTGTTTGATCGCGTTAATCTCTAGAACTGCCAGTCTGATTTGAATAATTATTATTGCGTATGATAGTCGAGTTCTCGAGGAAGGTTCCAGGCTATGTAACATTACGCTACTGGCGACGGGAGCAGAGTAGTAGGCTAAGACGCGGATGATACTGCGCCGTGTAAAGCTAGTATATCACAGTGAACGAAAAGGTTGGCACATTGATAATGTTTCGAATGCATCATTTGAAACTGAAACATACATTTGGCAACTTGCTCTTTACTCTAAGCGTCTTGTCTTGTATGTATTTAATTTCTATTATAGGCACTCAAACACGCGTAAGCAAGTGAGATGCAATGAGAGAAGAGCCAAATGAACGAGTCAGATATGCTAAACGTAACTAATCCTTATTGCAAATGAAATAAAGTAGATTTTTTGTGTGTATAATAAATAAATTTTATCATTATTGAGTATTTTACTCCCGATACGATGTTGCTAGTGTATAATTTGTAATGATGATGATATTTTACTTACTCTCTGCTTGTGTGCCGTGTCTCTTAGTGGCAGTGTCTCCTCACTGCCGCTCCTGGAGGAGTCAGGAGGAGTTAACCTCCGCTGCTCACTCTGTGATGACAAGATCTGCATCTCCAGCATTTGCTCCTGTCTGATATCGTCGTTGTAATCCTGCAAGAATGAAACGAGCTTTTATGAGAACAATAAAAAATACATGACGGTTTTTAGGGTTTCGTAAGATTCCGCTGTCCGTCTGTCACCAGGCTGTATCACATGAACTGTGATAGTTAGACAGTTTAAATTTTCACAGATGATGTATTTCTATTGCCGCTATAACAACAAATACAAAAAAATAGAAAAAATCTTGCCGTTTTATAGATAAATAGCGGCCCGCCCCGGCTTCGCACGGCTAGACATTTTTTTTAACGTTTTGGGATAAATAAAGATACTTTTGTATGGGAATATGGAAAAGTGATTTCTTTAGTCATTTTTTTTAATTTTACTCTCCGTAAGAACCATCCTCGTACTTTAAGGATAATTTATAAAAAAGAATTAGCAAAAATCGGTTCAGCTGCTCTCGAGATTTGCGCTTAGCAACACATTCAGCGATTCATTTTTATATTATAGATAGTACGGAACCCTTCGTGTGCAAGTCCGACTCGCACTTGGCCGGTTTTTTAATTATTATAGCTAAATTTTAATAATGATGTACACGTATACATGAAGAGCTATTCTTCCGTCAATTTGGGAATAACTGCACCTACGATTTATATGTTGGTCAATACGTTATCATGAGTATAAAAACCAGTACGAAAAATTAGTATTATTAGAGATGAGAATTAAAGGAGCATCAAATATCTTTGTGGACCGTGGAAAATAAATATAGCAGAGCAAGTGAAGACATTGGCGCTGTGGCAGTCTTGCCTTTAAACCTTAAAATTGGCAACGGAACAAACGTGTACTTAAGTTTCCGATGTTTGACTGAACGGAACTAAATATAATCTAAGAACTATATTGTCGTATACATAATCACTGCCCTACGGAGACCTTCAGCGTATTAGCATCATAAGTAATCAAATCACCAAGGTAGACATTTTTTATCAAAGATTCAGGATTAACATAACAGATCATACATCAAGCAAGATAGAATATTCAAGTCTATTTTCCTACAAACGCAATAAATAACCAAACATTTCTTATCGGCAGAAAAGATTTGAGGAAATGTAAGAAAACTCTGAAGAAAAAGCGATTATGTGTGAATTTATGCTGGCTGTTGTTGTCAAAGTATGAACGGGGAGAAGTAACTGCTTGTTTACGGAGAATTTGTGCTAAAACTTGGGAATATGATTAATATTCTAATTATGTTTTTGGATTACATCAGGAAATTTGCTTCTTGGGTAATTATTAATATTGTGTCCGTCTGCCTACCCTGGTTTCATACATGTTTGCATTGGTCTGTTTTATACTTACGTTGGGTCTAGATGGCGTTGTGTGGTTGTTGTGGTAATATTTATTTATTTATAATATTTATATTCATGACATCTTTTACGCATCTTATCTTTGGGTTTCTATTGTTTCTTTGCACTTATGTTCATACCTATATTGTATTACCTAACTGTTATTTATAATTATTAGGTATCCCACTTGATGCATACTTAGTATGTTGAAATGGATGTGATATTGAAATAATGCTAAGCAGACAAGTAAGCCATTGCTGGTAAAAGACGATAATCTTTTACCACTAAATAATAAAATATTCTTTCGTTGCTTTTCTGTCTTTTTTTACAACTCCCGCACTAGGAAACAAGCCCTGTGTCGTGGGGGACTTGACAAACATACAATTAACGAACACAAAGTACACCCAGACTAGGAACAAATATTTATGGATCACACAAAGTTTTATTTCGTTTGGGGATCGAACCCACAACATCGGACACAGCAGTTGCTTGCGCTTCTACTGTACGACGGAGGCAGCACGGAGCAACTCTGTTTTCGTTGTTTTAAGATGTCTGCCTATTCTACATTCAGATAACAAAAATATTTAATTTCTTTTAAAAATATCAATCGAAATTGAAACTTTATTTTCATCGAAATAACTAGTTACAGAAGCTTGTTTGTTCAGTGAGCTCAGTTACTGTACTGGACTTCGGCAAATAAGTGCTTACTTTGTTGTTCTGCTAAATTAAATTGTTACTGGAGTGCTGCCCAGTCAACATCAAACAACGGAGACCTAACTTTAATGCACTTTGTTCGTTAAATATTGATTTATGTAAAATTATTTCAGTTTAAAAAAGAGGCGACGATGATGCAGTGTTTTAGGCTTTTTTTTATACGAAGTTTTGATTTTGAATAAATAGGTCGAGTATAAAATATAAGTTTTTATGATACTAGTTAGGGTCTGTATCGATTACTATTTAATAATAAATTTGCTTAACTATTAACCATGAGAAAAAGGAACTAAGAAGGAAAAATAGAGATATTTGAACCTTTGATACTCTAATTACCGCTAGTACATTACGTTCCCCGAAGCTCAGGGTAATTGAACCATAACCAAGCTAATGTCGACTACGATAGAAAAAAAGTAAGGGATTTGGGAATGGATTTTTGAATATTCGACACTCTTTCATTAAAAGAAATGCAAAATTTCACATACTTCTTTACCTCAATTTTAATCAAAATTTATACTACAACTGCATCTAGCCCACTTAATAATACGTATATTTAGGTACTTAATAGATATTGCTATATTATAGCAGAACCAGAAATCATAAAAGCTAGCATTACCCGGGCTTCACACGTTGGTTTCAACGGCCAATCCTCCAACGTTGGGGCCAATGCAATTCTAGATCCACACGTTGGAGCCAACGTTGGGGCCAGCATGTGGAATCGACCTTTCTCCGATACTTCAATACGAATATTTATGGCATTTTACGATTTCAGTCGTAAATGTTAGATTCATAGATCTTATCTGATACCTGCTGGATATTGGATCCCATTTTATTGTTATTCATAGGTGATTTATCAACAGATGGTTATGCAGAGTTGGTGCAAAAAAAATATTTTTATTAGATGTTTTTTACTTTTAAATTTTTTATTGTGCTCAATTAAATATTGCCTTACAGTTTTTTTTTATAAATAAACAAATAATAATTTTATTTTGTCATGTAATGTGTAAAAAAGCATTTCATGGTAAGAATTTACCACGATGACAATTGGGATAATGTTCACCAATCTTGGAGTATAATGATTGCTTACCATCAGGCAGAGTGGAGCGTGGCATCTTATTTGGAAGCTATTGACTAAAAAGAACAAAAAAAATTATACAAGCTCAAAAATAAAAATATTTAATTTCAATTTCAAAATAAAAGTAAACGAAAATAAAATTATGTAGTTACTCAAAATTATGTTAAAAAGGCAGACCTCTGAGTGTCATGATACACTTACTACTTACGTCACAAACTTGTCTACCATTACCATAACTAAAAAAAATATTAGGTAATTTTCATAAAACATAGGTACTCGAGAACACAGGTTCCTTTTACCATAAACTCTATAGAAACACTGTAACTCGCCACAGATATCATAAATTCCATACATAAATAAATTCACACAATACACTAGCTACTTTACAAGCACATTTGGTTTCCTCGTTCATATAAAATATACAAAACGCACGCACCGTACGTGTTATTAAAATTCACGAGTTAATATCTCAAAAACATTTTCGCTACCTCTCTGTATATGCCAGAATATGTTCGTGGCGTGATCTTTTATGTACCTTAAGTAGGAAGAAATATACAGTAGTAGGTGAAGTATTTCACATTGGATTCCACGATCATATTTTTAATACGGTGGAAAGAAAATGAAAAATTGTGGTTGAAAAAGTTGTAAATTTTAATTAGCAACTTTTGCATGATTGTGGTATTTTTTTAATTTATTTTAATCTACAAAAGTGTTAAATTATTCAATAGCGCACTTGCATATGCAAGATTTCATTTGTGTCAGTTTGTAGATAATATAGTTATTTTGTTTTTCATTATATATTTAGGTATAGGTGTACTTAGTACTATTAAACATTACACTTTTCAGTTTTACAGAAGTCTAAGTTACTACATAATATATCAAAATTCAAATACACAAAAAACAAAAACCCAAGACTTCACTTGTAAAGTAAATATTACGATAACTCAGGTCACCGTACTGGTGCTTGAACACTCGTGTATGGCCCCGTTCTCAAAGTACATGTTATAAAATATAAAACGTTTCTTTTGTATAACGGCAGAAGACTGATGTTTTTGCATTTAATTAATATATAATTCCATACATGCAATAAGATGCAGACATGGTTAAGAAATAGTTATTGCAAAGGAAATTTAGTACGATATTTTTTAATCATATTTTTTCTTTCTTTATTATGAGGACACAATTCCAGCACTAGGGAACAAGCACTGTGTCGCGGGGAACTTTACAAACATACAATTAACGGACACAAAATACATCCAGAATCGCAACAAATATTTATAGATCATACAAAGATTTTCCCTTGTGGGGATCGAACCCACAACCTCGTGCACAGCAGTCGCTTGCGCTCCCACTGCACCACGGTACTTATACCACTTAATACTATCTATTAAATAAAATATCGCCATATTACAACCACCAATATCTCTGCCAAGCGTGGAGCTAATAGCAAACTCCTTGCTATGAGAGAGTCTCAGTTAATAGTCGACGTTTTCAGTCATACGAGTATCTATTAAAAAAAATTGATACTCACTGGTACTAAGAACCTCCTCAACTCAGCTAACGCGTACGCAATCCTGGCGTGTGCTTCTGCAGGGGTAGCAAAAGCGCTGATCTCCACGTGTAACTCGTCGGATAAGTGCGCGAACTTTGGATCGCCTGATACACGAAGTTCTTCTTCCTACAACAAACGAGTACTTTGATGTTAAAGTAATATAGTCTAAACAGGGAATAAACCGAAATTGTAATGTATACAGATGTTCGCATTATATTTTTTGTATAAAAATCTACATGATGCATCAATGACCTGGTAAAGTACCTAAGTCTTCATTAACTGTAAATAAATTTGAGAAGCTAGGAGTCACAAATCAATATAACTTGCTACCTGATATTTTTTTTACTATATTTAAGTAACATCATGATACAACTGAACTTACAATTTAACAAATAACTAGTTTGTCTTGAACAAGCCTTTCAATGCTAGATTGACCCAAATAGATTCCCTCAATAACATTTTATCCTGTTAATGTCCTAAAACCTGTTTTAGCTGATGAATTTTAAAAACAGACCAATTTCGGTAAGTAAAGTTTGAGAATTCAAATTCAGTCAGTGAGGCATTTTGCATTTATGTAAACACATTCATAATCTTTCTTTCAAAACTATAACTAAATTCATCCAGAATATTTAAAATTTATTCTTGATCTGTAATTAGTAAAAGTAAAGTAATTCAGATTTTCTGAATGAAGTTAGTAACTCAATTAGCATTTGAACGAGTAAACTGTAAGAAAACTAAATGTTGTATGCCAGTTCAACTTGCATTTAAAAGTGGAATTGCGAAATGAGAATATTTGTTGTAATGAAAACAAATGACAAAGTTAATAAACTTTACAGCATTTATCCAAATAGTTTTATCATTTTAAATTATTTATTTAAACTGTTTGTTATTAAGTGAGTTATTGCTTTCTTCTATTGCCTGGCATTTCTATTGTTTTATAATTGTATGATCTTCAATTAAGTCATTACTCTGCTCCTACTGCTTTGTATCAAGTTAGTACATATACCACATTAGTAGCAGCTTTGACTCTAAAGACCAGCTTAGCGTCAAAAGAATAACATCTCTGAGTGCGTTGAAATAAGATCGATTATCTACACAAATTTTGTTTCGGGAGCATCGAAGCGACTGCAGGAGAATGTTAGCGCACGGGAAAACTATTGCGCGAGCATGCGCCCACACACAAAGACGATGATGCTTTGGCAATGAAATATGTTTTGCGCTACGCTCCGCCATATGAGCGCCGCCCCTTAGTATACTTTGGATCGTATGTTTTGTTTTCAACTAATTTTCAACTCTTGGCAATGAGTAGAATAAAGTACAGAATAGCCGTATTATAACGCCTCCTATTGACGGTTCGATTTATGAAGCTTCAAAATATATTTGCCGTAATTTTTATAAAGTACCTCTGGGTTATAGTCTTACCTTTTGTCGATCCTTCATAGATCCTCGTCCAAGTACTGCCATCTTGCACATCGTGTCTTCTTGTAAGCGCTTTAGAGAGTTACCTTTGGGTCCTAGCAGTTTGCCTACGAAGTTGAACTGGAACAAACGCTTTGATTAGTATACGAGTTATTAATATTTGCGCATAATTAGGGAGATACGAAGAACTCTATTGTATAATTTCGATTTATGAAGGCAGATAAAAGTGTTTTTTATAAATAACGACTGCCTTCGTGGTGCAGTGGGATCGCAAGCAAATGTTGTGCACGAGGTTGAGGATTCGATCCCCACACGGGACAAAACTTTGTGTAATCCTTCTATATTTGTTTCGAGTCTGGATGTTTTTAAAGTTCCCTGTGACACAGACCTTCTTCCCTAGTGCGAGAGTTATTTTCTTAAAAGAAAGAACTTATTGAGTAGTAGTCGATATTGATATTAAAATTTAGTGTCTTTGTTTAAAACATTATTTTAAGAAGTTGTATCTTCTGTAAAAATGTTTAGTAAAAACCATAGTCTACAACAATGCTTTAAACTAATAGTAAAATATCTCTTTACGGTACCTACAGTAATATTTGTAAAATTAGCACATTATCATTTTAGCTGTAATTCGCTGAATTAAGACCCTTTTCAGATTACCAAATCGATCTAAGAATATAATGAATTAATATTATTCTATTTAAAATAAGGCTTGCAATTTTTTTACTGGCTGCATCTAATGATAATGTGGTGTTTAAACTTATAAAAACTTAATTGAACAATTTGTGCAAGAGGTTCATACGGTAGTTTCAGCGTGAATGGGGCGGATCAACCGGGGTAGTACTACCCTCTCATAGAAGACCGACGTAAGAGTAGAACTATCCGTACTACTGCGTTTCGTTCGGTGAGTGAGAGCGCCGGAGACCCAATTTCCCCCTTTTCCTCTTTCCTCATCTCCCTCATTCCCTTCTCCTACCCCAATCCCAGCCGGCATAGTGAATGCAGATACCTTGACCTGCAGTTTAAGCTTTTGGAATGGTGGCCACTTATTCTGGATTCCACTGACTGCTTACCATCAGGCAGGGTGGAGTCACTTTGGTAGGCTACTATAAAAAAAAGAGGTCATGGGTGAGGTCAGTCATTGAAACAGAGAAAGAAAAACATTTATTGTGCACAAATAAAACGAAAGTTTGTTCTGTATTGCAGTACCTACTCGTTTGTTAAATAAAATTCAAATAATTAACTCACAAAAGCAAATGAACTAATAAAAGAAAGTCGTACATTCTTTGTTAAAATAACAAAATTTAAGTACACTGTTGTTTTAAACTTGGTGTTGTAAAATTCATGATTTTTCCTTTGCGCGATATCTTTCAGTTTTACAAAGTTAAATAGAAAATATTGAACTTTGATACAAAGAACTTAGGAAAATACAACTTACACTTTAATAAAGTTTGTTTAAAAAAATGTCTGATAATTTTTTTTGTGTTAGTACCTACAGAAATTTAGTTTAGTTTAGGAACATTCTAGATCAAATTGTTTTTATTTATATAGAACTATTTTAAAGCATTTAGTTGGCAAAGAAGCCAAGATTGCCTTGCAAGGACAATCTGAACGGCATGCTCTTGCTGTAACTCGTGTAAATCAATCCTGATTTACACGAGTTATAGTAACAGAGAAGAATAGTAGTACTTAGGAGTTGAAGACTACTAAGCCTACCCTACCGTCTTGGATCCCACAAACCAAAGCAAAGTGGAGGAGTCAGATATAAATCTTCAATATCCACTACAGCCTATAGCAGTAACTGAGTTCTTTTGATTTTATTAGAAGATGTTTGTCGTATCAAACCATCAGGTGGGTCGGTTTTTGAACACTAAAGTTGACCACAAACTAATTTATATGTTATTGTTTAAGAACACAATAAATTAATCATTTAAAAAATCTCCGACATAGTGTAGATTATTCTACTAGTCAAGAACTTTTATTTGATATTTGATTTTATTTATTATGGGAGTTGAGAAAATATGAAATCCGCCATTTTGTGGCGCCGGACATTTTGAGAACACTCCCGACTAATTTACCTTTCGAAAAAAAAAACAAAATTAAAATCAATTCATCCGTTTGAAAGCTACGATGCCACAGACACAAAATAAAAAAACAATATATATATATATATATATACGGTCGAATTGAGAAGCCTCCTCCTTTTTTTGAAGTCGGTTAAAAAAGAGAACTTTCTGGAAATTGTACCGAGCATACTGTTTCCGAAGTCTGGGCACCGTTGGCGTACCCGCTAATTGTTGACTGCGGCTCACAACTTTACTATTTTTATATATTTCTGTAGAAACGATCAATCACTTTCTACCAACATTTTTTACACACAATTAATTAAATGGCTGTCATCTACGTTGTGCGAAATATTCCTTTCTTATTGAGCAATGATTTTTGCAGTGGAATTAAGTGGTTTAGGATGCTAATAATGTATATATTGTACAAAAATACAGTAAATAAAGGTTTCGTCTAATGCGACAGCGTAGCCTCCATCTCTTGTTTTGTAGTAGGTAAAACAATGTCGCGTTTCTTTTGTCCGTTACTCCCCTAAATTTTACTAAAATACGAAGCAGATTTTGATACGAATTTCACTATCGCTTAGAAAATTTCTTTCGAAATATTTATATATATAAAACACTACTAATTAATTGTTTTTGAATTCTATTACAAGCTTATTAGAGAGGTAATTAAATAATTTGTTTATGAACGAAAAACAAATTATTTAATTTTAATTTCATATTAATTTAAGAAAGATTAAAAATACTGACTTAAAACTCACCAAAATATGCATTAAACAATTTTCAACAACGAATCTGTTTATCTAAATAAGCACTAAGCACTAACAAACACTGTAGAAAATCCCCAATTAATGTCGACTTCACTTCAACTATAAGTACAATGAAGATTTGTTTCAAGTGTGTTTGTGTGTGTTATTTGTTTTACTAATTGTAACCATTGACAAGTTCTTTTGTTACATCACAACTGGTGGTAAAGGTTGTTACGAACATGGCAAAATGTTAAGGGTTTTATAGCCTGCGGTGGCGAAATAAGAGTCGGATTGTGTCTTACATTTTGAAATATTTGAAAACAAGATTATTTTATTTATTTTTCTGGCTTTCTTAGAATGTCGTTTAGAAAAAGGTGTATTAATTGGTAAAGTATGTGTTGCCGATCTAAAATGTTAAAACGCGCATTCTCATTCCTGCGAGAGGCGACTAACGGCAAAATAGGTAACGGGTAATAGTAATTAAAATAATAATTAATTAATAATAATTAGCGCAGTCATCACTATCATGTCGGTCGGTCGTGACTATTAGCGTAATGTCTAAAGAAAACTACTTAATTTGGGAGGTGCTGAATAATTTACGTTTTTAAGCTGATAAATCATATCGGCCCATTATTATCCCACTGCAGGGAAATACCTCTTTTCATACTGATAAGGTATGAGCATTGATCACCACGCTTGCTCAAGGCGAGTTGGCGATTTCAGACTTCATCAGAAGTCCAGGTTTCCACACGATGTTTTCCCTCACCGTCGGTCAGTAATGTCCAGATAAACTTAGAAAGTACATATGATTTAAAAAATCACATTGTTACTTGCCAAGATTTGAACCACGACCTCGTGTTTGCGAAGCAGGTGCCTTCACCACTGGGCCATTACTACATTATTAGATAAATAGAGAAGTATAAATAAGTATAGTCCAGTAACATTCGCCGAATTAACTGTATACAGTTAATTCTGTTATAACAGACATAAATAAGTTCATTTGTCAGACAGAATCCGACCCGACTCAACACTAATAATTGCTCTCCATAAAAATTATTTTATTGTCCATAAAGTAACGCCCCGGTGCGCAGAGCACTTCCTGTTTTTGAAGTATGTATGTATGAATTCTCAACAAATTCTACATTATTATTATTCATGATATACTGGAGAGAGACGATCCTCTACTAGCATAGCATATACAACCTGGTGGATATACTTTGCTATCACAATCAGACAATTTAACTTGCAATGACTGCCACCATTGCGATCGCTAATCCAATAATAATATTCTAGCGATTATAATATTCTAGCGATTAAAAAGAGTGGCCTCAATGAGGGTGTTTAGGAAAATTTTCGCCAACAGTTGGCGCCACTTTGGTAAAAGATCTGCCATTTTGACAGCGCTATCAAAACAAACAAACTTTCTAACAACAAACAAATTTTCTAAAGAGGATTTTCTAAAATGACGCTCATTATGTGGCAGCACCAATGCGTCAGGTCTAGCTGTCAAGCACTTTTTGAAATTAAACCCCTGATTGGTCCAATGTGACAGATGAAGAGACGCGTAGTGGTGGCGAAAATTTTTCTAAACACCCTCATTACTTGCTAGTTAACCGACCAGCGTAGATCAATACTCTGTTCAGCGAATTGGCCGGTTGGCCGTAGGCAAACTGACATTAATTTTAAAATCTTGACGCTTTTATGGCCGTTGATATAACTTTCAATTGATTGATAAACACAAGGGTCAAATTTAAATAACGTTAAGGTTCAATTCCTTGTGAAGGTTTGCCCCTATACATACATAACTTCACGCCATAAACGGGGTAAGCAGAGAGTATAAATATAGGTTTGCACTAATAGGTGACTAAGCTAGTCACCTATTAGTGCAAACCTATATTCGCGGCGCGTTTTCACCCGCGTCTTTGCTTTACTGCTTCGTGCAATGTTACACCTCATTGTAACTCATACCTACATTCTTTGCAAATAAATGAATCTATTCTATTTTATTCTATACATAGCCTATAATCCTTCTCGAGAACTGGGCTATACGCAAAAATAATTTTTCAAATCCGATTGGTAGTCCCAGAGATTAGCGCGTTCAAACAAACAAATTCTTCCGCTATTTTTTTTTTTTTTATTTTTTTTATATTATAGCCTACCAAAGTGACTCCACCCCGCCTGATGGTAAGCAGTCAGTGGAATCCAGAAGTAGCGGCCACCATACCAAAAGCCATCGTCTTAAACTGCTGGTATGGTAGCCTCCACTATGGCGGCTGGAAATGGAGTTAGGGGAAGGGAATGAGGGAGGTGAGGAAAGAGGCAAGGTGGGAAATTGGGCCTCCGGCGCTCTGACTCACCGAACGAAACGCAGTAGTACGGATACTACTACTCTTAAGTCGATCTTCTATGAGAGGGTAGTACTTCCCCGGACGATCCGGCCCATTCATGCTGAAATCAGCGTGGATCTACTACGTGAAAACTACTACGCTTTATATAATAGTACTAGCTTTCCGCGGCGCGGTTTAACCTGCGTGTTTACTTACTGCTCTGCTCCCGTCGCCAGTAGTGTGTTGTTACATAGCCTATAACCTTCCTCGAGAACTGGGCTATCATACGCAAAAAGAATTTTTCAAATCCGACTGAACAGACTGATTAATAACTTCATTCGTAAAATATTGTCAATAAGAAATGTTTATCGATGATTTTTGCTATTTTATACAGCGCAAAACGAACTGTAAACAGACAGCCATCGTGATAGCTTAGCCGATCATGAGAGATAAGCAAACAAGGCTCCAATCATGAGTGACCTGGAGGATACAAGATATAAGAATAAGCGGGTATTATACTACAGTTTTAGTAGACATTTTATATCATCATTGTTTTTACCTGCTTCTTGACTTTATTCTAAATTTACAATAATGAATTTTGTTATAACCGTAATGCTTGCGAGAATAGGTGATAACGCAGTGCAGGGCAGTTTTTTTTTTTAATATTTATTAGCCTACCAAAGTGACTCCACCCCGCCTGATGGTAAGCAGTCAGTGGAATCCAGAAGTGGTGGCCACCATACCAAAAGCTATCGTCTTAAACTGCTGGTATGGTGGCCTCCACTATGGCGGCTGGAAATGGGGCTAGAGGAAGGGAATGAGGGAGGTGAGGAAAGAGGAAAGGGGGGAAATTGGGCCTCCGGCACTCTTACTCACCGAACGAAACGCAGTAGTAAGGATACTACTACTCTTAAGTCGATCTTCTATGAGAGGGTAGTACTTCCCCGGACGATCCGGCCCATTCATGCTGAAACCAGCGTGGATCTACTACCGTCAGTGCAGTGGCAACAGTGGTCGCAATCTTATTACAAAACATCATGAAAGGTTTAATGATAGTGTTAATCAAGTATTATATTTTAGGAAGCACATACTTTACTAGTATACACTAGTGATGAAGTTATACAGTTCGACGACAACATTTTTTAAGTTTAATTGGCACAGTATTCAGGCAAAAAAATAGCTACATTAACAGTATCCATCTTCATAAGCATAAATGAAGGCTTAATATCATTTAGCCATTTATAATAAAAAAACAAGAAAAACAAACTAAAAAACCATTAAAATCAAACTCAAATACTTCAATTTGAATGGAAAAATTCGGCAAAGAGAGGCTTAAGAATAAAAAGCAGAATCGGCGACGCGTTAGTAATGTTTCTGGTATCGCAGACCGGATGTTACAGTAACCGGATATTGAATTTTTTTCTTTTATTAAATGCGGATCAACATGGCGGCTATTTGTTACAAAGACGTTTAAATTTGTTTAGGGTAAAGCAATAGGGTAAAATGTGACCGGATACTATCGGATCTGTGGTCTATAAAATGGGACCATCCCGTTTGTTTCTGTGATAAGAGTTTATTAAGGTTATATCAAGTGATGGGGATGTTTGCCAATATCGTCAGGTTTGGCAAATAAATAGACTGTCTCCGTGCAGTGTGTAGTGGGAGCGCAAGCGACAGCTGTGCACGAGCTTGTAGGTTCAATCCCCACACGGAACAAAACTTTGTGTGATCCATAAATATTTGTTCCGAGTCAAGAACATTAAAGGGGAATCAACGCAATCATTCATACCTATAATACTTTACTATTTACAATTTATAATCAGTTATTTTGGATTCGGTGCCAGCCAAGAAGGATCTTTAATTCTGCTTTTGCAACAAACTTTCGAAATGCACGGGGCGGTAATGGCACGCGCGGGGGATATGCCTGGGTGGGCTACCCGAACGCGGTCATTCGCGTGAAGGAAGACGTCATTGATAGTTGTGTTTAGATACCTACATAAAAAATTTTACACGCACTTATCAGATTCCGTTCGATTTGTTGTATTAAATCTATATAATCATGCTCATCACACAAAGGAAAAAAAAATTCCGGAGGCCTAATTTCCCCCCTTTCCTCATTCCTCACCTCCCTCATTCCCTTCCCCTAACCCCATTCCCAGCCGCCATGGTGGAGGCCACCATACCAGCAGTTTAAGACGATGGCTTTTGGTACAGTGGCCGCCACTTCTGGATTCCACTGACTGCTTAACATCAGGCGGGGTGGAGTCACTTTGGTAGGCTATAATATAAAAAAAAAAAAAAAATATTTTACATTAATATATTAATAGATTAATCAAGTAGGTTATTTTTGCTAGTAGGTAGGTTATATTTATTAAGGTCATTATAATCCTTCTTGGCTGGCACCGACTCCAAAATAACTGATTATAAATTGTTTTTCAAAAATAATTTTTCAAATGAAAACTCAAACGAAAAATGAAACATACAAAAAAAAAACATACGACCCGAATTGATAACCTCCTCCTTTTTGAAGTCGGTTAAAAAGAGAGAAAAGGGTAACTAAATGATGATGATAATTAAAAATTAAATAAAAATTCAATGCTTCTATAACTCATCATTAATTTGTACAATTACTGCGTACCATACCAAATGGTCTACAGACGTAACACGAAACAAATCCTATTTGATTTATTACACTTTATTCAAGTCACGTACGCTATATCTTTCATAATAGACCATACGCACTACAATGACGATAAGTACCTACTAATTGTCAGTTAAGGCTCTTAGGTAAGCTGTTACAGCCGTATGTGATTGCTTAGAGCCTGTTTAAGGCTGGAACATATTACGGCGGGCCGCATCGTGAAACAAAAATCCTCTTAGATTACTTTGTACATTTTGTGGCCGTATCGCAACGCATTGGGCGACGCGCCTCTTAAGTGCTTTGACGCAATATTGCAATGCGTTGCGTTGCGGCAGTAGTATGCGCCAGCCTTTAGTGTACTAGTGTTGTAACAGTAAATAAGCCCGGGAAAGTGTTCGTAAATACTTGATTGTCTAGTCTTATTTCATGGCCAGGTTAGATTTATAGAGGTTAGAATAAAAGGTAGAAACGTGAGGCAATCAATATAAATTATTTTGGCTGCGTGATTGTATTTTTGTGGAAATTAAATGGGATAGTAGTATTTTAAATTGAGTGTATATTACAGGATTTAGAAATAATTTGGTTACTTTGATTTTGGGAATAACGTCTTTGCGAAGTTTTACATGTAATTTTGGTGGCAAACATCTATCTATAAAAATCTATAGCGGAATAGTTTGTTTATTTCTTTGAACGCGCCAACCTCTGGGACTGCCAGTCGGATTTGAATCATTTTTGCGTATGATAGTCCAGTTCTTGAGGCAGGTTATGTAATATCACACTATTGGTGACGGGATCAGAGCAGTAAGCAAAGACGCGGGTAAAACCACGCCGCCGGAAGCTAGTACTAATATATACAGGAGAGTTTGTTTGTTCAAACTAATTTCTGGAACTACCAGTCGAATTTAAATATTTCATTTTTCGTTTGAGAGCCAAGTTTTTGAGGAATGTTTTAATTACGTAACATTACGCTGCAAGTGATAAGAGCAGGGCAGTAACAAAAGATGTAACTTGACTCAGATAAAACCGCGCTACGGAAGGCTAGTATAGCTACATAATGGTATACGTAATCGCAAGTGAATACTGTAAACTTTGGCCTATCGACAAAGTGCCTTTTTTTAAACTATGAAAATGTTTTTTTCCGTGATAGTATTAACTAATTCAATAGGCAAGGTATTTATAAGTTGCGGTAACATATATCTCGTAGTTCGCTCGCCGTAGGTATTGTTGACGCGCGGAACGACAAGTCGATTCTTAGAAATGGCTCGAGTATATACAGGATATTCAATAAGTGTTTTAAAAGATGTGTTAAAAAAATTTTCTTTTAATAAATTAAATTTAAACTTCAAATGAACAGGCAAGATTTTACAGTGACTAAAAAGGCTACTATAGTTATCCTGATATTTAACTTTAATTTTATTAGATACAATGGTTTTAAGAATCCTAACTTGTAGATTATATATTTGGTCAAGATAAGATTTATAGCTACGTCCATAACTACTGAGACCATACTGAATATGTGATTCGGCTAGGGCATTATACAACATGAGCTTAATATTAAATGGAATGCGATTATTGAGTAAGGTGATATTTGCCAGAAACTGCCCCAGTTTAGTACATACATGCTCAATGTGGTAGCTCCAGTTTAGTTTAGCGTCCACAACCAATCCAAGGTATGTGTACCTGTCAACTATTTCTATTTTAGGACAAGAACAAACAGCAGTGTTGTTACTGTGTAGGCAATTATGGTCGTGTGCCACAAGGTTTTTTATTGGTAGGGGCTTGATATAAGGAGACTTAATTACCATCAATTTGGTTTGAGTAGCATTAAGAAGGAGTACAGCATCATGGCACTATTTAGTTAATGCATCCAAGTCATTCTGTAAGCGGTCACATGCCGTTTGTGTGTTTTTATCGCCAATTATTAGACAAGTGTCGTCTGCAAATTGGTAACATGTACTGTTCAAAATACAATTACCCATGTCATTGACATAGGACAAGAAATGAAGGGGTCCAACCACTGAGCCTTGGGCTGTACCTTCTGTCACTGACATGGACTCGCTGTAGGTATTATCAATCTTTACTGAGAATGTGCGGTTCATAAGATAGTTTTGAAACCAATTTTGCAGAGGACCTCGCACTCCACAGTTGCCTAAACTTTCTATTAATTGCTCATGAACCAAAGTGTCAAAAGCACGTGAGAAGTCAATAAATAGAACTAGTACTTGTCTTTTTTCATTTATGTTTTTATTAATTTCGTCTGTAAAATTCCTCAAAAGATTTGTGGTACTCTTACCCGATTGAAAACCAAACTGATTTGGGTTTAACACAGAATTTTATCCATAAAAACTATAAATCTGTTCGCAAACGTATTTTTCTACAATTTTATCAATTGACGAAAGTAGCGTGATAGGTCTATAGTTTGTATAATCATCACGTTTACCCTTTTTGTATACTGGTCTAACACACCCTTCTTTCAATTGATCTGGGTATAGGCCAGTAGTGACGCTACGATTAATCAAATCTGAGATAGTAGGAGAAATTTGGTCTCCTATTAGTTTAATATCTGAAATTAACATGTTGTCAGAGCCTGGAGCCTTTCTTGAATTTAAACTTTTAATAATTTTATGGACACTTTTCTATATTACTTTTTGGAACCGGATACTAGAATCTAATACTTTACGAGTATTGCTGTAGTTGAATAGTTTAATTTTACAATTGGGGATTATATTATCTAAGCTTAGGATTTTCTGGATCATTTCTGTAGTTACAAAAGACTTTGTGTTTTTTTTCACAGAGACGAATAATATTTCTATTAATTCAAAGCACATTACATCGTTTAGTAGTCAATTTATTCAATTTAATAGTTTTAACATCTGTGGCTACCTTATTTGCAGTTTCGAATGAATCATAAATAAAGTTTAATATTTCAAAGGGAGAATCCATATCCTTAGACTTAGACCAATTAACATTTTTGAGTTCTTTATAAAAAATATCATAATCAATGGCACGTCTTGTAACACCCTGCATATACCTAGGCCCAACCGGTTTGTCATTAATGCAGGTAAAGATCAGGGCGCGATGATCGGCAAGTACGACATCGAGCACCGCCGAGTACGGATGAAGTGTGGGAAATCAAACAAAAATGTGGTCTATGCAAGATTTTGAGATATAGTTTAATTTAGTTTCAATTCTCGTGTAGTCTGATATTCCACATATCAGTCCGTGTTCGCTGAGTGCTCCTACATATAAATCTTTGTATGTTGTTGACGTTTTCAAATCAATATGTGTATCTCCAATAAGGAGAAAATTTTGTTTCAGTTCATACTTAGAGATAATAGTGCGTAGCTCGGTTATAAATAACTGTTTACTTGTAGATGGTGGTCTATAAACTGCACATACAACAACGGCACTTCGATTTGGGTCAATTTTTAGTGTACCACAAATGCTTTCAAACGTTTTTGTTTTGTATTGATCTACCGTAAATTTCAGATGGTTTCTTACATAAATTATAATACCCCCCCCCCCCTTTTATTTTTTCGCAGCTGCGAATGATCCTTTCTCTATGCATTGTACTATAAAGAAAATTTATACTATTATATAGAGCAGAAGAGTTTGTTTGTTTGTTTGTTTGAACGCGCTAATCACTGAAACTACCTTACCTGCTGTATTAAAAAAAATTGTCTATAATAGCAGTTTTTAAGAAAGGTTATAGGCTATATAACATCACGCTACTGAGAATGGGAGCGGAGCAGTAACCAAAGACGCGGGTAAAACCATGCTGCTAGAAACTAGTACATAATATGCATAATTTCACACCTGTCTTCCATCAATAGGGAAGCAGAGACGTCATTTGCTGCGATCCAAACATACCTCATTTGCCTCTATAGGTACCTACTCTTAAACATTCAATAATCTTTATGACTGAAATCTGAAGTTTAGGTATGATTAATGCAGGACCATGCAGAAACAAACAAACATATCACTTCATATTCTGCTCCAACCAACACAAAGTTATCGAAGTTTAAATTATGCATTCATATGTTTGCGTAAATGAGATGTATGATAATATTACGCTTACTTCAGAGCAACTTATGCTATACCTATTTTGGTTGTTTAAAGTTTCCGATCAATTAATACCTACATTGTTGATAAAGATATGTTATTCCTACGTATTGTCAGCCATATTAGATGAGATATTTACTTTGATGAATTCGAAATAATTGATGTATTTTTGCCTGACTGCCGAAATTAAGGAGGATAATAGTTTACAAACGTATGTATTTACTTATGTATGTATGTGTGTATGTATATAATTTTTTTTGGCACGCTCTACAGCCTAAAGCTTGATGGATTTTAACGTATGAGGTGTCATTAGACTCATATTGATTGTGGGAGTGACATAAGGGTATTTAAAATTTCAATTTAGCAACAGCACGAGTAAAAAATGGGGCAGGCGGGCCTTTTGTTTTTTAATAATATATAAGACGGTCCCGATTGGCACTATGTCGATTATAGACAAGGTCAAGTTAGATGCCAGTATAATAAATTATGGGCGACTTGAACAAATCCTGACATTAGACCACTAACTACTCGATAAAAGAATAATATATGTTGCTGGTTTTTTACCAATGTGTTGGTGTATCAAAGCGTAATGTTAAATAGCATATAACTTTCCTTTAGAGCTATACTATTTATATATAAGACGAGTTTTTCAGCTTTATTATATTAGAGAAAGAAGATAGCAAAATTTCTTTCTAATTTACGATCTCCAAGTATCTAATCTTAAAAATCAATCTCATACCTACTCGAGTAGTAAAAGCTGAATAGTGATCTCCAGCAATGAAATTTTTTTTTAGGGTTCGGTTTCTCAAGAGGCAAAACGGAACCCATTGAACACATAGCCGTTCATGGTTTTTATACTAAATACAAGTTTGTACGGAACCTTCTCGAATCCGACTCGCACTTGACCAGTTTTTATCTTTACTCTAAAGTACAGCAATATATTTTCATTCAATATCCGTCGAATAAATTTAGTACCTCTTATCGTACCTTTCTCAAAAATCCTGGGTATTACTTGGTAAAGGAACAACACTAGGAATGGCTCTATCGAGGCCTATTAGCGATCCGTAGATCTAAATGACATAGATTTAATGATAGGAATGTTTTGCCGAGGTTTAAACATTGTAAATTAGAGGTTATTTTCGAGAGCAGAGATATCAAATTTGCTTGTAGCTTGTTGTCATTAGGATAAAATAAATATTTTGATATTATGTTTTCTTATAACTGGTTTTAATTTGTGATTTAAGCTTAAAACTTAAATAAATAAATTCTATGAAGAGAAGCAGTCTGATTTCTCTTCGCGTATAATAGAATAGAAACTCTTTATACACCAATATAATTATTTTTACATTATTTATATATTAAATTAAGTAACTGTAAACAGTGTACTTATACAATAAATAAATTATGATGTATAGTAAACGCTGTCAATGAAGGTTTTCTAAAATGGCGCCTACGAGGTGGCGGCACTGTGGCATCAGGTTCAGGTACCTGTCAAAGCGCTTTCAATAAACCAATCAACCGTTAACGATTCTATTGAATTCAAACTGTGAATAAATTTTGAATTTTGATTTTGATTTTTTGTGAATTGAAGAGCTTTCACCTAAGTGGCGCCAACTAGTGGAGAGAATTTGCCTAAACTCCCTTATTATAGCAGGGTGTTGTAATAATATTACAATCGCCAACGAATATAATGGACATCGCGATTATAGATAAAAATTGAAATGTAGTATTATGAAGATACTTTTGCCCAACAGTGAACATCTTTTCGTAAGCTATTGAGAATACATTATTTGTATGCTAATTGTAATGTTAATATTACCGAAATTAGCATTGCAAATATATTAATGTAGTTTTCATTGAATGTCTAATATATTATTCAGTGATTATACATTGTGAAATTGCTTTTGATGATGTGTTGATGACAATTACACGATGATAGACAGTTTATCCGAGCTTGACTTACAAAATATTAATAGATTTAGACTTGATTTATCTGTAGAATTAAAAGTAATGTTGGGTCACTTAGCTCACTACTTGTAGTGTGCTAAGTGACCCAAAATATCGTAGAACTTTTAGTATAGAGGGCCCAACCTCTTTAACTAAAAAACTAGTACAACACAATGTCGTGGTTCCTCAATATGGACAAAGGGGTCGCGTCAACATCAGTCACTCCTAGAACCCCGTCCTCCTATTACCTTTGTGGCGTCATCTGTCTGGCCAATGATGACACACAGAGAAAAATCTAAGTGAAGACGACTGACTACGAGTTTACAGCATAGAAGTCAAAGATGGCGCTATCAACAAATATAGACCTCACCATAGAAGCCTGAATCGCGATATCAACATTCTCACACCAACTAACTATATATACAAGTTCCCGACTACCAACTGTCGGGCAGTAGCCCGCCAGGCACGATCACCTAGCCTGGTCGGAGGATCCTCCCCTTGGGTGGAGGTATGTGGTGTGCTATCTCCACAATGGTGACCCCTGTCTGCAAGCAACCTTCACGGAGCAGATCATCAGCATCGTCACCTCCTCATTGGTGACCCCTGTCTGCAAGCAACCTTCACGGAGCAGATCATCAGCAACGTCACCTCCACAATGGTGACTCCTGTCTGCAAGCAACCTTCACGGAGCAGATCATCAGCATCATCACCTCCACATTGGTGACCCCTGTCTGCAAGCAACCTTCACGGAGCAGATCAGCATCATCGTTATCGTCAGTTCCTACTTCGCCTCACCCCTCTAGCAGCAGCAGATGAGTACCAGTAATCAAGTCGCAGCCAGCCAGCATCTTCGGCCATCATCAGGGATACTCCATACGCCTGCGGTCTCGCACGCCTGGTCTACCCTACGGCCTATCCTGTTCGTGGCACTATCACTGCACTTCCACGGTTCCCGTAAGCAGAGCAGCTCTCCTCTCACCGTCTACGCAGTCAGCCACTACGCAGCATACCCCGACTCACTGGGGAAGTTCTCACCGCTCTTCGTCCGACTCACTGGACTTACGCGGCATCAACAGTTCCGACTCACTGGAACTCTGGCACTGGCAACGCTCTACAGAAGCACCGACAGCTGACTCATCAACAGGACAAGTCATGATCGACCTCCGGTCTCGAGGGGGAGTACTGTGGCGTCATCTGTCTGGCCAATGATGACACACAGAGAAAAATCTAAGTGAAGACGACTGACTACGAGTTTACAGCATAGAAGTCAAAGATGGCGCTATCAACAAATATAGACCTCACCATAGAAGCCTGAATCGCGATATCAACATTCTCACACCAACTAACTATATATACAAGTTCCCGACTACCAACTGTCGGGCAGTAGCCCGCCAGGCACGATCACCTAGTCTGGTCGGAGGATCCTCCCTTTGGTTGGAGGTATTTGGTGTGCTACCTCCACACCTTATAAATCAATCAAAGTGTCTCCTACCCTGAGATTGCTGTTTTATATTGGATATCGAGGTACATATTGTACAAGTTGCTTATGGTATTTATTAAATAGAGAAGTAGAATATCGAGTGTCTCGGAGATTCAGTGTTATTGTGTACAGACTGCCACATGAGGCATCGGATTCAATCTTCAGGTCGATATTTAGCTTTTCCACCCAGATATTCATGCATATTCATGCACACAAATATTTGCACTGAACAGGACTCGAACCAGCGGCCTCTGCGTGGAATTCCATACACCTTACTACCGAACCACAGAGGCAGTCAGGAATGGTAACTGCAGTAACATGATAAAACATGTAATATAAAAACGACGAAGTTATCCGCGAAAACTCATAAAAAAATTATACGGTCGAATTGAGAAACCTCCTCCTTTTTTTTGAAGTCGGTTAAAAATGTTATTTCAACGCCAGCTAAAACCTGAAAACTGCATCCACCGTAAAATTAAATTAAATATTTTGTTTTATTACTACACTATTTTATTCACATAATAATAAAATAAACAAGCAAGCTACGAGGTCATTTACTTTTGCTACGACTGCGTAGCACTAGCTCCGAGCCTGTAGCACTTCGTAGGACCTATTAAAATTTTATTTGTTTTAAAATGTGTTGTACTACTAAGAACTACGACGTCTAAGGTTCTTTTATGACTATTACTTGTTTTATATCAAAAACTAGACTTCCTCCCTCACTTCGCTTTGGTATGAAAAGATTTATTCAGGCTCACAACAAACGCCTAAAGAAAATATAATTGCAATTGTGTCGTATTGCATCATTCAAATTTTCAAAGGCGCTTAAAACATTGAAATACCGAAAATGACCAAAAAATATAAAAATAATAAAATATAGCTTATGTTACCCGCTTCATTTATTGATTTCTAAAGATAAAGGAATTTTTAGTTAAATCATTGCAAACAAACATACAAAAAATATAATTTTTCTCTTTATAATATTAGTTTAGATGTCGTGTCAACTGTTTTTACATTGTTTATACTAAGTATAAAAACATAATTGAAGTTCTGTTATTAAAAAGTGTTACTAAGGCACCGGGTGAGGATGCAATCACAGCCGAGCTACTGAAGGCAGGCAAAAATCCTGTCCTGAAGGCCCTTCAGAGGCTCTTTAGTGCCGTCCTCCTCGAGTGCAAAACGCCACAGGCATAGCACAAGGGCATGGTGGAGCTGTTCTTCAAGAAGGGCGATAAAATCCTTCTGAAGAATTACATACCTATCACACTCCTGAGTCACGTCTACAAGCTGTTCTCAAGAGTCATCGCTAATTGTCTCGCAAACAGGTTCGGCGACTTCTAGGCAGCCATACATACGCTGCGTCAGGTTATACATAAGTCCACAGAGTATAACCGGCCCCTGTGCTTAGCGTTTGTGCACTACGAGAAAGACTTTGATTCGATCGAGACCTGGGCGGTGCTGCAGTTTCTCTTACGGTGCCATATTGACTATCGATATATCGAAGTGCCGAAGTGTTTGTATGAAAACGCCACCATGTCAGTACGAATTAATGGTCAGAGCTCAAGGCCTATCCAGTTGCAGCGAGGAGTACGACAGGGAGATGTCATATCTCCGAAACTGTTCACCGCTGCACTAGAGGACTTGTTCAAGCTTCTGACCTGGAATGGACTTGGCATCAACATAAACGGCGAGTACATCACTCACCTTCGATTCGCGGATGATATCGTGGTAATGGCTGAGACCGTGGAGGAGCTCGGTGCAATGCTCGATGACCTCAGTACTCTCGACAAGTTGACCTAAAAATGATCATGGACAAGACTAAAGTCATGACCAATGTCCATGTTACACCCACTCCTATTACGGTGCCTCGAGCCTACGACCGTTGACGACCGATCTTTGACGAGTACATAAACCTGGGAGAAACAGTCCGATTAGGTAAGTCCGATTTCGAGAAAGAGGTCACTCGTCGAATCCAACTCGGCTGGGCAGTGTTCGGGAAGCTACAACATATCTTTTTATCCGCACTACCGCAGTGTCTCAAGACCAAGGTCTTTGACCAGTGTGTGTTGCCAGTAATGACATACAGAGCAGAGACGTAGTCGTTAACTATGGGTCTTATCCAAAGGCTCAAAGTCGCTTAGAGGGCGATGGAGCGAGCTATATTAGGCGTCTCCCTGCGCAATCGTTTGAGAAACGAAGAAATCCGCAGGCGAACCAAAGTAACCGACGTAGCTCGTAGAGTTGCTTCTCTGAAGTGGCAATGGCAGGTCACATAGCTCGCAGAACTGACGGCCGCTGGGGCAGAAAGGTTCTAGAGTGACCCCTCACAAGGTGAACCGACGACCTAATAAGGGTGGCGGGCAACCGATGGATGAGGGCGGCGAACGACCGGCCACGTTGGTGAAAACTGGGGGGGCCTATGTCCAGCAGTGGACGTCTTTTGGCTGATATGATGATGACTGTTATTAATATACACACACAGACAGACAGAACTTCTTCAAAGAATGTGACAAAATGATTATGTTAACAATTTCATTAACTTGTGTGTATGTCAGTAAAAGGTGTGACGGTAAACGGCATCTAATTATTGGCCAGGGGGCCTACCATCAACTCATAATTATTTTAATCTTACTTTGTGTTTTGTCTTTTTCTTTTGTAACATGAAAAACAAGGATAGAGACTAGTAGCGAAGAGTCACTTTGCCGAGGAGGGAAGCCGGTAGGACTAAAATACTTCGAGTTTCGGAAGGCCAGTTAGACTGAGTAGACACTCAAGCAGTGATAGGTATAAGTAGGTCAGGGCATATTTTAAAAGGGAAGCCGGCAGGAATCGTCAATTTCGCAAAGACCGCTGTGATTTGAACTGGACATATTTCAAGACTGCCAGGAATCGATGTAACCAGATGATACGTAATGCTAAACGATGATATATTCTTGATAACATCACACAATCTTCACCTGCACACCTTTGGAGGTTTCTTGGTACACTCGGTATCGGTAAACCTAGTTATGTGGAGTTTCCCAAGACATTAGCTTTAGATGACATAAATCGACATTTTGCCACCTCAGTTTTACTGGATAGTCACACTCAGACTCAAACGATGAGTCACATACTCGAATTACCAAAGCTCAACATCGAGCAGTTTTATTTTTCTCCAGTCGCCCCAAACGAGATCAAAAAGATTATCCTATCCATAAAATCCAAGGCTGTGGGATGTGACGATGTAAGTTGTCATATGATCACTATTATCCTAGACCAACTTCTTTCTCCTATATCCCACATACTTAACTTTTCCCTTAAATCCGGTCAATTTCCACAACTATGGCGGCGAGCTTATGTGCGCCCACTGCCCAAAGTTGCCAATCTCCTTACCTCCCTATTCATTACCGCCCAATATCCATTCTTCCTTTTCTTTCCAAGGTGCTTGAAGCATGTGTCTATAAACAGTTGTCCGGGTTTGTATACAGCAACAATATCCTTTCTCCACTTCAATCTGGTTTCAGACTCGGACACAGCACAATAACTACTCTGCTTAAGGTGACTGGCGATGTTAGGGTGGGCGTGGAGGAAACGAAGACCACTGTTTTGGTTTTAGTGGATTTCTCGAACGCCTTCAACACTGTCAGTCACGACATCCTTTTATGTATCCTGTCCTATCTTATGGTCTCCTCTAAGGCGCTGGAATGGTTCTCATCTTATCTTCGAGGGCGCCAGCAGTCAGTGCGGATCGATGAAACTTTATCGACTTGGTGCGATCTTAACTCTGGCGTTCCTCAAGGCGGTATACTCTCTCCTCTTCTATTTTCACTATTTATTAATCTTCTAACCAACGAACTTCGCAATGCGTATCATCTTTATGCCGATGACCTGCAGCTCTACACCCAGGCAAGGGTTGAGGATCTTAGCGGGGCGATTGAAGGGGTCAACCAAGATCTAAATGTACTGAGAAAATGGTGCGAAAGGTTTGGTCTAAAGGTGAATCCGTCCAAATGTCAAGCCATTATTATAGTAAGTCCTAGAATGATGGCTAGAGTAAACCTGGGAAACCTGCCACCTGTAATATTCAACAGCTCAGTGATCCCCTTCAGTCAGAGTGTTGAAGACCTTGGACTGTATCTGGACACTACCCTTGATTGGAGAACACAGGTAGCTAATGTCAGCAGCAAGGTAACGTGTACCCTGCGCTCTCTTTATCGCTTAAAGAACTTTCTCTCACCTAAGACAAAAACTATGTTGGTGCAGACTTTAGTGTTTCCCGTCATCGACTATGGTGATGTGTGCTACTTCGACCTGAATGCAGATCTGCTCAATAAACTTGACCGACTTCTCAACAATTGCATTAGATTCATTTTTAACCTTCGTAAGTACGATCATGTATCCACACATCGCTCCCAGCTGCAATGGCTACCTATCCGCCAGCGGCGTAGTTGGCGAGCTTTAAGTACTCTTTACTCCATACTGAACTCCCCTAACGCTCCCACTTATTTAACTTCTCATTTCCAATACCTTTCTAGCACACATGACAAAAATCTTCGTTCATCTAATAATCTTCTTCTTTTTTGCCCTCTTCATGGCTCAAGTCTTATACATTCATCTTTCAACATTCAGTCCATTCTTCTTTGGAATGCGCTCCCTCTCGAGATCAGGATGTCCACTACCCGTGACATCTTTAAGGCAAGAGTTCGTCAGCTTTACAGTAAGTTATTAGCGGAATCATCTTAGCGTTCATTATGTATATATTATATATTTATTGGTATATGTATGTATATATTTGTATACGTATGTATATATTGGTATGATATCTATGTATATATTGAGTATTTAATTTGTTTAATTTTGTATTTTTGTATTCATAAGTAAGTACTTATTCTAACTACTTACTACATAAAGCACCTACCTGGTTTCATCTCTGCATCACCCAAAGGTTGGCTAGTAGAGAATGCCTTTGGCATTAAGCTCGCCTTTGTACAGTGTTTTGTGCATAAAGAAATAAAATAAAATAAAATAAATAAATCGTGTTATATGGACGCTTCGCCACTGATAGAGACAAAGTTAGGATAGAATAAGATTGCTATAAGAGGTTGTAGTATGAATGCTAGTAACTATTACTTTAACCTATCTTCTATACTTATTATATAAAGCTGAAGAGTCTGTTTGTTTGAACGCGCTAATCTCTGGAACTACCCCAGCCAAAATAGAATAATTCTTTTTGCGTATGATAGCCTAGTTCTTGAGGAAGATTATATGTAACATCATGCTACTGGCGATGGGAGCAGAGCAGTAATTAAAGACGAGGGTGAAAGCGCGCTGCGGGAAGCTAGGCATAGATAATCGGACATCATAATGCTTCTAAGATCGTTCAGCCCATTTCACGTAGCTATAAAACTCTTTTTGTACTGAAATCCCGAAATCTCGATATCAAATAACACCGGCGCGGTATAAGCTCAATTCATGCTAACAATGACAAAGGAAGAAAAATAGCCTATATCCGTTTGTTATTCGACACGTAAGGATCAGTCAATGAAGCCCTGACTGACAATTTAGAAGATTGATAAAATTGAACGTATTGGTGTCGCATATTTGTACAATTTTTTTATTATTTATGTCGAGGAGCAATGATCACGTGGTGTGTTTATCTTTTTTATACATAACATATAAATTGTTAATTGAAAAACCTCTGACATCGTGTACATTATTCTAATGGTCAAGTCCTTTCATTTGATACACATATTAAGGAAGTTGTAAAAATATTTAATCCGCCATTTTGTGGCGCCGGCCATCTTGGACCGATTTTCATCAAACATAGCTAAGAACACTCCCAACTAATTTACCTTTCAAACAAAAAAAAAATATCAAAATCGGTTCATCCGTTCGTGATCTATGGTGCCACAGATACATTGCGTCGGGGGTTAAAATAATATGTACAGTCGTGGTCAACTAATTAGGGACAGTCTAGATAGTGAAGAGCAATAACCGATTATGTACATATAAATATGAAACCCTATTGATTTCTCAGCACCTATTGTTTGCATAATTTTTTTTTAAATTTTTTGTAAATCTTGGATTCATTTCTGCTTTTACAGGACGCCGTACGTATTGCCTTCCATCTGAAGAAATCAAATTAACCTTGGTCTCGTCAGAGGATAATACATGTTGCCATTGGGCGTAGGTCCAATGTCCATATTTACGTGCAAACGCTAAACGAGCAGTTCTATGTTCTTTCTTCAACAATGGTACTTTGCGAGCCACTCTTCCAAACAACCCTGCATATACCAGACGTCGTCGAACGGTCCTCGCTGACACACCGGCTCTTTCGCCTGCCCCAAACACTTCGTGTTTAATTAAAATAGGGCCTAGAAACGGATCTTTCTTAGCTAACCTGGTTATCATTCTATCTTTTTGCGGAGTGATTTTTCTTGATCTCTTTGTTCTGGGCACATTTTAAGCTGTGTTATTGCGCCTGAAATGTTGCACTGCATTGCATACCATATTTTTTTAAACAGTTTAAATGTTCTGCTATCCTTCGGTATGACCAACCACGCTCGGCAAACGTCATGATAATTTTTCGTAGTGTTGGATCCCAACTTTTCGTTTTGCCCATTTTTCTTCAAAATAATTCTCAAAACTTAAAATTAGAAATGTGAATTGCCGTCAAAACTACCACGAAAGAATAAGAGAAGAAATCAAAAAGTATTGAAATTCAAATTTTCAAAATAGAACGCAATATCTCAGTGTCCCTAATTAAATGGCCAGCCAGCATTCTTTAAACAAATAGCACTATGATAATCTATCAGCTGTACTGTAAAGAGGTTTAATGTTTAAGAAGTTTTTATTGTTTGTATAATCGGGCACATCAATGACTAATTATACTTACATGTAAAAGATATGGAATGTTGTTAAGACTCGTTGGAAAATAAAAAAAAAAGTCTCAATTTGGCTTAACTAGAGATTGTACCTAATTAGTTGACCACGACGTTGTACATGTCTTATTATCATACTGTGAAAGTTAAAACTAAATTTATATTTATTATGTAGCGATGTAATTGCGTTTCTTTTCTTTTACTAAAAGTTGTAACACATGCTATATAGTAGATAATCTGATAATAAAAATGACATGAGACCCTACTACAACCTCTTTAGCAATCTTATTATTAGCTTACTTTGTCTCTATCTTTTTTGTTAATGGTACAAAAGAAAAAGACAAAACACAAAGTAACATTAAAATAATACTGCTTTATGAGGTTGTGGTAGGCCCTCTAAACTTTCGAGCAGTTAGTTTGACATGGCAATTAACTAATTTGATTAATTAATTGATATCTTCTTTTGGTTTTTCTTGTGATTTCTTGGTTGATCTCAACTTATTGTGGAGCATAATTATCTTAATTTTCAAAAGTATGTAATGATCGTGTTATATGATTGTAAGATTTCAGGTTTATTTTGGTTCCAATCAACTTGAATGTTACCTTCGTTACGAGCCTCAACATTTTCAAAATTGAATACAAATCAACAAGCACAACACCAGCACAAAAAATACATATTTCCCAAAATAAATTGTTTGATTAAATAAAACAACGTGTTTCTTACAAATGCTTACATTTTAATCCAACACAAATATGAGGAAAGGGAAAGAAAAATATATCCTAATATTCGACAACATTTGTAATCCGACAATATAATTGCATTGCCTTCGACTCAAATATTCGTGGGGCAAATTTGTGTTATTTTTCAACACGTAAAAGTGAGGAAATACTAGATGGTCATGTAGAATGTAGGTGCGTGTTTTGTCATAGAGTTAGGAATGTAAAGAGGTGCCAATATTATTCTACTAAATTTAAAAATGTTAAAGTTGTGTGTGTGTTTGTTATTACTCAGCGCCTAAACGGCTGCATCGATTTAGATGAAAATTGGTATGAAGATAGGATTTGGTGCGGGGGACGGGCATAAAGTACTTTTTATTCAGAAAATCGGTCTGGTGCTCGAGGGAGACAACACACATTTTAGGTGCGGGCGGAGCCTTGGGGCGCTTTTTTTTTCGCAGTTTTATAATAAAATGTTATACAAGACAAATCTTGCAAAATAATTTAGTCAGCCAATCAAGTAGACATTGTGTATAATAATGTGTAGTATGTCTTTGCCTTTCATATATTAAAGAAAAGGTATGAACATTGACTGCCATGTTTGCTCAGTACCGATTAGCGATTTCAGACATTATGAACGTTTACACATTATGAGTGGCAACGTTGCTATTTAGTGTCTTAGTTCGTGATTTTAAAATTTTATCATTTATTCAGAGCTATATTTTAAACATAGGTATATGTTATGCTATTTTTTTTAGTATTAGGTTAAAGCTGTATAAAAAGTAACAAATGATTGCATTTACAGTTCTTTAAATATGCAAATAATACATTGGAAACTTCCGTTGAGTTATTTAAAATAACTGTAAGCATTATGGTTACTTATTTTTATACATTTTCACCTAATTCTAAAAAGTTAGAAGAACATTATTTTTTAAATATACCACCGATTCAATGATAAAATTGTCTAACTGGTAGAGAATACCTTTGGCATTAAGTCCGCCATTGTATGTTAAGTGCATTAAGTTTTAAATAAATAAAAATTGAAAACCACGAAATATAACACTAAATTGCGATGTTGCCATAATAAAAATATATTTATTTATTTATACGTTGCGTGGTTTAAAAGAAACAGCCAAGGAAAATACCGATTTTCTTTATTTTATTTGGAAATAGTATTTTCGACAGACATATCTATTATATTACTAGCTTTATAAGCAGCTGAGTGATGGCTTATTTATCACGAGTAGTGAGATGACTGGTACACTCACTCATTCGGCCAAATTGAGCGGTAGAGCAATCGAGCCTGAGAGGTTCGCATGTCTCGGAGAACGAAGTTCTTTGAACTTTGTGTCTAACCTTTTGAATGATGAAACAGTATTTAAGAAACGAGTATGCTTTTAATGTAGTAATGTATGTAATATATGCTGATTGTTTTTACATAGATATTATACTAGTAGACATTACGCGGCTTTTTTCAAGTGGCTTGGCAGAGGTGTAATATGTCTGCATATAGCATTGCATAGAAACTAATATTTTACGTTGATATTCTATGAGGAGGAGTACTTCGCCGGTCGATCCGGCTCATTCATGCAAAACAGCACGGACATATTATCGTAAATTTACGATTGTGGTGTTCTCGCAAACAGGGCAACGTTTCGTAAGTAAAAGAAAATCGACACACCAATCCTATTAGGTTTACTGTACCTTACAAAACAATATTTTTCTTCCTAAAATTACAATTCTTCAAAGCGTGCTAGTGAAACATATTTGTAAGAAAACAAACCAATTTATTATATTTCAATAACAAAATAGCATTGGCTTATGTTACAGTTATTTGATCCGTATAAATTTAATAAATATAATGTTTACTTACGTATCAGTTATGTTTGCTTTGTAGTGTAATAACAAAACATTTTAGGATTATTAGGAGAGGACGGTCGAGGTTCGTAAGGAGGAGACTGGATTTGTGATGATATAGGAACGTACGGGCAATAGAGGAAGATGATAGGAACTGCACCGTTAAGAAAAATGTTCTTAAATGAAAGAAGAAAAAGAAAATACAATTAAGAATATAGAATGATTGAATGAAAATTGCTACGTAAGCTATTTAATTAAAAAACAAAATCATAACTTTTGGGGTGGAAACTGTAGATTGCCCACCTAAAAAGGCTACTTATTTGCTACTGTATATACTTACTATTATGTTCCAGAGACGGCTACTATTAATTTGTTTACAATAATTATGTTATTTTATATTAGGTCCGCCCGCGCTTCGCTTCGGTTTCAAGAGTTTCATTCGATCTTACAACAAACTCTGACGGAAAATATAAGCAATAGTGTCGCATCGCATCATTCAGATTTACAAAGGGGCTTAAAATATTGAAATTCTGAAAATGATTGAAAAACTGTTAAGCAATAATATATAGTCTATGATACCCGCTCAATTTATTGATTTCTAAAGGTGAAAGAATTTTTCAATATAATGTTAGTATAAATATATATGTGGCTTTGTCTTTTTTAAGAATAAATTATTTAAACCTAAAATATAAATTGTGTGTTTATCTATGTATCTAGTGCTATCCTATTTGTCACAAGTAGAAAGTCATTACTAGTTCTGATAATTTCTTTGCAAACAAAATCAATATCACGGTGATTGAACTGAAACTCTGCATGCTACATACAGTACCAACTATCAAAGCAGTCAATAAAACTTCAATTTCAATTTAAATTTTATTTGATATCGCAGTTGCATTTATGCGAGTCTTAAACTGCTAATAAAATTGTTACCGCTTATAGCAGCGATGAAAAATTTCCATCAACTTTATTTAAATAATAATATATAATTTACATAATGTACAAATTATATAAAACTGTAGGCTTGCAGGCAATTGCATATTGTACCTGACCTCATAGTGCTATACTTTATTTATGTGGGCTATAATTTACTCTATATTCCTGCCTATATAATATAATTGTACTAGCTCTTCGCAGCGCAGTTTTAGCCGCGTTAATTTAGCTGCATATTTGGTTATTGCTCTGCTCCTGTTGCAAGTAGCGTGATGTTATATAACCTATAACCTTTCTTGAAAGCTGGGCTATCAAACGCAAAGAGAATTATTCAAATCCGACTGATAGTTCTAGAGATTAGCGCGTACAAACAAACAAACTCTTCTGCTTTATATAATAGTATAGGTGTGGCCAATGTTGCGAAACTTGGGTTATACTCTTTTTTTCTCTATTTTAACCTACCAAAGTGACTCCACTCTGCCTGTTGGTAAGCAGTCAGTGGAATCCAGAAGTGGTGGACACCATTATAAAAGCCAAACTACTGGTATGGTGGCCTCCACTATGGCGGCTTAGTGATATGCTTTTTCACGCCTCGCTTGAAAGACTTTGGATCATAATTATATGGGAACACATGCGCTGGTAAAGAGTTTCTGTCGTGATTTTTAAATCTATAAAAGCTACAGATTTTAAACCATGTTTTTCAGAGTTTGATGAACAGTAGGAGTATTAGTTACTCTACTATAAACATCGTAATTTACACTTACTTTGGGATGATCTCTGACAGGCACGACGACTCGCACGCACACTTTAACAGGCTTGTCTCGAGTGATGTCTAACATCCTTCGTTCAGCGCGCCATTCACCTGAGGACAAAACAATTATGTTTAATCATAGTTTAGTTATTTTGGGAAGCATGTACTCAAAAGTAAATAAAGTTATTATTTACTTTGAGATGGACGACACAATATAAATTATAGAAAATATAAATTAGTTGCAAGACGTCTAATGTTAAATATAGTGTGTAAATTTCAAAGAAATTGCTTTGCATTTTAAGAGTTTTGACTAGGAAACGACGAGATATTTTGCGGACTATAGTTTTCTTGCTTGACGTGAAGAAAATAGCACGTCACGTTGGAACTTTCACCACAAACATAGTTGATATTGCGACGTAACTCCAACAGCAATCTCAGATGTAGGTACGTCTTAAAATATTCCCAATATTTTATCACAAAAAACACTTAATATTCACCAAAAGTCCGAAAACTTGCCTGAATCTGAGTTTCTGTTTATAAAAAGATAACGGCAGATGTTTTATTCGTGTGTTTCAGTTATATAACTAAAATGGTAATATGATTGAAGACATTTAAACTTGCTACCTGTAGCATTAATTAAGTACTAATCTTTTGCTTTTTGCCCAACTGTCGAAAACAAGGAGGGCAATTGTCTTTGTGGTTTGATCGCTATCTTTCAGATGAATAATGAATTATTATTAGTATAAAGACGCTTATTGTGTGAAAGAACAGCGTTTGTTGTATTTTAAGTCATTCATCGTCGGTGAAAACGTTAGATGAAATACCGTTATGAACTCATGATAAATAGAATGACCGCAAGTCAAAATTCGTGTCACCACGCTATTCGACCACAACGCATTATGACTATGAATAAAACATATTTCTGATAACAAAAGCACATTTATATTTGAAAAACAATAAAACAATTGAAATGCCCGCATAAAGGTCCGATGCCAATACGAGATAACACCAATTTGTCGGAGACCACAATCCTGCTATAATAATTATTGCGTCTGAATAAATAACTACATGATATTTAATTGATATCAAATTGTCCACCTCCTCGCGTTCTACAGCTCCAGATGCAATTCAATGCACTTTTTATTGAAACAAGAAAATGTAATGAAAATGTTACCTATTGTAGATGATGATGGACAAAAATATATACTTATGGAGCAATTAACTAAGATACAAGTAAGTAGTATATTTTGCGATTTCTAATGTTTTGATCCAAAACTTAGTATCTTTTTTTATTTACCATAGATAGATAAGTTTGCGTGGACTCCAGTTAAGAATAAAATATTACCCGATTTTTTCTTACCAAAGTACCAAAGATTACTGTCAAACTTCCTTCGAAAGAAACTTAAAGTAGGACGCCTTCAGTAGCTCGTCTCATGCAACTGAGGACATGGTGATTTTAGTTGGTTTACCATTAGCCGTAGGAGCCAGACATAATCAAACGCCTACTTCTAGTTAAGGGGTAAGCAGAAAACACAACTTTAAAAAAGTTGGTAGTTGTAAGTAATTATGCAATAGATATATGCTTATCAATGTGCTACTGTTTGTAGTGACTGAAAGTGAGGTTATAAAAGAGTTCCATTATCCCTTGCGAAACAAATCAATAATAATTGAATTTAAAGTTAAATTTGAGCGGCTTTAATTGCTTCTACCGTATGAATACGAATTACGAAATAAACATAATTAGATTATATTATTATACAGATCCCTCGCTGGGCTGCCATAATTGTTTTATGTGACAGCTGTCAGTTTAGGCGCTAAACAATGTTATTGTCACTCTATTTATTTGAATTTAGAATTAATTTAAATAAAAAAATTATTCTTAAATATTTTTTACACAAAAACACTTGGAATTGAAGACGAAATAAGTCGCTATTTACAAACGCAAGAATTCTTTACAACCTTAGTACCTAATGTTGCTATGACTGCGGTAGGTTTATGGCGAGGATACTTACTACTTGAATCTGGCTGTTATAATTTATGTTTACCGTCTTTTGACGTTTTTAAGAAAATTAATGAGCATTTAATATTATTTATTTATTATTCATGGGACAATAAGCAACTACTTAATTGATGAACAATATAACGATTAGGATATCATCTTTTTTAAAACAGAATATTTGAAACCTGGAAAATAATTACGACTACAAATAACATTGCTTAAGTCCACTGTTCTTGTTAGATAATCAAAATTGACTTAATTGTATCAGATTCGTATTGACCTATCTCGGCCACGATTCACGTGCATTGTTGAACAGACTGTCATTTTTCCTGTCAATTTGTCAATTGCAGAACAATAAAGTATTCAGAACAATGCTTGGTGCATTTGAAAGTAGCTTGCATTTCTATGACACGTTAGTATTTTGTTTATCTTGCATTTTATTTAATATTATTGCTATTGAATTACCTACAACTTGTGTCTGAAGTTAACCCGAAGCAGAAAATCCAGATTTTTTTGAACGGCAAGAAACACATGTTTTGTGCAAGCCTATTTGAACATTTTTAATCGAGACCAAAGCTATTCCATAATTTATTGATAGATTACCACAGTTAATTAAAAATACAGAAATTCTTTGATTGTATTATTATTATATATATATTTTTAATTAATTTATTTACAGTAGCTTAAACATCTAAGGTTGTTTTTTTTTTCATTTCAAAACTCAATTTGCCACGTTGTTTCATAAAATAAGTCATTTCTGATCTAATTTTATCAAAAATATTTCTACTAAGTCAGTTTATTAGTTCGATTCGCCATCGACCCAGCTCACCCGTTCCGCCATATTTGATTTGAGTTTGACACCTGTCATTTGAGGCGCCAATCCGCTCTCTGCTCGTTTATTTTTCGCGTGGCAACATTAATCCCACGTCAGATAAAAATATGGGTGTGAACGTACATGAATTATTTATTGGTGCTGAGATTATTTTAACGTTAAAAGCTGTTTGCTGGGTTTGTTTACTTTTATTCCTTCATTAATGCATACATATTAATATTAATTAAGTAGCAACACGCCCGGACTTCACACGTGTGTAATATGATGATCAATGCTCATGCCTTTTCTGTAATGTGTGTGACAAGATTATAAATCTTTGAATTTCTTCCTTGATTATACTACTAGCTTGCCGCGGCACGGTTTCACCGCGCGTTTGCGCACTGCTCTGCTCTCGTCACCAGTAGTGTAATGTTACATAGCCTTTAACCTTCCTCGAGAACTGGCTAACAAACTCAAAAATATTTTTTAAAACCGACTGGTAGTTCCAGAGATTAGCGCTTATAGACAAACAAACAATAAAACAAACAAACTCTTTTGCTATAAATAATAGTATAGATAATATGTACGTATTATACTTATAAGTATATACTCGTAAACCTTTCAGCAAAAAAATTAAATACGATTCTTTAATTTGTTTAAAAATCAGTTGCGTGGTTTAGATGAAATTAGCTAAGAAACAGAAAAAAACAGTGACTTTGCTTTATACTATTTATGGATGGGAAAATGCGTAGGCGGCTTTTAATTTACCTCTTAGTAAAGAAGTAACGGCAAATAATATAAAAGAACAAAAAGGCTTAATTGTTATTTTGTCTCGCTCTGATTAATGAACTTTGAAGATGTTTGAAAGAAAGAACATAATTAATGGTTAGTTTGTTCTTTTTAAGTTACCGTCATTACTTGTAATTTATCAGACTTTTTTGTAGCTTAGATCTATTATTAGAATGTTTTAAAGAAATATATTTGCCTCGGCAAGAGGTTGTGGGTTTACTCACGCGACAAAGTTTTGTGTCACCCATAAATATCTGTATGACTTTAAAGTACCTCACGATACAGGACTTGTTCGATGCTCACAAAGACTAAGTTAAACATCGTCAAAAAACCTGGACTTAAAAAGTTTGATATTGCCATCTTGAGCAAATATAGTGACCAATGCTCATGCATTTTCTGTATGAGAAGAGGCCTTTGCCCAGCAGTGGGACAGTACCAGACTGGTATTTTAAAATAACAATAGCCCTTAAGTGCCTATTGATTTATACTCGAACTTGCTCGGTAATTTCAAAGAAAATTTTCGTCTAAAACATAATCTTTCGTTTTAATCATTACTTTAAAATCGGTAAATACTGTTTCCAACAAGTTCCAAAACTTGGTTTTGAGGTCTGTTCCGAAATATAATCACAAACTTTCAAGACGAAACTCCACAAACTTAATCCCAGCGTCCAAATGAGAAATTTTAAATTTCTATTCAACTCATACTCATTAGTACCGCAATCCTCAGTTAGTTTAAAAAAATATTTCTCATAATCAGGTAGATTTCATATTTCAACATAAACAGCGTTTGAGCACGTAAAAAGGCGTCAGGAAATAGCATCACTGGCGAATTCTCACCGCTGGAAATTAAAAATAGAATTATATTTTTTGTTGTGGCAATGACATCTTGTGTTTTGAAAAAGATTTTATATTTAAACTAAAGCTTTGGTATCGCAAGGTATTATATTTTTACGATAGGATTACAAGTCGTTGAAATTCTTGGTGTTTCCGTACTATAATAAGCATGTATCTACAATAATAGGTAATCGGTTTTTCTTCACTTTTGTGCATGTTTAAACGTAACGTAAGAAATTCTTTAAAAGACAGTAACAATCTTATCAAAATATATTGCATGATTTAAAAGTTAGCGGGGAACCAAATAGAGATCCAAAATATTTATTGGATATAAAAAATTGTTCATATTATTTTTCACCTGAATTGTTACGGGCTTTTTCGTTATGAAAAATCGTTTCGCGCTGCAAAACTACAGGTCTATCTAAAAAATATTTTTATAGAAAAATTACTGCAGCTACTACATATAGGTTTTATGTAATCCACTTAATTAATAAAAGGCACTGAATTTTCACAAATACGCTAAAGTTTTCCTACGAACTCATTATGCTGTTGAAGTGATGATGGTTGGATGAGACCTAATTGTCCACTGTTCAGCCAATAATGACCCTACATGAAAGGCCAGAAGAGCGAAGAGAAACATCAAGAGAACTTGTCATCAAATTCATTCATTACATCATAGCAGACGAAAGACGTCCACTGCTAGACATAGGCCTCTACTAACTATCGCCACGTTGGCCGCTCATGAGCCGTCCTTATACATTGGTTGCCCGCCACCCTTTACAAATGACAATTTAATCCATACTAATATTATAAATGCGAAAATAACTCTGTCTGTCTGTTACGCTTTCACGCCTACACAACTAAACAGATTTTGATAAAATCGGTTTAGTAGTGGTATAGGCATAGAATAAACCTTGGAGAACAACATAGGCTATGTTTTATTGCGGAAAAATTACTTGAAGGGGTTGAAATACGGGATGAAAGTTTGTATGGAAAATGCGATATAACCGACATTCACTTTATTTATTATTATTTATTTATTATATACTTTATTGTACACCATTATAGTACATATTGTTAAAAACTAGTCTTACAGTAGTACAATGGGCTATATCGGTAAAAGCGATTTCTCCTAGGCAACCGTTGGATAGACATACTGCTTAGGAATTTAGCGGTAGTTGTTGGCGTACTTGAAACATACAGTTAGTACGACATATAGACACTAAATCAATTCAATGCCCGCTTTGTCAATATTTACGCAAAAACGTTATACTCATACTTCTAACAAACTGTTACCCTGAATAATATCGGCATTGTTTGTCAAAATTATTGTTTCAAATTTGTGGGTGAATGTCGGGTTGTGTCACTAAAATACCCAGGTCTGCATTAATAATAGCAGCGGCTCCTTTTAACCAGTTTGTATCCCGAGTTCCATGACCTTTTACGAAAAGCTTAGAGTAGTTGAAGGGCAATGTTAATCTTTTTAATGGTATAGTTAATTTATAATTATTCTCTTTTATTTATTTTTATCTAATTATTTTTTAGATTATTTCATAGGTTTTTAAAGCGGTGGATTGTTAGCGAAACAACCTACATCCAGTGTCTTTTAGCTGACTTTACCAGCTCTTCTGTCCTTATAGTTAGTGCATGTAGTCTACGTTTATTATTGAAAACATTTTATTTATTTACTATCTGCGTCCTGCGGCTTTACTCGTGCAGAAAATGGTATGTGTTTAATTAATGTAACTCGATAATCAGACCGATTTTTGGGATAAAACGTGTATGTCCGTCGCCGGCATTAAATCGGTTCAGCCGTTTTGGCGTGGAGTGGTAACAAACACACATACACACAAACTTTCGCAATTTATAATATTAATAAGATACTGTAATGATAGTGACCTCCAATATAACGACTATGAGATGCTTTTTCACGACCCGCTTAATTCATCGTTCATTTTACGATTGTAAATATATTTGTAATAATGATAATGATGAAACTAAAATAAACACGTATAAGTTTCATGGTAGCCAGTATTATACAATATATTCTAATGTTACTGTGAATCAACCGACCTTTGCCACCAATAAAATCCACATAAAGAACAAATGGTTTACGGTTTTCCTGCACGATTGCTATTTAGTGCGAATGTTCAATCTTGATATGGGTCACTTATTTATGTATGTAGAGGTTAATAATAGAAATAATATGAATCCTCGATACAACTGCTAAATAAGCATACGACCTGGTAGTACGTTAAGCGTAACCTATTTAAAGAACGAAAGAAAGAAAAAGCATGTATTGTGCAAAAAACACGACGTACATAGACAATTAAAAAAAAGAAAAGCAAAATATCTTACTTCTAAAATATTATTACCAAATAATACAAATAGTAAGTGATTTTTAAATTTAGTTAAATTAGCAGTGGTAACACTGATATTATTCTGTTTTTAAACTGTGTCAAACTGTGAAAATGAGATGAGATGACGCATGTTTAATTAATTTGACGTGGCACTAAGTGCTGCTGCTAAATATATTTAGGATACGACTATTATATAAGCCCTAGCTTTCTGTGGCGTGATTTCATCTGCGTCTTTGCCTACTGCTCTGCTCCAGTCGCCAGTAGCGTGATGTTACATAACCTTCCTCAAGAACTGGGCTATCGTACGGAAAAAAAATCAAATTTTAAATTCGACTGATGGTTTCAGAGATTAGCGCGTTCAAACAAACAAACGTTTCAGCTTTATAAAATAAATACTAGCTTTCCGCGGCGCGGTTTCACCCGTGTCTTTGCTTACTGCTATGCTCCCGTCGCCAGTATTGTAATGTTACATAGCCTATAAACTTCCTCGAGAACTGGGCTATCGTACGCAAAAATATTTTTTTAAATCCGACTGGTAATTGCAGAGATTAGCGCGTTCAAACAAACAAACAAACTCTTTCGCTATATATAATATTATAGATAAGAGACCCGAAGACACCTGTTTTTTTATCTTTTTTATTTTGTCCTACTTATTTCTTTCTTTATTCACAGCAATCAACGAATTAGTAATGTTGTTTTTATTATGATTTTTGCTATGGTTAGAGAGCATAAATAGTGTCCATATGTTACTTTACTGTCAATTACTGAATGCCTGCTTACTACCTAAGTTGTACTGATAAAAAAGGTAGAATATTTAAAAATACAATAACATATTATCATCTGTATTCATTTCACACAGAAATACGTAACTTATAAGGGCAGGAACAGACGATATCTGTCGCTAATGAACAGAACGCTTAGCACTAATGCAGATAGTGTAACGACCATGTATTTGGGGGCTTATCCGATGAAGACGGTTTGATATGTTGTACATCTTGCAAAGATATATTTAACGTAGGTACTAGTTACATTAGTTTTTTTTATATAACAAAATATGGTGAGTTTGACTGCATCTCTTCCTTGTTCAAACTAGGTTTAATCAATTACAGCGGCTTTATTTAGGGTCCCGGTTTGCCAGAAGCCTATGGACAACGTTTCCTACTAACTATCAAGACGAAACTGAGGTTCATTTGCTATTGTTGTAATAGACAATATCAAATCTAAATATAAGAGCTAGAGTAGGATGAAGATTCATACTAATATTATAAATGCGAAAGTAACTCTGTCTGCCTAAACCACTAAACCGATTTTGATTAAATTTGATAAAGAGATAGACTAGAACTCGGGTAATATTATAGGGTATCTTTTATCTCGATAAATGGCTTCAAGAACTTGAAATAGAGGGTGAAAGTTTGTATGAAAAATCGACAATGTAAACAGATATAACTGACCATTGCACGGGTGGAGCAGCAGGCAACAGTTAGTCCTAAATAAATAAAAGATTTCAAAGATAAGTGCTTTATTATCTGTAACAAAAAATTGAACAGTTTTAAGATAAGATTTGTAAAATAACAATGAAAACATTGATTTGTTACAAAATTTACTAACAAAGCAAGTTGTTACATTTAAAATAGGTACATTTATTTACACGGGTCGAACTTTAAACGGATTACTCCCGAAGGGTTTGTCGATACTATGGTACATAGTTGAGCGAACAGAGTAGTGCTGTAATAGATAGCGTTGGTTTATTTGATACTAGCTTCCCGCGACGCAGTTTCATTCACGTCTTTGCCTAATGCTCTGCTCCCATCGCCAATAGCGATATGTTATAGCCTATAACCTTCCTCAAGAACTGAGCTATCAAATGTAAAAATATTTTTCAAATACGACTGGTACTTCCAGAGATTAGTGCATACAAACAAACAAACTCTGCCGCTTTATATAATAGTATAGCTTTGTACAGTCAATGAATTAATTTTCTAGGTTAGGTACAACTTCTTCTTAATATATTTATCTTTATTATACTACAATGTAATCGTGGAATAAAAACGCAAATACTAGATAATTCATAATATAATAATATTCTACCACATTCAAATATTTCTCTAGTCGTCATGATAATAGCAGGTCGTGTTGGTTCTTCAGTCATTTTGAAATAATAATAATAATATAATATCTCAACAACTACACACAACGCCATCTAGACCCAAAGAAAGCATATTTATATAGCTTGTGTTATGGATTCTAGAATGCGGTTATACATGTATACTTAAATACTTATTTTTGTAAATGCATACATATTAAACATAGAAACACCCAGACCAATGCGAAGAGACATGAAAACAATAAAGCAAGGTGCTTCAGAAAACTACTATTTATTTATATTAGTATTTATTGGATATATGGTTACATTACAGACCTCAGGTGACGCACGGAAAGAAAAATAATAATAATAATAATAACCACAAACTTTGGTTCAATGTATTGTTTTATTGAGCAACATCGCTCAATACAACAACACATTGCCTGTATATGCAGTAATGTTGTCATGAGTCAAAATACCAGGTTCAGCATTACGCATTAAGACTTGATTGATGACGCTTCCTGCCGAGCGTGGTTACTACGGTAAAATCTTTTTGGGCAAGGAATATATCCTGCAGTAGAAGGAATAGCGTGACAAGAGAAGAATGTGTATTGAATGTCAATTCAATCCACTTTCTTCTCTATGGTGACTAAAATTGAAAAAAGTATGTTGAGGTGGTTTGGATATGTGGAAAGGATGGATGGAAGTAGGACAACGAAAGAGATTTATGAAGCAGAAATGACTTGGAAAGTTGGTAGAGTCACGCTCGACGGACATACGTGGACCCAAATAGGAGCAATTACACGTACCCGTAATCGACGTGTGTGTATGAAAAGATTAATGAATATTAAAAAGGCAAAGGAGATATGTCTGGATCACAGCAAATGGCATTCAATAGTCTCTGCTTACTCCACTAATAGGAGACAGGCGTGCAGTTATGTTTGATGTATGGAACTCTTAAGGCTGATAGAGTAGCTAATTATTTATATATTTATTATGCACTACAATGTATGATAAACAGAGGCAATTAGTTCCTCAGTATAAGACTCGCTTGTTCATTTGAGTTAATAATTGATATAACTAAGCTAAAAGGAGTAGTTTTCAATTAATTCTAACGAAATCTTAACAAGAATACAGTCTCAATAAAAGAAATGTATTATTCAGTTAAATTCAAATACAATGTAACGTAAAATAAGTATACACTACATTTAAAAGTCAATTTTTGACACAGTTTTTTCAAATTCACTTTGGACGGTGGCTTAGTAATCGACGTGGAAAATTTCATCTATGCTGCCAACGTATCTCAACCTTTTTGTAAAGAAACCGTTGCTATGTTATTAATATACAATTCTGTGGAAAACTCGTGAATTTGCATAGCTTTCCTAAAGTTATGGATAGTGTAGTTTGCAAATTACATTTTGCGACAATATTCGGATTGTTTGGGAAGGTATTTTTTAGTTTTCTGCAGCAAAACTTTTTTTTCTGCAGCATTTTTCGATGAGTGTTTTTTACTTGTCTAAAATATGTTATTATATTAACATTGGACTAATACACAAAATAGATGGCAATGGACCCAAAATTACTTCAATAAAGATCAGGCACAATTATCAGACAGTCTGAAAGATCTCCAACAGAAATGTTGTGTACGATGTTAATACGAGTATAAACACTGCCGAAGCAAGTACAAATAAACAAGATGGGCTGAATTGGATAAAGATGATGTTTACTGACTTCTTCCAACCGTTCATTGTGGAAATTTATGGCTAAGTATAAGCACAAGAGTGGACATCCTGTTAGTATGTTGAGGCTGTGATGAAATACATTTTTCGTAATATACCATGCATACAATTTAACAAACGCTGGCACATATATTTAAATCTACATTTTGAGCAAGCACCGCCATATTGAAGTAGCAATTAGCATGTTAAAAAAATAGACACGTACTTTTCGTCGAGCTTTTTAAGTGATAATGCGTTATGTTATTATACTCTGCACAGAAAGTTTTATTAAATAAAAAAGTAAATGTACCTAAGTTAGTGATGAAGCATTTTTAAAAAAATCTTTAAATTGAACTCTTAAATGGTTAGGGTATGCCTAACAATTTCTCTTCTAAAAATCGAAGAGAAGAACCATTTAGATAAGTCAGTTAAGTCCTTTATTTTATCCATACTTACATACTAATATTATAAACGCGAAAGTAACTCTATCTGTCCTTTACGCTTTCACACCTAAATCACTTAACCGATTTTGATAAAATTTGGTATAGAATCGAATATATCTTTTATCACAGAAAATGTCATAAAAGGGTTTAAATAGGGGATGAAAGTTTGTATGGAAAATGCGATATAACCGACATTCACGCGGGTGGAGCTGCGAGCAACAGCAGCAGCTAGTCATTATTAAAACGAGGTGCTTCGGGTGTGTTTCATTCTATGAATGTACTAATGTAAAATAAATATAATTTTTGTAGTAAGTAATGCTAATATTCCTTGACTTAAAAATGCAATATAAATCTATTCGTTCAACATTAGTTTAACAGTCGTTTCTATATCCTACTAAAGGTAGCACAAATAAATGAACTCATTATTTAGCTTGGAAAAACTAATGCTGGTTTTCACAAATTTCAATACAAGATTCTTGAAAACCCGATTTCGTTCAGCGCTGAAGCCCTCTCTCAATAATTGACATATTGACATTTTGTAAAAGAGATTCAGCACTGAACTGTACTACGGGCAAAAGATCACTGAACGATCTATTACATAAAATCGGCTTTTCAAATAAATATTGTAAAAAAAACCACTGTAAACCATATATTTTCAATCTACTAAAACAAGAAACATACCTCATTCATTATCCAAACTATCACCAAACAGTTACTCAAAGCAAAGCATTTCTAATTCTATCTGCTTCATACTCTAATCCGACGTCCGAAACCTGTCAAACTTCTAAACATCACAGTCAGAGAAACATTAACCTTGTTTTCTATAAAATAGAGTACAATTTGCAATGATAAATTAGATGAAAGTTTTAAACTGGATCAGATGGTTCGTGGTCTCAGTTGCAGCGGTAAACGTAATGTTAAACTATGGTTTAGTTATGGTTATAAATTATGTAGTGTTATTAGTAGTTGATAGTGACCAAATTTGTAAGATAACAAATATAATTATTGTAATAAAATAAGTCGTGATGAATAATCGTGGTACATACGATTGTATGTTTGAAACACAAGCAACAATGTGAATTTTCAAAGATTAAGTTTATATCAGAATTTACTGTGTAAAATTTGAACTTATATAAAAAATATGTCTGATAACATTTATATTTATATTTGCAAATATAAATTTAAAACGCGACAAGCCGTCGACACGAAAGAAAAAAGAAGAACAAAAAGTCTGAAATGACTAATCCATCTCGAGCAAGCGTTGTACTCAATATTCACCTTGTTTATGCAACCTTTAAGGTGTCTACACACCAAAGCCGCCGGCACGGCGGCACAACCCGCCGGGCAAGGCCGGCGGCCTCATTTTGAAACAAGATCAAAGCCGCCGGCTCGGCGGCATAACCCGCCGAGTTCGTGCCGCCGGGCTTTGGTGTGTAGACACCATTAGTCTACAGGGGGCATAATATCTATAATAAGTTAAAACATTCAATATGATAATAAGTTATATGAATAAATAATGACTCTTTTACAGCTCAGCATTATTAACACATTCTCTGTCTAAAACGAGTCAATAAGAAAAAAAATGTTATTCATAACATCAACGGGTTCCCTCTCATAATGATTCATCATTTTGAGAGGGAACCTGTCGAAAAGCACATTTTTGCCAACAAAAAGAAAATCACCGCCCTCGCATTGATACTCAGACCAGAGTCTACAACAAACAAACGAGGGTCTATTTTACGCAGACCGCAATTGTTTGACTTGACAACTACAGCGATTGGTCAGTACACACTACACAGTCAGGTCAGAAAGTCGTACAGTTAAGGTGTCTACACACCAAAGCCACCGGCACGGCGGCAAAACCCGCCGGGCAAGGCCGGCGGCCTCATTTTGAAACAAGATCAAAGCCGGCACTGACCCGCCGGGTTTGTGCCACCTTTACGTTTAAAATCAACTGATACCCTTTAATGTTATTTGAACGTAAATAATATTAATGAAATAGTTTTTAGAAATTTTGAGCTGTAAAGTATTAGTTTTAATATAAATTTGTGACTCAGTACCACCGAGAATGTTTTTTTTTATTGCCGACAGTGGCAGACGAGATACAGCCTACGTGATGGTAAGTGGTAACTGTCGCTCATGGACGACTCAGAGTTCCTAGCATTGCTCATGCAGTGCCAGGGACTCTGCGAATCCGTTGCCTACCGTGAAGGGAGTGGGTAAGTGAGAGGATTAAGGGAGGTGAGGAAAAAGGAAAGTAGGAAAATTAGGCCTCCGGCACTCTCACTCACCGAACGAAACGCAATAGTACGGATACTATTACTCTTACGTCAATCTTTTATGAGAAGGTAGTATACTTCACCGGTCGATTCAGCCCATTCATGCTAAAACCAGCGTGGATTTACTACCGGGTAACCACTATCTTGGTTTCCTCTCATGGATTATCTATTACTAATAATTAAAATAAAAGATTAATCTAATTTCACCTTTAATCTCTCTTCTTTGCCTTTTTCTTCCTCAGTTACTAAACAACCAAGTTATTGCTGACCAGAAATAACTTAGTTATTTTCATTCCATTGTTTTTCGTGTTTATGGAGCACAGACGTGTAGGTTGCAGTAATTGATTACAATTAAGTTAGCCTGTACTTGAGCTGAGGTTTAAAAAAATGGCCTCAGGTGTAGCGAGGTTATAGTTGCGATAACTAGGTATTATCCTGATATTTTCAGTTATAATTGAGGAAAGAATAAAATCATATTTACACAGAAAAAAAAACCGAAACAAATATACTAATAAGTATAAGTATATACTAGTAATTCATCGCATCTTTAGTACCGCAATGTGTACTTCGAGTATTAAATCACTGTTCAGTATAATAAAATTATCATACCACATCCATTATCATCCCACCACAGGGAAAGGGATTGCTTAAAGTCCAGGCTTCCTCACGATGATTTTCTTTTTATTATAATTTCTAAAAAATACCAACACAAATAGGACATTTTTAACTGCCTCTGTGGTTTGGTGGTGCTGTGTATGGACTGCCACGCAGACGTCGCGGGTTCAATTCCCCTTCAGTGCAAATATTTGTGTGCATGAACATGTCTATTTGCATTAGTCTGGGTGTTTCTATGTATATGTATGTTTTTACAAAAAAAAGGATTTAAGTATGTATATCCACATTCTAGAACCCATAACACAAGCATATAATATGCTTACTTTGGGTCTAGGTGGCGTTGTGTGTAGTTGTTAAAATATTATTATTATTCTCTTTATTTAATTATATACACACAAAAGTCGAGTAAAAGTCGAAATGGTCCAGTGGATAAGGCTTCCGCTTCGTAAACACGAAGTAGTGGGTTCGAATCCGGGCAAATACCAATGTGATTTTTCAAATCATATGTACTTTCTAAGTTTATCTTGGACTTTTCTGACTGACGGTGAAAGAAAAACATCGTGAGGAAACCTGGACTTAAATGTCTGAAATTGCCAATCCGCCTTGAGCAAGCGTGGTGATTAATGCTCATGCCTTCTCTACATGAGAAGAGGCCTTTGTCCTGCAGTGGGACAGTAAATAGGCTGGTATTATTATTATACACAAAATTACATTTTTAAATGTATGTATAAACTAATACAAATATACATTTAAAAATATAAAAATATGGAGACCCACCGATATCGGGTACAGGGACCAAGCTACCGGTGGTTAGGGCTCCAGAGATAGGAGCCGCCACACAATGCGGGCTGTATCAAGGAGCGCAGCGTTCTGCATCAGGCCCACGATCCAGCCACCTAACGCGAGCTTCGCGAGATGTTGATGGAGGCTCTTAGGAATCAGTCCATTAACTGATATGACTATCGGAACAATGATCGCCGAATCCACAACCTCGTGTCGACAACCTCGTGAGCCAAATCCAAATACTTTATCTGTTTATCTTTTTCTGATTTCACGAGATTGTCATCATGTGGAATGGTGATATCGATGATTATTGCAAGGCACTCTAATCGATTGATCACCACTATATCAGGTTTATTGGCAACAATAGTCCTATCAGTGATGATAGATCGATCCCAGTATATCGTGGCACGACCATTTGCGAGAACTGGGTCGGGCACATATCTGTAGTACGGTACCTCAGAGACTACAAGCTAGTACTTCAGAGCAAATTGCTGGTGGACGATCCTAGCTACTTGTTTATGTCTATGCAAATACTCGCCGTTCGCAAGACGAGAACAACCAGAGACAATATGTCTTATGGATTCTCCGGGGTAGTGACATGCCCGACAAATGCCTACTCCCATCCTTTAAGATACTCGTCCGGTAGTTATTCGTCATTAGAACCTCGTCCATAATTGCACAGACAAAATCTTCGGTTTCTCCAAAGAGATCACCGAATCGTAGCCAGGATACAGATGTTAATGAATCGACATCGGGCCTGTTTAAGGCCCGATAAAGGCGTCCATGTAATTGCTTGCTTTTCCATACATCCTTGCGCTCCGTTATACTAAGCACAACAGGTTTTCGCCAGTTCTCTTTAGCCAGACCCAGCGGGGTGAGGCCGTTATATACAACGATGACATCCCGATGCATATTTGAATTTGATTTTATAAAATATTCTCTGAGGTTGCACACATCACGGTTGTGGAGAGTCTTGACAGATAGAAAGCCACGTGTACATTACACTTCCGTGGGATGTACAACCTCATCACCGATGACCGTGGATGATGCATACGGAATGTCGTCAACTGTGTACGGACTCTATTATCAAGAGCGTCCAGTTCAGTCTGAGTCCATCTGACTATGCCAAAGGAATAGGTTAGGACTGGCATGACCCAGCTCTTAAAGGCCCGCACCTTGTTACCACCCGATAAAAGACTTTTAAGAACTTTTTTATTATTATTATTATTAATATTTTAACTACAAGAAAAAATACAAAATAACATTTCCATTAAATCAATTGCCAATAGTTTTCCGAGCATAGGCACTGACGATACCTTTGACAATATTCAATGCACATTCATAGTGAGACAAAGGCCTGCTAGAAAAGTCAGAAGCTTTTTCGGAGTAAAGAATAGTCTTTTCAATAAATCAAATGCTTTATCGAAGCCTGTGTGGAAAATATAGTTCGAAACTAAAATTTGAAATTTTAAAAATCTGTCTATTAAATTTATTTAGTAGAAAGAGGCGTTTAAAAGGAACACAATAATAGCAGGGGCATATTTATTATAGTTAAGTCTTGCCAATTAGACATGTTCTTCAACGAGATTGAGAAGATAGCATTATTGAACATGTCTAATATGTATTATAAAGTTATTTTAGTATGTACCTATATTCGCATTTTAGAACCTTTATCACAAGCTAATATAGGCTTACTGTGGGTCTAGATGGCGTTATATCTATTTCTTATGATATAATTATTATATTAAATATAGACTAGAGCTTTATAAAATTATAGTCACTCTTATTGTGGAAGTTTATGAACAACATTTACCTTATACCATTAGGTGGTCTGTTAGCTCTTCTACCACTGAAATAGTAGTAGATTTCATCCATCTACAGATGACTACAGAGTAGTTTATCCACAAATCTTTTGACGCACGTAACTACACAAGTCCTTAGAAAGAAGAAGAAAATACGAAAGAAGACATGATCTGTTTAAATTGCATGGCTGGACACCAAAGCATTATTGTGATAGACTTTTTTCAAATTAGTGCATCAAAATCAACTTTAACACTATCTGGTGGATGGTAGGTTCCGTTTTCTTGACAAGTATTTATATTTAACGAAAACAATAGTTTGAAACTACATCTAAAACCATGAATTGTTCAACGTGCATCGTGAGCGAACTAATGCGGATATGACTGGATTGTGGTGACGCAAATCGGATTACACTAGTTTAAACGAGATAAGGGCTTGCATGAAATCAGTGTTTTTAGTAAAAAATAGGTTGTATATTTCCCAAATAAAAAAACACGTGAAGACGTGATGGACAAAAGCCTCTAATGAAGGGATTTATTTGGAAGGCTGATAACTAACTGTCGATGTTTTAGTAGGTACTTAAATAATACTGCCCTCGTTATCTAAACCTTTATTCTTACGAAATCCAAGAAAAAGATTTCATTTAGACCTTATAGAGATATTAAAAAATATTATATAGAATCTGTGCGGCTTTAATTTTTACTTGTACAAAATATACTGCGATAAATTTGTTCTTTTAAATTGCTATGCTGCAAAGGTAGAGTAAATAATCAATTTGAAGTAAAACAAACTGGTGTTGCCCGTGAAATTAATGGCAACCTTCCAGTTGCGAATGAACTGTTAATGTAATCTCTGAAATTTTTATTTTTACTTATACATATCTTTTATCGAAATAATACTGAGGTAAAATTCAAACTTGGATATCTAACAGCCTTCAACCCCTGATATCTCATTTTTGCATTTTTGAATCTCTGGGAATGAAGGGTGCTTCTCCGCTTTGAATAGTCACCTACTACTACTACTACTAATAGAACTACTTGCCTGCGACATTAACAATATAGGTATTAGGTAGTTGATGCACTTTAAAGATTTTAAGGACAAATTTATAAAATTACTTGTTAAAATCTTATCAATTAACTCACTCTAAAGTCGTAAAGTGTCTTGGTGGTCTCCGTGACAACGTAAATTACGGAAAATTATAGTATGTGAAATTAACAGCGCCTCTGATTGCTACTCTGAGAACTAAATTTTCTCAGAGGGTACGCTGTCATCGATAAATAACGGTTGAAAACTCTTGTCACAGCCACTGAAAGAAGCTTGATCATGGTATTAAAACCTTTTCAATAAACAATATCTCACAATTCCGGGTAGATTTTAAAAGTATTAACAGCTTATTATCATTTTATAAACAAAGCTGATGGTGTTATGTTCCTATTTATCACGGTTATATGCCCGCAATGAAGAGAAATACCCGAGCAAAGGCTTATTTATACAGCGACATGGGTTTAACATGCAGAGGTGGTTGTATTTAAGAGCTTTAGCAGCTTTGTAATTATACCTGATTATTTAATTTAAGTAAAAAAGTGCGGCTTACTCATGCTGAAATTTAGTTATTAGGTTAGGCGTATTTAGTTGGTTTGGTCGTTAGCGTCCGCATGCAGAGTGCGCGAGTTTTCTGTAACGCATGCCATAGGGCCCGCACACGGGGAACCGTTTACAATGGTCGTTAGCGCCCGCAGGTCGTTCGCTCGTTTTCATGCAGTAAAAGCTTGGGGAGAATGGCTTAAGCCGATGTACTTAAGTCTCCGCACATTTTTAATCGATCGAGTTATCGCTCGATGAATTTTATTGATCGTTAGCCCACATAGTGGAGGCCACCATACCAGCAGTTTAAAACGTGGCTTTTGGTATAGTGGCCGCCACTTCTGGATTCCACTGACTGCTTACCATCAGGCGGGGTTGAGTCACTTTGGTAGGCTATACCATAAAAAAAAAAAAAAAACATGCGGGAAGCCGCTAACGATCAATGCAAATGCGTCTTGATGATTGAAAAGATGAATGAGTCGTGATGACCTAATGTTAAAGCTTTGTAAACACGAAGTTGTGTTCGAAGTAGGTATTAATGCTACTATTTATAATTATTATACATTTTCTGAGTTTATCTTTGATATTACTGACTTGCGGTGAGGGGAAACATTGTGAGGAAACCTGGATTGAGCAAGCGTAGTGATCAATGCTCTCTTGCCTTCTATGTATGGAAAGAGGCCTTGCCTTGCAGTAGGATAATAATGGTCAGGTATTTTATGTTGTAACGACATGTATTAATTAATTTAAGACAGCGTAAATTATTAATCCTTTTAATAAGGTTAAAGGCAGAAAAAGACTACTAACAACAATGCTATTATATTCTTACTAGCGACCCGCAATTTCTTCACACGTGGGTTCTAATAAACAATTAATATATTTACTACATAATGATAAATTTTTAATAATATCTTTTCTGTACTAAATATGCATGAATTATACTTTTATACCTCTTTAAAGAAATGCTTTAAACAATAGTGAAAATCGTGTCAAAATCCATTGCAGTTGAAAGAAAAACAGTGACTTTATGACCTAAATTAGGTACATTTATCACAACCAACAAAATATCTATTATATGCGTCTGGCTCTTTTCGTGGTTGAAAAGCCGTTTTAACTTCCAAGGTCACTTACGAAGTTTCCTGTAAATTCCAAATTCCAATAACTAGATAATAAAAATAGTTGAACTGGCTTTTATAAGTTTTTATAAATACGAATATAACAGTTGTAAAGATACTACACCTTAAATAAGAGTTCAAAGTTTACAAAACATAAAACTATTCGCGTATTGAATTGAGATTTTCTTTAATTCCTTATTTCTTTATTGTACATACATAAGAGCATTTACATAGTAATATAAAGAAAATATGATGTACAAAGGCGAGTTTAACTCAATAATGAGTTTTCTACCAGCTAACCTCGAGATTATGTGTAATTTTTTTTTTAAACTTCTTTCGTCTACAATATCTTTAGCAAATAGTAGTAGTATTTTTTCAAGCTTATAACTTGATTATGCACTACAGAAAATAACTGGGCTCACCAGTTTTATTCTAGTAGTTTCCATTTTAAAAACCACATACTGTTTTTCTGGAGAAACAACCAGATGTTAAGTATACGTGATATCTGTTACCACCACTCGCAAATGGAACCGGAAGTTCCGGTGTCCATATTGTCTGCGCGCGTCCGGAACTAACTAGTTTCAACTGGTTTAATCGAGTTAGTATTGCTCCAAACCGGACGCTACTGGATTCGGACGCGCGGCAGCGGTGGAATAGGGTTGTCCAGGAAAAATATCAAAAATATCGGTGGAGCTTGCAACCACTGTGCAAGAGATTGAGGGTTCATGTTTATACAGGGAATTAAACCTTCGGTGATTCATAAAATATGTTTGGAGTCTTACCATAACTCATGTTCGTAAATTGTATGTTTATTACTCTTTGATAGAAGCTGGTGCCGTATTATGAAGAAGTTTATAAATCTAGACTAACTACATTAAATACTGGAGTACCACAGGGTTCAGTTTTAGGTCCCATTATGTTTATTATATTTTTAAACAATTTAGCAGAATATATAAAAAATAATTTACCTGAAGCACAATTGGTCATTTTTGCAGATGATGCTAGTGCAATTATAGCTAGCAATGATATGAAAACTTTAGAAGTGAAATGAATAGTGGGCAGAATTGCCCTGTATTAAATAAATTAAATACAAAAATGAAATAGGATCCATCTTCCACCAATTGATGAAGGTTTGCGTAGTTTTCTTTGATTGACTCAAGCAACACGCAAACTTCAGAAACCTCTACCAAATTGGATCTAGACTTTAGTTCTAAGTGGAATGACCCTATCCTTAATAATAATTATTTATTTAGCTTCTTCATCATGACATTTACCACTTATTTCATCATACTTCATTTAATATCTTATTTACCCCGCTGTCGCACATTAACAACGAAACATGAAAAGTAGTTCAGCTTTTATTGATATTCTTGATCCAGAAATAAGCTGATCTTTTTCTCTGCTAGATACTCTGTGATCAATATCATCATCAGCATCATCATATCAGCTAAAAGACGTCCACTTCTGGTCGTAGGCCTCTCCCAATTTTAGCCACCCCCTAATCCATTGGTTGCCCGCCACCCACATAAGGTTGTCGGTCTACCTTGTGCTCAATATAGTCAACAGAATTTTTCTCACTTCTTTGCTACAAAGTATTTTCTCAATGTTCAACCCTACAAAGCACATTCAATAAAAGTTCTATGTGAAACCATTACAGGGTTTGGTGTGAATTTGTAATGGAATTATTTAACGCTCGTGTTTGTTCAGACCCATTGATTTTCTTTGTTACTTCTAGTTTTCTTAAGGTTTATTTATTATTAGCCTTTTGTCTCCAACTTCTGAGTAAAATCCTGCCGCCACCTCACATTTCGTCATTACATTTTATTTAAAAATCTTGGCGCAACCATGATACTCTTAAAACCATAGTAATGATGACCATACCATCAATTTGCCAGGATTAGTAGGATATCGGCTAACATACCTGGACCCCATTGACTGTTTATTTTTAGGCTGAGTGCTTTTAATAACCAAAAATAAAAAAAATTCTTACTAACTGCTTTGAGATGTTATGTGGTGAAATTATAATGATGATTTTATATATATATATATATATATATATATATTTTATATATATTAGCCTACCAAGGTGACTCCACCCCGCCTGATGGTAAGCAGTCAGTGGAATCCAGAAGTGGTGGCCACCATACCAAAAGGTATCGTCTTAAACTGCTGGTATGGTGGCCTCCACTATGACGGCTGGGAATGGGGTTAGAGGAAGGGAATGAGGGAGGTAAGGAAAAAGGAAAGGGGGGAAATTGGGCCTCCAGCACTCTCACTCACCAAACGAAACGCAGTAGTAAGGATACTACTACTCTTAAGTCGATCTTCTATGAGAGGGTAGTACTTGCCCGGACGATCCGGCCCATTCATGCTGAAACCAGCGTGGATCTACTACTGTCGTTATATATCTTTACTATACTTTTAATAATTAACTTTAAAACCGCTTTTCAATTACAAACTCCTTTGTTTCGTATTACACTCATGGCGTGTAAAATATAACAAAATGTCGCGGTGTAACCATTAAGCTGGTATCATTATTCAACGCAGTAATCGCCTGTTGTACATTGGCCACTAACAATTTTTAACAGGGCAACAATATGGTAAAAATTCAAAAGTTTAGTATGGTCTTTATGGTATAATTTTATGCAACTTATCTAGTAAAAAAGAATATGGGCCACCTGCTGTTAAGTGGTTTCCGTGGCTAAGGACATGGCTAATTTCTTTTAATATTGTACCATAATCATAACCCATATTTAAACTGTTTATCAAGCTGATCATTAAGAGAAAAAATGAGACGAAAGCACAAAACTAACAAGCTCACTCACAAAATGAGACAGTAGGATGGGTAGTATAATTACTTCAATATAATATGAAAAGGCGTGATATTTCTATCGATCTGACTCATGCAAGCACTTATCGTGTTTATAAAATTATATTTATTTTATCGATACGTGAATTTGAAAGTTTAAACTCTGACCTTTATTCTAGAATACAGAACTTGTTTATTCCCGTATAGACATCACAGACGGCTAGACTAGCCAGGTAGATAAGAATGGATTTCAAAATTACAACTAAATTATGCAAAATAAATAACTGGCAATGCTATTTTTTAATTATTATACATTATTTGATCCTAGAAAGTTAAAGTCTTTAGCTTACTATAGAAAAGCTATTAAACCTATAAATCTATTCAAACCAAACATTTTCAGCATGAAAAGGTCGCCATTCATTAAAACATATTTAGTTTCAGCGGACTAGAACAATGTTCTTTTGATAATCATTTACCATTCAGTCTCATTCACGCTCATTTGACTAACGAGCGACGTTCACTGACACTTGTTCAAACTTCATTCGTTCTATTTTTAAATTGACTTTCAATTTGACAGCTTCATCTGAATAGACTTTTGAGGCGAATTGAGTATATTTAACCTACTTCAAAAAAAGGAGAAGGTTCTCAATTCGACTGTAATTTTCTTGTTTGTTACCTTAGAACTTTCGAATGGGTGGGTGAACCGATTTTGATGATTCTTTTTTTATTCGAAAGCTGGTGCTTTCTGTGTGGTCCAGTTCTTACAATGGCATCCATGAGAAAGCAATATAAGTCTTAAATTTGCAATTAAGTATGTACGCGACAAATGGACGAATGATTCAATATCACGCTATAATAATTCGTTGATTCTTTTTCTATTGAAAAGGATGTACTTTTTGGCACCTCATTTAATAAGAATTTGGTCAGCTTCTGATTACGTGTTCTATGACAAATTCTACTTCCAATTGCATCATCATCAAATTTAAGTAACGCACATAATTAGGTCTAACCGTCACTAAAAATTGTAAAATAAAATAGGTTTTACCAAAAAAAACCGTCTTCAAACAGGAAGAAAACTAAAAAGTAAGAAATAAATTTGCTTAGCACAAATTAATTCGTATTTTGATTTGAACCAGAAATGATTAAATAAGTATTTTATAATTATAAAGTTGGTGCCAAGTACATACTACAACAATCTTACTACAAAAGCAAATTAAGATTGATAATACCTATACCTATTTATTGTTTTACTTTGCTTCCTTTCTGTTTGAAGCAATTTGAAATCGGTTTTTTCGTTAAAGTATATTTTATTTTTATTTGCTTTCGTTAATCTAAGCTTTGTATTGTTCAAATAATATATGAACAATACAAAGCGATACGAAGTTTTAGGAGGTTTTCATTTTTATATTTAGATTCGTTTAGTCTTGGACGTAATTAATGAAATGATGATAATGATGCAGAATTATAGTTTATGATAACACCTATTATGAGGTAATAAAGTATTAAATTCTTATTTAAAATTCTTGTAACTTTTTGGAATTAATTAGTAAGTATATTGTTATTTCACTATTAAATCTTTACTTAGTGAATGGAATTCAACTGAAGAATTATCTACCTCATTTTCATAGAATATTAAATTCAAAACCAAACTCAAAGCATTTATTTCATTTTGATCATAAAGTATGATGCTTATGAAAAGTCAAAATTACATGAAGTCAGCATATTAACCTAGATCCAGTTCGCTGACGAGGTAGAGCTGTGAGAACAACTGGCGAGAAACTCACGCCACTCTTTTCAATCGCGAGATCATTACAGTTTTTTGTATGAGATACAAATTACATTCAAGTAAGCAAGTATTTGAAATTGTCAATCCGCCTTGAGCAACCGTGGTGATCAATGCTCACGCCTTCTCTATATGAGAAGAGGCATTTGCCCTGCAGTGAGACAGTAAAAAAGGCTGGTATTATTATTTCTCTTTATTTATGTTATTTCTTATTATTTACATTTTTAAATACATATTTATAAAAAGTAAAAAATACACATTTAAAATATAAAAAATGAGTTTACCACCGGCGCAGCGTCGAGACCAAAGTCCAAGTTACCGGCAGTTACGGTCCCAGAGAAAAGAATACGTGTCGTATCGAGCATCTGCACTGCATAATTATTATTATTAAGCCAAATTTTTGTTTTCCATCAGTTTTTAACAGTGCGAATTGGTATCGCCTACATGAGACCGAACATACCTGTCGAAACATGGACGTTATATAATTCTGCCTACCCCTTCGACACATAAGGCATGTTACTAGGTATATTTTGATATAAAAGAATCTATGTTATTATACACTTGCTTTTGAAAATGTTATACGTACTGAACAAGTTACAAATGTGATATAAAGTACAAGCTGTATGTTATTAAATTGCAATGTAGACTGCGCTCTTGCGAGCTATGTTCTTATAAATTGTGGAACTTCAAAGACATCTTTTAGCTTGGCAGTGAAGCGGAACCGTAGTAGTAACGCTCAGCAAGTTGCTTTATGGTCTGCAAGTTATGAGATTAGGCGTGTAAGAAAAAAAATCAAATATAAAATAATAATAATAGTACCAGCCTGTTTTACTGTCCCACTGCAGGGCAAAGGCCACATATAGAAAAGGTATGATCATTAATCGCCACGCTTGCTCAAGGCGGATTGGCAATTTCAGACTTTTTAAGTCCAGGTTACCTCACAATGTTTTCCTTCACCGTCAGTCAGAAATATCCAAGATAAACTTAGAAAGTACATATACATTGGTACATGCCCGGATTCGAACCCACCTCCAACAAAACACCAAATAAATTTAAATACATTGTCATAATAATATTGTCACTTTATTAACCTAAAGATGGCCACTGTAACAAGAGCCAGACTGCCTAAAACAAACCGAAAAGAAAGAAACCCATTTTTTTTCGTACTGTCGCTACATGGCATAACTATATACCCCATATCACTTACACAATTAAAACGAATCTAATCATTTAGGCTGTAGAGCAGTGGCGAAGCGTCCATATAACACGATTCCTGCCGGCTTCCCTTTTAAAATATGCCCTGACCTCCTTATACCTAACACTGTTTGAGTGTCTACTCAAAGTCTAACTGGCCTTCCGAAACTCAAAGTATTTTAGTCCCACCGGCTTCCTTCCTCGGAAAAGTGACTCTTTGCTACTGCTGTAGAGTATGCCAAAGAAATAGACATATGAACATCTAGACTATTATATAAAGTGGAAGAGTTTGTTTGTTTGTTTCTTTGAATGCGGTAATTTCTGGAATTACCAGTCGTATTTGAAAAATTCTTTGAAGAAGCGCGTTCCAAAAGCGCGTATAGAAGATAGAAGCCCGCTTTCATTAATGATTTGCACCACAAACCGTTTACATCTCACTATATGACTCGAGTTGCTCTCCAGAGCAAGACACACGCATCTACTAAAGCTTTTACTTGCACATACAATATTACTAGCTGGAAATGTTATTAATTTAATATTAAAAGCAAACATGGAAACTAAATTATTACTTCCTTTATGACAATCAAAATATACATAACTAGCTTTACTTATATACTTAATTAGCGTTAAGTTATACCTTTGGTTATTGCTCCGCTCTCGTCGCCAATAGCGTGATGTTATAAAAGCCTATAACCTTCTTTAAGAACTGGGCTATCAAACGCGAAAAAAATGTTCAAAGCCGACTGGTAGCTCCTGAGATAGTCTCTGCCGCTTTATGTAATAGTAAAAGATGTAAATGCTACCGGAAGATGCAGCTCGGGCAAATCCCTCATAAGGTGGACCAGTTGATGAGGGTGACGGGTACCAATGGATGAGGCTGGCGTACGACCGGCCAAGATAGCAAAAATTGGGGGAGGCCTTTGTCCAGCAGTCTTTCGGCTTATATGTATATCGGAACTTGATCTTAAAAAAGCTGAAGCCAATTTGTAGTTTGAAATTGGCTATGAAATATATTAACTACATCGATCTCTGCCTATTCATCATCATTAATTCAACCCTTAATGCAGCTCACATATTAACAATTCTTTGCTACTAAACGGTTGTAAACATTTTTCTCTCAATAAATATCTAATAAGCTATAATTAGCTCAAATTCTGGTCACAAAGCTATTTCAAAAGTGTACAAAATGTAAGAAAACAGATCATTGCTGTCGTTGTAGTCAATAAAATAAATCCACAGGATTAAATTTATTAACATCAACAGATAGGTGGCCAGCTATAAATGTAATAAATATTTGAACGAAAACACTTACAACTATTACAATCACAGAAACTTCGAAATAGTCAAGCAATTTGGATAACGCCCAAGTGCATGTTTGATTTAATGCAACAGAATGTACTGAGATTAAACTTTTATTGCAAACGGTGACTGTGAAAAATGTTGAGGTAGGTGATTCTGATATTAAAATAGTTTTTCTTGAGAATGAACATAGAAAATTCATTATAAACAATAATATAGAATACGTTAGTGTTCTGTGATAAATGTGAACATCATGCCGTTGTGTATAGCATGCGACAGGCAATTTTTTAACGCAAGTTTTTATGTCATTGACACGATTATATGGTGAAGTGTTTTGCATAATTATTATTGTACGCTGCAAATCTCGTTTTGCTTTTGCATGTAACAAGAGTATTGTGAAATGAAAATCAAGGATTTTTAGATTTAAATAGAGCAGCATTGCATTCTAACAAATGGTTAGCACTTCTTTAATCGGCAAGTTGTTGACGAATGATTTTCTGCTTTTTAATCAATAGTTTCTTTATATATATTTTTTTAATAATATTTTTCTAGATTAGGAGATAAAACAGTTATACGTTATTATCCTAGATATAATTAATAATAGCACTAAACTCATAATCCACACGTTTGTCCACAAAATAATATTATAAAAAAATAATGTAAAAAAATAAAAATAAATGATGGGAGCATTCTAATAATTATTTACCGAGATTTAAAAAAGAGAATAATATTATTTATAATAAAGAAGTTTATTTAATTATTTTATATTTGAATTTGGAATAGTTCTACGGTTCCAGATAACTATATTAATTTGATAATATATTTAAGATGCTGCATTGCATGTTGTAAGTATAAACGACTGATATTATGTATAAAATGAATTATGCTAGCCAATTATATTTTCTTTCCGTTGCTAAAGTTTATAATTTCACAGAGACTTTATGTATAAAAATAAGAAAAAATTGTAGTGAAAGTACTTATAACCGTAATGTTAGTTTTAATAAAACTATTTTAATAAAAAAACCACCGCATATTATTCAATTTCCACCTGCACCGAACATAAAAGCAAAAAAATTCAAATAGCGAGTACAGAAATAAATGTACAAAACCGTATGCTTGTGTTATATTAAATTTCATAGTTTCCAATTGCAGTGTTCTTGTTTCAGAGTAAAAATTCAGTTAAAATATTGCAGTTTGAAATAACTGTGTTAAACATTCTACGGTTAGTTTAATGGAAGAATGGGATTAAGATGTCGGAAGTTGAAATGAGTGAAACGATAACAACGTAAGTATATATGTATAAGTATAATATGATATATAATATATGACTGGCCTGTTGGTCTAGTGGTTAGTGACCCTGACTGCTAAGCCGGAGGTCGTGGGTTCGATTCCCACCCAGGACAAACCTATGTGTGATGAGCATGATTGTTTGTTCTGTGTCTGGGTGTAATTTATCTATAATATGTATGTATTTACAAAAAAAAAATGTACATAAGTAGTATATCAGTTGTTTAGTACCCATAACACAAGCAAATATAATTGCTTAATTTGGGGCTAGATGGCGCTGTGTGCATGTGGTAGAATATTATTATTATTATTATTATTATTATAATAATGTAAGTATATTTGAAAAAAGATAGTAGATAACGATAATAGATCCACGCTGGTTTCAGCATGAATGGGCCGGATCACCCGGGGAAGAATTACCCTCTCATAGAAGATCGACGTAAGAATATTAGTTTTCATGCTAATGTGTTTCGTTCGGTGAGTGAGAGCGCCTCGGCCGCCCGAGTACCCCTCGGTCCTCTTTCGTTTTCCTTTTCCTTCCACATTCCCTTCTCCGTGGTCAGCATACGGCTTAGTTGTGTTTTCTAAGCATTATTACTTCTGCGATGCTTGGAAAACACAGCCATGTCTATAGTTAGATTAGCCACTTACAATCAGGTGGACCGTATGCTTGTTTGCCACCAAAGATATATAAAAAAAAATGCATGCGTAGTTTAGCAAAGAGACGATTGTTTTTGGTCCCATTGCTGAGCTAATGCCTTTTTCATAGTTTTTCACACTTCTCTACATGATAACAATTCGTTTAGTTCTTTTCGAAAGCATCATTCTAGGTTATTCAGCCAGCTTTTTTGAATGTACCACGGCGGCTACATGCGCCTTCGGGCACCCACTCGGTCACAATCTTCGACGTTTTACTCTTCAGTATATCTAAACAACATATTATATATACTCTTATACTAAGATTACAAATGCGAAAGTTACTCTGTCTGTCCGTCTGTCTGCCTGTTACGCTTTCACGACTAAACCACTCAACCAATTCTGATTAAATTTGGTATAGAGATAAATTAGGCCTAGCGGAAAAACATAACATACAATGGCAACAATGGCTTAAAAGGGTTGAAATAGGGGATGTAACTGACATTCACGCGGGCGAAGCTCCAGGCAACAGCTAGTTTCTAATAAACTACACGATGACATCCAGATTTCATTTGATAACGTAAATCATATTAATGTACAAGTTGGTAAATTACATTTCACGTGTGCAGTCAATAAATTGTGTTGTCGTGTCTTAGTAACTGTAGGCAGTATTTATGATAAATGGTAACATTAATGTCGAGTACCTTAACTAATGTTAAATGCAGTGAAAACTTTAAATATCTTTGAGTCCTTCTAACAAATTAGTAGTTAAAACTATCAGCAAATGAACGTAGCCCACTTAGAGCACTTGCCCGAAGAGCACCTGCGCGTTGAGCACTTAGCCTAGTCCAGGTTAAGCGATCTATCAATATCTTTTTAGCAGGTTCTCTTCTAAAAATATTGATAGGTGTTCAACGTGGACTAGGCTATGTGCCTAATGGGCAGGTGCTCTTCGGAAGGGTGCTCTGGGTGGACTACGTCAGAAAATGCTGGTACTATTGAAAATGTATGTATTTTACACTATTGATTGCAAATTTTATAGATGAAGATCGTGATAGCCTAGTGATTAAGACACAGGCTTCACATACACGGGGTTGTGGCAAGTACAGTAAAATTTTAAAGAAAACTTATTTACAATAAAATCTGAAATTGTGACATAAATTACGAACATAAAGTAAACAAATATTTATGAATCATATACAAAGTTTTATCATGAGAATCGAATCCACGATCTCCTACACTGCAGTCGTACATCTACTGCGCCACCAAGGCAGTATTATTAGAATTTCATTTTACATAGTTACCTATTGTGTATATATGTTTACTAATATATAAAACAGAAGTGTTTGGTTGTTTGTTTGAACGCACTAATCTCTGGAACTACTAGTCGGATTAAAAAATATTTTTGCGGTAATATAGCCCAGTTCTTGAGGAAGGCCATAGGCTATGTAACATCACGCTATTGGCGACGAGAGCAAAGCAGTAAGCAAAGACGCAGGTGAAACCGTGACGCCAAAAGCTAGCCTTCATATATGATACTCGAAAGCCGAAACTTTAGCTAGGGTTAGCGTGGGAGAGTGCAGCGTTTTATTTAGTTTCAAGTATATTAACCCCAATGATGTGATAAAAGTGTTTAAGTCACTTAACTCAAAAAGAACTGCTGACTTATGGGGTATTTAAACGAATCTAATTAATAATATAATATCTAGTATAGCTCCACACCTTGCCACAATATTTAATAGATGTGTGGACACAGGCGTGTTTCCTGATCTGATGAAACACAGTAAAGTAATACCTTTATTCAAAAATGGATCTAAAAGTGACGCAACTAACTTTAGACCGATTTCCATATTGCCAGCTATTAGCAAAGTGTTTGAGAAAATAATTTTGCAGCAATTAGAAAGTCACTTTGTCTCAAATAAATTGTTACACAAAGAGCAATATGGCTTTACTAAAGGTCGTTCTACAATAGATGCAGGTATTACATTGATTAAGCATATTTATAGTGCCTGGGAAAATTCGATGGATGCTATTGGTGTCTTCTGTGACCTTTCAAAAGCCTTTGATTGCGTCGAACACAATACGCTTCTACGAAAACTCAGTCATTATGGTATTAGGGATGCTGCACTCAATCTAGTTGCCACTTACTTAAGCAATAGAATACAATATGTTGATATAAACGGAAGTAGGTCTACCGGATTACCTGTAGCTATGGGCGTGCCACAGGGTTCCATTTTAGGCCCTTTTCTTTTTCTGATTTATATCAATGATTTGCCATTCCATATTCAGAATTTTTGCGACATTGTACTGTTCGCTGATGACACATCACTTTTATTTAAAGTGGATCGTAAGGAAACTAACATTGATAAAGTGAATAGCTCACTAGTGAAAGTTCTGGACTGGTTTAGTGCGAATAACCTACTGCTTAATTCAAAGAAAACTAAATGTGTTAAATTTACTATGCCCAATACTAAAAGCCTAGCTATTAATATAAGTTTAAATAATGAAACTTTGAGCTTTGTTGAGTCTACAGTTTTTTTGGGTTTAACTTTAGATAACAAGCTTCAATGGGGTACCCAAATATCGTGTCTTGCTGGTAAACTCAGTTCCGCAGCCTTTGCGATAAGAAAGGTAAGACAGTTTACCGACATAGAAACAGCTAGACTTGTCTATTTCAGCTATTTCCATAGCGTGATGTCATACGGTATACTGCTCTGGGGCAAGTCTGCGGATATTGAGTCAATTTTTATAATTCAAAAACGAGCAGTGCGATCTATTTACAATTTGGGCCCTAGGGTTTCACTAAGCGAGATTTTTAAAGAAATAGGTATTCTGACGGTGGCGTCTCAGTATATCTTCGCCAATATTATGTTTATCAAGAAAAATATAGACTTGTATTCCAGAAACTGTGACATGCACTCTGTGAATACTCGAGGTAAACATAAATTAGTTGGTACATATTATCGCCTACATAAAGTAAACAACTCATTTGCGGGTCTAGGTGTACGTTTCTATAACAAATTACCCATTGACATTATGAATCTACCCCTACAAAAATTCAAAGAAACTGTTAAAAACCGCCTTATTCTAAAGGGTTATTATACTATTAATGATTATTTAAATGATAAAGCAGCATGGGTATAGTTGCTCGTTTAATGCAAGATTAATGTTATATTGATTATTATTGTTGTAGCTTTATTGACTATTATTATCATTAAGTATATTGATATTTTTATTATTGTACTTATATTGACTATTATTATCATTCAGTATATTGATTATTATTATAGTAATTATATTGACTATTATTGTAATTATGTTGACTATTGTAGTAAAAGTTTAATGTGAAGTGGATGCATATCATGATCATTACGAGTTTGTAAGGCATAATACATTTTATTAGGGTTCTTTTACCACCCATGCCCTGCATTGTCATGCTCACTAAAATGTCATTGCTTGTGGTGTCGTATTGGCCGGGTCATCACCTTCCCTCTAATATGGCGAGGGTAATGATGGCTGGCCCGTGCGTCATGCTCGTGAACGGGTGCTACTTGGGATGACTGGTCAATCTTGGCATGGCTTACATTTAATATTCAATCCAGTATTACCTTGTCGTTCAATGTGACCAGGGGGTGCATTTACCAGTTTAATTAAAATACGTAGTCAAATTACCATACTAGTTGAAACTAAATAATTGAATTCCTTGTTTTCTTTCTTTAATCTTAGTATTATATTAATTAGTTAATTTGTAATAATTACTTTGTATGGTTCTTTGGTTGCGTTGAGTGTTTAAATTGTAACTCATTCAAATAACTGTAATTATCTGGCGATTGAAAAGAGTGGCGTGAGTTTCTTGCCAGTTCTTCTCACAGCTCTACCTCGTCAGCGAACTGGCTGTAGGTCAATTGGCTGACAAAATGTAATGTTGACTTTTCATAAGCATCATACTTTATGATCTAAATGAAATAAATGCTTTGACTTTGACTTTGATATAAACTTGAATTATTTACGGTATGCATGCAATCCTACAGTATAAGTCAACCTTCAAGCGCAGTGAAGTGAAATAATCTACTTAGATATGCACGGAACATTTCTCTAAGATCGCAAAATATCGATAATAACTTGTTGGAATGCGTCTGATATTTACAAAATTATGTGTATTAGTAATCATAATATATCACATCAAAATATAATAATAATAATAATAATAATCACTAATAATAATAATTTAGGTCACTTCTAATCGCTGACGCCTATAAATACTTGGGTATGTCGCAGTCATTGGGCATTAAAGAGACAGATATGAAACAATCATTACAGGAGCGCTTTTTCAGCCGCCTTAAAAAAGTATTAAAAAGTCACTTGTCAGGCGGCAACAAGGTGCGCGCCTGTAATGGTTGGGTCATGCCTCTTCTTGTGTACTCCTTCGGCATACTCAAGTGGACACAGACCGAATTGGATGCCCTGGATAGGCGAGTCCGCACATTGTTAACCGTATTTCGTATGCACCATCCGCGTTCATCCGTCATGAGGTTGTATATCCCGCGAAAATGTGGATTTCTAAACGCCAAAACCCTCCACAATCGTGAGATATGCAACCTTAGAGACTATTTTCTCAAGATGAGCGAGGGTGTGCATCGTGATATGGTTGCAGTGGATAGTGGACTTACTCCTAAGGCTAAGGAGAGCTGGCGTAGGCCTGTGGTACTCACTATAGACGACCGTAGAATGATATGGCAGAGCAAGGAGCTTCACGGACGGTTCTATCGGGCCTTACATGGGCCTGATATAGACCATGCTGCCTCCGTTGCCTGGCTACGCTTCGGCGATCTGTTTGGAGAAACCGAAGGGTTTGTTTGTGCAATTGCTGACGAAGTTATCATGACGAACAACTACCGGAAATATATCTTGAGGGATGGCACTACTGACATATGTCGGGCATGTCATCGCCCTGGTGAATCCCTCAGGCATATTGTTTCTGGCTGTTCGCGTCTTGCTAACGGAGAGTACTTGCACAGACATAACCAAGTAGCCAGGATCATCCACCAGCAAATTGCTCTGCGATACAATCTTTTGGATGTCGAGGTGCCGTACTACAGGTACGACCCAGAGCCAGTTCTCGAGAATGGTCGCGCGACATTGTACTGGGATCGCTCCATCATCACAGACAGGACTATTATAGCTAACAAGCCTGACATTGTGGTGGTGGATCGATCTGAACGCCTTGCAATGATAGTTGGTATTACCGTCCCTCATGACGAGAATCTCATGAAGGCTGAGAAAGACAAGCAAATAAAATATCTTGATTTAGCCCATGAGATTGTTGACATGTGGGATGTGGATTCTGCTGTCATTGTGCCGATAGTCATTACTGTAAATGGTTTAATAGCAAAGAGCCTCGACCAACACCTAAAGAGGCTCGCATTAGGTGGATGGGTCAAGGGCCAGATCCAGAAGGCGGTGCTTCTCGACACGGCACGTATTGTTAGGAGGTTCCTCTCTCTGGAACCCTAACCGCCGGTAGCTTGGACTCTAGTCTCGTTGCCGGCGGTAATCTATTTTTTATATTTTAAATGTGTATTTTTTGTTTTATATAAATATATACCTGTTTAAAAATGTAATTAATAAGAAAAAAATATAAATAAAGAGAATAATAATAATATTCTACCACATTCACACAGCGCCATCTAGTCCCAAATTAAGCAATTATATTTGCTTGTGTTATGGGTACTAAACAACTGATAAACTACTTATATACATTTTTTTTTTTGAAAATACATACATATTATAGATAAATTACACCCAGACACAGAACAAACAATCATGCTCATCACACAAAGGTTTGTCCTGTGTGGGAATCGAACCCACGACCTCCAGCTTAGCAGTCAGGGTCACTAACCACTAGACCAACAGGCCAGTCAAAAAATAATAATATAAATTTATACTATTATTTGTTTGTTTGTTTGAACGCGCTAATCTCCGCAAATACGAGTCGGATTTCAAAAATTCCTTTTGCGTATGATAGCCCAGTTTGCGAGGAAGGTTTATAGGCTATGTAACGACGCTACTGGCGACGAAAGCATAGCAGTAAGCAAAGACGCGGGTGAAACCGCGCCGGGGAGAGCTATTAATTGATAATCATATAAAAAATAGGTAACTAAACTAAAAGAAAATCTAATCCGACTCCTTTGCTTTATAATATCAGTATAGAAGTATAGGTCACTAACTATACGAGACATTATTATTGCTTGTAGATATACACGAAAACAATGGCACTCAAACAAACGAATTGATGAATTATGTACTCTAATTTATGCAAACATTGCATATTTGATACTTCTAATTATTACTGTATTATATCTTTCATACGATAATAAACCTTATTATTATGACAACTGAATTTAAATTTGAAATAACACCAATTATAGACCGAAGTATAAGTGTGTGAAGTAAACCATTTTAATTCTTAATATCAAGTGTTATAGTTGTATTTTGCTTGTGATAGGAAGTGATAGGTCAATCATTATGATCAAATACTCTAATAAGTAAATAAAGGTCAATAAAATAGGTATTGAATTAAAGGCGAATAGGATAAAAGTCTTATACATTAATCTTTTAACATTCAGTCCATTCTTCTTTGGAATGCGCTCCCTCTCGAGATCAGGATGTCCACTACCCGTGACATCTTTAAGGCAAGAGTTCGTCAGCTGTACAGTAAGTTATTAGCGGAATCATCATAACGTTCATGATGTATATATTTATATATTTATTGGTATATGTATGTATATATTTGTATACGTATGTATATATTGGTATGATATCTATGTATATTTTGAGTATTTAATTTATTTAATTGTGTATTTAGGTTTTCATAAGTACCTTATTTTTTATAGAGGAGAAATGCATTTACGCATACCTCCTCGTCCGGGGAAACGAGGCGGCTATGTCGGACTCACTGGGCTAAGATGGTAGGTGGCCGAAATACCGACTAAAACCTCCCTGTGCACCTGCTTTCGCCTTAACGGATAGGCCGCCGGAACTTCATACTACATCATAAGTAAGTATCTACTCTAACTACTCACTACATAAGAACCTACCTGGTATCATCTCTGCATCACCCAAAGGTTGGCTGGTAGAGAATGCCTTGGGCATTAAACTCGCCTTTGTACAGTGTTTTGTGCATAAAGAAATAAAATAAATAAATAAATAAAAATTAAAGCATTTTAATATTACTAGGACCTAGTTCTTTACTGCCGAGATAGTTTAGTCTTCTTCTTCTTATCGAGTGGTTAGTGGTCAACCTAGTGTCAGGATTTGTTTAGGTCGCCCATAATTTATTGTAGAGGCATCCGACTTACCCCTATCAGCAAAAGGGTTGTTGTGTTATATCATTTCATCAGACGATAGTTTTTATTTGGTATTGTAATAAACATAGCTAATGTATAGGATACTAGCTGAACCCCACAGCTTCCATTAGTGATTTTTGGGATAAAAAGTAGCCTATGTCCGTCTCCGGCTCCATATCCTATCTATATACTAATTTTCATCGAAATCGGTTCAGCTGTTTAGGCGCTGATGCTAAATGGCAACAAACACACACATACATACACACAAACTTTCGCATTTATAATATTAATAGGAAGTAGGATCCATAATAAACATAATATGGCTATACTTTTATATGGCAGCCGTTAAATAGGTAATTAATTTTAATTTTTTATTATTCTTCATTGTTACTTCTAATTATTGGTAGTTACTAAATAATATTACTTTGAAAGTAGACTTTGCCGAGACTGTCACGATAGTAACACACAAACACACAGACACATAAACCTGATTAATTTGGAAAACATTGCGGCTTTCATTTTTCAAAAAACTTCAATTGATTTTTCATAATTTATAATTACCTGTAACAAAGAAAAAAAATCGCTCTTCTTATTAGATTTTTTTTGTTTGGGAATTATATTATTGCATTTCTGTGTAGATTTATTTAAACCTGTTCTTATTGGTTGCTTTTATAATAAAATAAATGTCAAACTACCTAGATTTTGTTACTCTCGTTCGAAATGAGGTCCGCCCACGCTTCGCTTCGGTATCAAAAGTTTTATTCAATCTCACAACAAACTCGTCCGGAAAATATCATACCAATAATATCGTATTTGCATCATTTAGATTTACGAAGGCGAAATATTAAAATTCTGAAAATGACTGAAAATATTATTTTAAACATAGGAAAATATAGCCTGTATGAGTACCTGAGTAAACAGACAAGTCAGAAGGCTCTGGCGCAAACGTACAAGGAGACCCGACCACGGCTAAACCGGAAAGAGGGTTGAACAAAGGAATAAAATATAGCCTATGTTACCCGCCAAATTTATTGATTTACAGAGAGCGCTGGTGACCCAATTTTCTCCCTTTCCTTTTTCCTCATTTCCCTCGATTCTTACTCCCTTCACGGAAGGTAGCTGCTTCGCAGAGTCCCTAGCATTGCAGGCTCAATACCAGAGACTCTGAGTCGTCTATGAGCGACCGTTACCACTTACCATCACGAGGGCTGTTTACTCATCTGCATTTTTCGGCAATAACAAAAAAAAAAGAATCATAAAGTGAAAGAATTTTTCAAATCGGTCACTGAGATTTTTAGTTAAAACAAATAAACACACAAAAATCAATTTTTTTCTCTTTATAATATTAGTTCAGATTATATTTCGCTCAACATAATGTAAAATACTTAATTTGAACCCGTGACTTTATCAGAAAATCCGAGTAAATCTTACACAAATGTAGCAGAAAATTTGCTACCAAAGAAAATTGCTGATCAAGTACTTCACGTCGTGAATACCAAAATATATGTATTTCAAAATTATATTTCGTTGTGTAATACGCCATAGTATATTATGATTTTTCTTGGGGAGCTATAAATGAGCTATTTATTAGGTATTATTATATTATCCTTAATATTATAATGCGAAAGTTTGTGTGTGTATGTGTGTCTTTGTTACCACTCAGCGCCTAAACAGTTGCACCGATTTCGATAAAAATTAGTATGCATAGATTCGGTGCCGAGACGGACATAGGATACTTTTTAGTCGATAAATCGGTCTGGTTCCTGAGGTACATTAATTAAACACATACTGTTTGCCGCGTGGGCGAAGCCGCAGGACGCAGCTAGTATATTTGTTTGTTTTGTTTGACCTCTCACAAGGAGAAACTGGTAGAAACCTTAAAAAAGTAGCTGGAAACCTTGTGATGAGGGCGAACGACCCTTTAAAGTATGTATCTATATTTGATGAAAGGCTATGTCAAACAGTGGACGTATTTCGATCGATATCGATAGATGAAAGCTGTATACAAAGTAAGAAATCATTGCGTTTACAGTTCTATTTATATGCAAACTATATATTGAAAACTTAAGGTGCGCTATTTTCATAGTAAAATAACTGTAAGCATTATAGCTACTTAATTTTTATCGAACTTTCACCTTATTCTAAAAAATTGGCAGAACATATTTTTTAATTGTAGCTCCGATTAAATAAAAATTTATTACACTAAAATGCGACGTTGCCGCTCATGGTATAAAGACTCTTACCCGTAATATTTATTACTAACAAATTCTCAAACAAGCCATACATCAAAAAGCCCGCCAACAGAAAGAAACAGAAAGAAACCCATTTTTTTTCTTGTGCTGACGCTACATTGCAATTTTATGCCCTATGTCACTCCCACAATCAATACGAATCTAATGACACCTCATACGTTAAAAACCATCAAGCCATTTAGGCTGTAGAGCGTGCCAAAAAAATAGACATACATACTTACATACATACATACATACGCTCGAAAAACATTACCCTCCTTGACTGCGTCAGTCGGGCAACAAGAAATACATGCATAATATTTTTTGAATTTAAATTCGTATTACAAAACACTTTGTACTTATAAATTTGTTAATACATTACATTATAAACAGAATTGTGTCACGAGGAGATAACGAGATGTTTCTTCCCTAATGTATACGTTATAACATAAAACACTGTTGTAAAGTTAAAGTATTTTGTGCCAGCGTTTAATTTTTTGGAGCATTAATTTTTTTTAAATTTTATTCTTGGAGATATAAGGTTATAAATATATTGGATTCGGTCACCTAGGGCCACATTCCTTAAACGGCCTTTTCCCTTTGATGGCCTATTCTCCTAACGGCCACTTCGATAAAAGGGCCACGATCACATTTCCCCTAACGGCTCAATCCCCAAATGACCACGTTCCTAGTGGCGACTTCTTTGTACGGTCACTTCCTCAAATAGCCACATTTCTCTTTACGGGTAAATCCGTGAAGGGCCAACTTCCTTGTCTTGATGTCAATTAATATCCAATCGATAGACCGTTCGTAGAATCCGAAATAATAAGTTCAACGTTTAGGCAATGTTTTTGTTTTTTTTTTGTTATGTTGTTATTTTTGTAATACATATTAATTATAACGTCATACTTTTATTAATTATTTTCCTATGTTAAAAACCTAAACACCGCCCCCGATTTTACACCATGATATAATTATGTTCACTCGAACACTTGCTAAGATTAAGATGAATAGATCAATAATAAATAAAATAGTAAAACAAATAACATTAATTACATGTAACATACAGTTAAAATACTTGAAACCTAATTTGTAATTAAACCCATTTAACTTTTTTCTATTTTGACTAATTTCGGGCTTGATGGTCATAAGGGTAGAGACATCCTATAGAAATGCCTGTATACCCTAGTAGAGGTGGCTTGGTAGGGTGTAAACCCGACTTACCCGTACAGTAGGTATAGCCTTGAATTAAGGTACAGTCGAAGTTACATATCTTTATACTTTTGGGCCTTGTGTCAAAGACGTTAAGGTCTCAAAGTGTAAATATATTTTGACCTCGACTGCACTATAGTGGTCATTTAAGGAAATAGCCAAACTAGGAATACACAGTGTGGTCATTAGAGGAGGTGGCCCAATTAGGAATTCACATAGAGGTCATTCGAGGAATGGCCTTACCAGGAAAAGCACCTAATAGGAAATGGCCGAACAAGGAATTTAGTCGGTGGTCGTTGGAGTAAGTGGCCCTAGGTGACCGAATCCAATATATTGCGTCAATGCGTCTCTCTATTGTATCAGTTTTGTGTCTTTGAAGAAGGCATTAAAAAGATTTTTTTTTGTTTTAAAGGTTTTTCTTTTTTTTAGTACAACTTAAAAGTTTAGTAAGTATTCCTTTTTTTCACGTTATATTTGATGTTGACTGCCAGTATGATGATTGATGATTGGGCTTATTTGATGATTGTGGTTATGATCTTCAGAAAATTCGTTATTAAAAAAAATACCATTTAAGAAAACTAGGAAATAAAATAATTTATTTTATAATTTGTAGCAAACATGGATGATTCAATTTCAAATTCAGTCTATCCATTTCAAAATTAAAATTTACTCTTAATATTGTTTACCTTGTCGTACCGAGTTAGGGACTAGGCACACTTATTCAGCTCTATTCAGCTTATGCCCATAGAAAACACCGATTTTGTATGAGACGCGTACGCATGCGGAAAGCTGAACGGACGCGTACGCGACTCATACAAAATCGGTGTTTTCTATGGGCATAAGCTGAATAGAGCTGAATAAGTGTGCGTAGTCCCTTAGCCTCACATTCTGATAGACAAATTTTCAAGTAATGTCTTAATTTGAAGCTCTAATTATTCTTTACTTTTTCCTTAAACAGACTTTTGGCATAGAATTTATGCCTCTTAAACAGAGCTTACCTTAAAATATTGCCTTCATTAATATTTACGAAAACGATTTCCTTTTACCCTTCGGTTTAAATTGCTAACTCCTTAAAAGTAAAAGCGTTTATTACTTATCATAATATTCAGACAAACAGTTAATCCATATCTTTGAAAGATTTTTGGATCTCAATAGAGTATTAGACAAATAATGTTTAGCCATTTATTAAAGACTAGCTTTCCGCGGCGCAGTTTCACCCGCGTTTTTGCTTACTGCTCTGCTCCCGTTGCCAGTAACGTGATGTTACATAGCCTATAACCTTCCTCAGGATCTGGGCTATTATACGCAAAAAGAAATATTCAAATCTGACTGGTGGTTTTAGAGATTAGCGCGTTCAAACAAACTAACTTTTCCACTTTATATAATTGTATAGATAGACCCAACTCATAAGCATTTTTTTATTTAGACTCCACTCTGAAGATAAATAGCCAGTGAAATCCAGTAGTGGTGGTCACCATTCTTAAAGCATCGTCTGGAACTGCTGGTATTTAAGAATTAAAATTGAAAAACTCAAAAAAGCCTAGCGGCTCTAATTCACCATTTCTCTAGTAGGTAGCTTTTGAACACGCCACTTGGTGCTGGATGTTGCAGGCATTGCAAGCTTCAATAAAAGCAATTTTTGTATTATATATCTTACGTCTACGCTTCTGGGCAGTATTGCATTGCCATTCTATTTAAATGTGACACTGAAGAATATATTATAAATCTTTGTTTACTGTCAGCCTGTTTACTGTCCCACTGCAGGGCAAAGGCTTCCTTTCATATAGAGAAGGCATAAACATTAAATATACCAAACATATCTTTAAATTTTTTATTACAATTTTCTTCTGCTTTATTCACTATTGCATAAATTAAATTTATTTAGATTGATAATTATTTTATTATTATTTGGAAAATTTTGGTATTTTGTGTCTTTGTGCTTAGCATGTGCTTTGCATATACCTACTTTGTTATAATTATAATTCATCACCATCATACCAGCCAGTTATTATCATACTGCAGCAAAAGACCTCTTCTTTTATAGAGAAGATATAAAAAAGATAGTAATTTATTTCACCACAGTACACAATTACGAGTATATCTAAAATGTCAAGATTAATGACTTTAGCAACAATAATAATAATGATAATAATATTCTACTACATTCACACAGTGCCATGTAGTCCCAAATTAAGCAATTATATTTGCTTGTGTTATGGGTACTAAACAACGGATATACTACTCATATATACATTTTTTTTTGTAAATACATACATATTATAGATAAATTACACCCAGACACAGAACAAACAATCATGCTCATCACACAAAGGTTTGTCCTGGGTGGGAATCGAACCCACGACCTCCGGCGTAGCAGTCAAAGTCACTAACCACTAGGCCAACAGGCCAGTCATTAGCCAGCCAACAATATATTAAATACAATTAGTGTGTTAAGACCTAAACACGATATAATTAAACAAACATTATCTCATTGAAAACAGTCGTTAGTAATTTGCTAAGATAAGCCTACGTCGCAATGAATACTGAAATTAATGCGTCACATAAATTTACAACGTCTTGCTGCGAGTGTAAATAAACTGGTACTTATTTTACAGCTCTGGTTTTGGTCCAAGTGTTAAGACATAAACGTTTTATATTCGCCATTGCGGTATCCATCGTCATAAAACTCTCTGAGGCCTGATTCAATAAGGTAGTACCTACTTTCGGTAATCGCTACGCTTGCAATGATTAATTGATGATTATTTTCACATTCACAAGTACTTTGACTCTATTCTTGTTTTTAATAGTACAAAAGAAAAAGACAAAACAATAAGTAAGATTAAAATAATACTGCTATAAGAGGTGGTAGTAGGCTTCCTGGTCAAATAAACTGGTACTTATTATACAGCTCTGGTTTTGGTCCAAGTGTTAAGGCATAAACGTTTTATATTCGCCATTGCGGTATCCATCGTCATAAAACTCTCTGAGGCCCGATTCAATAAGGTAGTACCTACTTTCGGTAATCGCTACGCTTGCAATGATTAATTGATGATTATTTTCACATTCACAAGTACTTTGACTCTATTCTTGTTTTTAATAGTACAAAAGAAAAAGACAAAACAATAAGTAAGATTAAAATAATACTGCTATAAGAGGTGGTAGTAGGCTTCCTGGTCAAATATTATTTGGAGTCGACCTCAAAAAAATATTAGACAAATATGCTTTTCTCTTTCTTTTTGTTCCACTTTACACAAAGGATTACCTATATTCTTTATTATTCACTCTTCGAGTACTTTTGATCAATTTTTTTTTATTTACAAAATTGCTTTCGCTTATACCATAAACATACTCTAGCGTATGGATGCAACCGTCCAAAGCTCTCGATATTTGCATCTACGAGATGGCGCTGCGAGTACCATGAATAATTCAAGCGCTAGAAATATTTATAAGGCCTGACTTCACCTGCGTCGCAATAAAAAGTAGACGCAGTAGTGCAACTAAGATATAGGTTTTTAGAGCTTTGACTCTAGGGACAATTTTTAATTCTCAGTATCGTAAAAGAGAATTCCTAGTGATGCAGTTGACATTTTCTATGTGTCGTTTACATACGCAGGTACTAGATCCTTGACCTATTTTATTATCAAAGCTTTATGATGGCCCGGACTAGACCATCATCATCATCATCATATCAGCCAAAAGACGTCCACTACTGAACATAGGCCTCCTCAAATTTTTGCCACCACTGCCGGTCGTTTGCCGCCCTCATCCATCGGTTGCCCGCCACCCTTATTATGAGGTCGTCTACCCACGCTGCGTCTTCCGGTTCGTGGTCGCCACTCTAGAACCTTTCTGCTATGTGTCCTGCCCATTGCCACTTCAGTAAAGCATCTCTGCCTAGACCAAGAGATTTTTAAATAATAATCAGGTTGTCATAATCGCCATGCTGGGCAGGCCATAATTGATGATCACTGTACAGAACAAATGTCTTATCACAGAACTTTTCTTTTGGGTTTAACTTATATAAGTAGATTAAATATAAGAAATTTGTGTATTAAAAGAATGTTTTGATTTACGTTTCAAATAAAAGATAAGTAACTTCACATCTCTAAAACATCGTAGCTATTGAGTTTCTGAGTTAAAGTCAAAACAAGTTGTATATTCGATATCCTGTTTTTAAGGGCATTATGTACCTTGTAACTGTGTGTTGTAAACAACGTATTTCTTTAACTGGGGGGTGTGTATATCGTACGATTACATTAAGAATGGACACTTTAGATTATTTGAAATCTTTGAAAATGAAAATAAAAATATGTTTACCCATATAGGTTAATTAAATTAACACTTATGAACGTCAAAGTTTACAAAATGTCAGCAAATTAACCTACAGCCAGTTTGTTGACTAAGTAGAGCCATGAGAAGAACTGGCAAGAAACTCAGGCCATTCTTTTTAATCGCCAGGTTATTACAATTTTTGTAAGTTACAATTTCAAGTAGCATGCAAAGTTTTACTTTTACCTTTTACTTTTAACTAAAAATCTATACATGTAAGTTTTTCATTCTTCTTACAGTTAATTCTTTCTATTTATATATCAGGTGGAGCTTTCCTTCTCACAGGCTGTTAGTCAAAACTATTCTGTTAAGGTTTTTGTTTAGGGCATAGAACCTTAAATAGTCATTATTCTCAGTGGTTTCAAAGTCAAAGAAATTTATTGGGGTAATTAAATTAACAATCAAGAACGTAAAATTACAAAATATTAGCTAATTAACCTATAGCCAGTTCACTGACGTAGGGTAGTGCCAAAAGAAGAAGTGGTAAGAAACTCAGGTCACTCTTTTTAATCAAAAAGTTTTTAAATTTTTTGTAAGTTACAATTTCAAGTAGCATGCAAGTGACGCAGGTAATACACTTAACTTTTTCTATTGCACTGTTGTAAATTATCCTTGGAGGGTTAAAAATATAAAGATAGTGTTTTCTTTTTCTTTTTATACTGAATCTTCTGTTATTAATTTATACCGTAAGGTTACAAATGTCTCAGAGTGTAATATCTATATATTGTCCGTGTAAAGCTTGGCATTTTATTTTCTCTTTTATAGCCAGAAAATTATTGCATTTAATGCTAGTAAATTGTAGTTTTCTTCTTTTAATTGTGTTTTGCATAAATAACTTTTTCCTGCTTCCTTTTAGTTGGTATTTAATAGGTATTGCTAGCAACTGTCGTTATTTTTCTCATGCTGATACATTGCACTCTTAATAAAAATAGTTATAAGATGACAAGAAGGTACACTGCAAATTTCAACTTTATTGTATTCACTTTAAGATGATATTCGTGTTGACATGTCTGATTTTATGATATTTTTGCTCTGAGGGTAGCAACGCTAGTACGATAGAGTAAGCTTAGTAAGTACGTTCTGAAATTAGAAAAGTTGTATTTATGTTGGCTGTTTTTCCAGCTGTTCTATGATGAATAGAGTTGGTATATTACGACTGGTTTCATTGTTTTCAGATAAAATTACTATGTTTAATGCACTGATGAATTTTAAGTAAAAGTAATCTCTATCTGGCCTTTTGATACTGTTATTTGTCACTGTTGTTCATGTGTTAAAAATATGTATTTTTAGGCCGTATTGTAATCGGTCGAAAATATCAAAAGGTACTAAAAAAAATAACAGATAAGTAACTAATCAAATATCGAATGTTTAGTGGTCTACTTAGTGTCAGGAGTAGTTCAGGTCGCCCATAGAGGCATCCGACGTGACCTATCAACTTGGTGACAACGAGGACCGACTTTTAACGTGCCTCCCAAAGCATGAAGAAGTTCAGATCAAATACCACTAAGCTATTTTTAGCTACGTAACTAATATGGTAAAATACGATATTTTACTGCAGTCAAAAATCCGCCAAACGAGGTAACATAGCAAATTCTTCCTTTTGAGGATATGCTTATTTCCAACTACAGATTCCTTAAAGTAGGTAAATTGATGGTCTTTGGCAAAATATAAAAAAAAATGACAGAAAGTTATCATTACCAAAATTAGTACAGATTACTTTATAGTAATATACTTACGCATGTACTGCAATAGTTAATGATTAATAAAAATTATTATTATTATTACTACAGGTACTGTAAAAAGGAAACCAAACATTAAAAGACAAAGTGCTAAAAATATTCTAACAATCAAAATCAAAAACTGAAGTAAGACCCAATTAACATTTATGAGTTTTAATTAAAAAAAGGAAAAAAAAACAACGTTACGAGCACATCTAAGACAGTTTCCTTATAAAATTTAAAGATAACGGCGTTCTTAAGTATAAGGCTGTGTAATCGGTTAAAAAGGGTCCCGGGAGTACCCATTAATTCTGTACATCGGCCAAGTGAGGTAGCAGGTGGCGCCACCTACCGAAGGTAAAATAAATGTCAGACATTACCACTTTTTACCTGAGTTGCTAAGATTAATAATACTTATTAACTACTTCTTTATTAAATGTAGCTTGAAATTGGATAAAGAGTTTTCCATGTGACTTACTAGTGTTAGAATAATACACACTTCACTTCTATATTGTTTATATTTGACTTGTTTATAACACACTAGCCAGTTCGTCGGCTTAGAGTAGGGCCATGAGAAGAACTGGCAAGAAACTCACGCCACTCTTTTAAATTAACAGGTTATTACAATAAGTTACAATTTCGAGTTAGCACGTCCTTTCTACTCGGTAACCGAACGACGACTGACTGTCATAAAGTTACAGCCATAACAGGTTGACATCTGTGTCACTCATTTGACTAGAATTATTTAAAATGTAATATGGCCGGATATCGTTCTGGCACCAAATTGTTAGAACTAACTTTACAATTGCCAATAATACACATAAAATTAATAGTATTATACAATTTTAGGTAACATAATTATTGCTTTTGTTTTACATACATTTAATAACTTCCGCTACAACAAATCAATTACTCAAATTTATAACTTTTAATACAAATGTATTAATAAAATAACAGTTTTAGTTTCATTATGCTAACACTAGTCACCTCAGTATCGTATTTAATTTTATGAAGCGAAGTGAAAATTGATAAGGGTTGCCCTAGACGGACATACGCGGACCAAAGAGGTAATGTGTTGACAAAGTGCACAATTAAAATTACCCGTAACCGACGTGTGTGAATGAAATTATTAATGAAAGTTGAAGAGGCAAAGGAGGTATGTTTGGATCGCAGCAAATAGTGTTTGTTCTATAGTCTCTGCTTACCCAATTAACTGGAGACAGGCGTGAAATTATTAATGTATGTGTGTAATAAGATATTTTTAAGTTTTTATTAAATTTCATTCTTTGAAACTTTGTTAGGAGCCTTCCCGCAAATAATAAGGAAATCATCATAATAATCGAAGTGCTAATGGGCAGGAAATATAGCTCACAGAACTGAGGTAAAAGCTTATAGAGTGGCAACCACGAACCGAGCATGAACAGGCCCCCACAAGGTAAGAATCCATCAAAAACTCAAAAAAAATAATACTGGAAAATTGCTATTTACACTAATATTATAAAAAGGAAAGTTTTGTATTTTGTATACTCTAACTACTGGACCGATTTCAAAAATTATTTGTATAGAAAGCTACATTATCACTGAGTAACATAGGCTATATTTTATCCTTGTACTCTCACGGAAAGGTGAAACCGCGTGACGTCCACTAGTAATAAATAAAGTAGGCGTAATCCAACTTATAAACTACACGTCTAAACATGCCACGTACAATTAGTCCATAGAAACTCAAGTGCTAGCATTAACAAAAACAGTAGGAAAACTTCTAACGTCAGAAAAGTTGATAATAAACAGCTGGCGTGTAGCACCACGAAGTTAATAGAAGCAGAAGCGAGAGCGATTTATTATAAACTAACTGTTGACGGCGGCTTAGCCCAATTATATACATTTATATTTATGACTAGCGGCCCGCCCCGAATTCGCACGGGTGGACATTTCTTTAAACATTTTGGGGTAAATTAAAATGGGAATAAAGAATAGTGCTTTTATTTTTCTTTTTTTCAGGCATTTTTTTAATTTTTCTCTCCGTTTGAACCATCCTCGTACTTCAAGGAATGTTATAAAAAAAGAATTAGCAAAATCGGTTTAGCTGCTCTCGAGATTTGCGCTTAGCAATACATTCAGCGATTCCTTTTTAAATTATAGATAGCCTCTATAGCACTGAGAAATAACGTACCTTTTGCATTGGTGAAAGATTTTAAAAATCGGATCAGTACATAGTACCACAGTATACACAAAAACTCACAAGTTTTAGCTTTTTATTGATATACTAGCTTTCCGCTGGGCAGTTCTATCCACGTCTTTAGTTATTGCGCTGCTCCCGTCACCAGTAGCGTGATGTTACATAGTCTATAACCTTCCTCAAAAACTGGGCTATCTATATACATAGAAACACACTAATCACCTTTAGATATATATGACTGAGAAGGTAATTAGGTCATAGGTACCGAACCGTTTCCTACTTATTCCCCATTTCATTCTCTTCACGGTAGAAAAATGTTCAGTTGCGTAGCTTCAGCAATATTTCTGCAATGCTTAAAGATGCAATGTAGCTTACGTTACCATGAGTAGTTTCCATTGTCCAATAAGTACTGATCGGTAGAGTATTTTTCTTGCTTTTATTTTTACTGCTCTGTGAACTACTCTGTCGACTAGCCTGTTGCCCTAGTGGTTAGTGACTCTGACTGCTAAGCCGGAGGTCGTGGGTTCGATTCCTACTCAGGACAAATCTTTGTGTGATGAGCATGATTGTTTGTTCTGTGTCTGGGTGTAATTTATCTATAATATGTATGTATTCATAAAAAAAATTTATATATGTAGTATATCAGTTGTTTAGTACCAATAAAACAAGCAAATACCTATAATCGCTAAATTTAAAAAAAAATGTGAAGATGAGCAGAACTTTCGGTGCATGTATCTGTGCATCCAAACGGCAGTAACTTTTTGTTACGTTTCCAATTGTTACTAAGCAACATCCGATAACAAAAAGTTATTTATTGTTAGTATAATAAATATGTTACCTCTCCTGTGCCCCTGTGACGAATTAAATAAATTTTCTTTCTTTCTTTCTTTCTTCTGTTAGTAATAAGTTAAGCAACGTTGCACTAAAATCGATAACATTGTACTTTGTTATATTTTGTTAATTTATGTTATTGGCGGGATGTGATGAGTAATAATAAAAAATAGTAACAAGCAGCCACAAAAGTTACAAATTGTTACCTATTGTTACTGTGTTCACAGTGTCTGTGCACACACTGTTAGTCCAAAAAAGTAGATTGCGGTGTGAATGTACGGTATGATCTCACATGCTTTTGAATCATCAAAGCAGGCTTTTACTTGTATTTTTAACTAGTTTGCATGTTTTCCATTTTGTGACCCCACTGGCTGCTTACCTACAGAAAGAAGTAATTTTGGTAGACTAATACAAAAAAAAACACTTTTTAAATATGATACACTCCAAAATATAAGGCATCAAAACAAGCTCATTTTAAGGCCCTGTATCTTGTATGTACAGACAGTGACCGCGGACAAATATATAATGTAATCATTTATAACTCAAGACTGTACTGTCGAGAGAGTAGACAGCGACGACAAAATAATATACGTGCACTATTTCTTCTTGTTTACTTATGAATGCTGCAAACATATTGCGGCAAGTTGAGTTTGAGGAATATATATGTTTATTATAATATAATAATATCACAACAACTACATACAACGCCATCTAGACTCAAAGTAAGCATATTTATATAGCTTGTGTAAGGGTTCTAGAATGGGAATAAACATTTTTATTTGAAAATTCATACATATTATACATAGAAAACACCCAGACTAATACAAATAGACATGTTCATGCACACAAATATTTGCACTGAGCGAAAATCGAACCCGCAACCTCTGCGTGGCAGTCCATACACAGTACCACCGAACCACAAAGGTCGTCAATAATACTAGATATTATAAGACTAGTTTGATGCAATTTTGCATATTTTTTATTGCCTGTAATGGCAGAAGAGGCAATAGCCCACCTGATGGTAGGTGGCAACTATTTTGCTCATAGACTTCTGCAATGCAGGGACTCTGTAAAGCCGCTGCTTATCGTGATATTATTGCTCTCTTTGGACTTCGTTTGAAGAAGGACATAGGTATCATAGCGCACGGGGAACACCGTAGCTGGTGCTTCGTTCCAGAGCCTGTATGTGGATATATTTCAAGACCAGTTCTATTAATGCGCATATTATCTACTATTTACGACAAAGTTCATCTTGCAATGTGGTTAGTTGAAATTTATTTTCTAAAAATAATTGCATATTTCTTTATTTACTAAGATCATATGCATAATACTTGTGCTTTATCAATCCATTTGGGAACCAATTTGTCTGCGACTAATTTGGATAAGGCTATTCTTTTTAATTGACTCGAAAATATAGACAAATTTCAACAACTAAACGGGACCAGAACTCTATAATTTTAATGATTTCTAATCATAAAAAATCCCCGTGAAAAATTTAAGCTGGAGGCTAGTAGATATCTTGGTGTTAGTACAAAAAAGAATATTCTATTCTATCTTACGAAGGCTTTCTTAATGTCATACTATGTTAACAGGTACTGACACAATGTCCCTTAGTTTGTGGTGCTACCAAATCCTCGTTACAGTTGTGGCTGCATATCACGTGGCATTTGTGGTCTGAGTCCACTTCAGTAAATTGGAAGGTTGTGTAATGCAATGCTACGTTTACCTACGTTTTGTATTGTTGTATATTCATGTTATTTGTACATTTTACATTCTAATAATATTACAATGAAAAATCTTTTTTTCGTTGTGAGTGTTAGTTTCGTAAGCAACAAAACTTTTTGGTACATAAATATAATATGTTCCAAAGCTACATATACTTTGTGTCTGTTACTTTAAGTAATTAAATGTTTTTTAAAATAATTTTCTTTTTAATTTTGACGCGTATCTGAATAATAATGAAGCCGTTCAAACCACAAAAGTAATATTTATAGTGCAGTTCCTTACAATTTATTACTTTATTATCGCAGTCAAAATAAAAACCTAAACAAAAACCCCATCACATGCAAACCTGAAGTCGTTATAAAAACACCGCTTGCACCTACCACTATAATTTTAACACAGTGTAGAATTTAAAATATTTTCGTGCTGAAACCAAATAGCTGTTCAATAAGGAGCTCACGAACACACATCATCACAATAGCTTGAAATATACCAAGTAATAACAGTGGAGCAGTGCATTGCTCAGGGGCCATTATACTAGCGGTTATTATAAGGTAAGTTTTTAAACCATTTCTAGGAGGTGTGGTATTACACAAGATTTTTTTATTTCTTTATTTAATACTTCTTAAACAAAACATGCATACAGGACATTGTCAACCAATATTAAGTAAAGCGAGGTATATAAATTATATAAATTACAAGACTACAGAAGACACCATGACGTGTCTTTCTTGAAATGAGTTTTAAAAATGGGACTTTTTTTTTTATATTTTAGCCTACCAAAGTGACTCCACTCTGCCTGATGGTAAGCAGTAAGTGGAATCCAGAAGTGGCGGACACCATTCCATAAGCCAAACTACTGGTATGGTGGCCTCCACTATGGCGGCTTAGTGAGATGCTTTTTCACGCCCCGCTTAAAAGACCCAGGATCAAAATTAGATGGGAACACATGCGCTGGCAAAGAGTTCCAGGCTTTAATTGAGCGACAAAAGTATGAAGTGATGAACCGTTTGGTTCGAGACCCTTTAGATTCCACTGTAAAAGTGGCACTTTAGTCCCGCACGTGTGAGAGAGAGTGTATTCTTGAGAATTAACAGCTGCGATGTTTCTATAACGCTATGTTTGTTCAAATGAGGTTTAAAGAAATAATTTATGTTACGGTAGGTTTAGATGAGTTTATGGTATTGCAGAATTTCATGAGCTACTGTTATCATTTATTTACCATTAGGTGAGTGATTGGCTCTTTTGTACTATAGACAATGAATAAACTGAGTTCAGGCGCACTATGATATTATTATGTGCTATAATGTAGCCCAAGCACTATAATAATGTTTTAACCATACGCTTTGTTTATAAAAAAGAAGTATAACTTTAAAGAAGCATGTACAGTACCAAATGAAGTGAGTTTAGTTTAGTATATTTTTAGTTAGTTATACAATATTTAAATTTATCTTATACTTTAAACGGGGGATCGGACCGGTATAGAAAATATAATAAAAATAAACCGATCACTAGGAGATCAGATACAGGGGATCCGATTGGAATAACTCAATAAAGTTATTTTTTATGATAATAAAACGGGCACTAGCCTGCTAGACACGATCACCTATCCTAAGAGGTTTGCGATTCCTACACAATCTTTTATAGACTAATGTTGTAACCCCCAAAGTTCTTATTATTGGAAGACAGCTCCTTGACGGAGCCTCTAGTTTACACTAGTGTTGAGCTACTAGCCCGCCATGATAAACAAAAACATAAAACAGTACTATTTAAAAAATACTACCAAGTTTTATTTGCTGTCCATGTTTTATGATTATCATAACTATTTCCCATCGTTAAAACGTCATTTCACGTTGTGTTTATATTACATTAGCTTTCTGCGGCGCGGTTTCACCCGCTTCTTTGCTTACTGCTCTGCTTCAGTCGCCAGTAGCGTAATAATACAAAGCTTATAAACTTCGTCAAGAACTAGGCTATCATACGCAAACGAATTTTCAAATCCGACTGGTGATTCCAGAGCTTAGCGCGTTCAAACAAACAAACTCTTTCAGTTTATATAATAGTACTAACTTTCCGAGGCGAGATTTCACCCGCGTCTTTGAAAAAAAAAAGATTAAAATTCAGTAGTTCCAGAGATTAGTGCATTAAAACAAACAAACTCTTCCGCTTTATTTAATAGTATAAATTTATTTCTCTACTAACTAAAACAGCAGTTAATAAACTCATCTCATCTATACATATAATAAAAATGTAACCGATCGCTGTCTGTACATGGAAGATATATGAGAAAAAAAATTATTGGGGCCTTTATCAACTCAAATAGAACCCAAAACGATGATTGTTACAATTTTTGTCTGTTTGTCTGTTTGTCTGTTTGTCTGTTTGTCTGTTTGTCTGTTTGTCTGTTAGTCTGTTTGTCTGTTTGTCTGTTTGTCTGTGCGTTTGTTCACGCTAATCTCAGAAACGGCTTATCCGATTTAGATATGGTTTTCACTAATACATTGTGGTAAGCTTCACTTAACATTTAGTGTTTGTTTCATGTCAATCGGTTCATAAATAAAAAAGTTATGCCAATTTAAAGAATCACGTCGAACATTTGTTAATTTACTACGAAATCTGATAGAAACAGAGACTTTAACAGGTTACGGAATAGCTGATAGCGTTTTTATTTTTCGGATTCCGCTCATGCTAAACAATCTTCCGTTTAGTTTTAAATGAGATCCAGTTTCCAGTGAGCCTATGTTTCGCGATGACAATTAATAAAGCCCAAGGTCAGACACAACTAAAAGTTGTGGGCGTGGATCTAAGTATTAGCTGTTTTTCGCACGGTCAGCTTTATGTGGCTCATCACGTGTTAGCATTCCTAGCAGCCTGTATGCTTTGATCCCCGATGGCTATACGTCTAATCCATACATCCATACACCCATACATATTATATAAGGCTTTGTCCTGACTGACTGACTGACTAACAGACAACGCACAGCCTAAACTGCTGGTCGTAGCGACTTGAAATTTGGAGGGTGTGTTTGTCTAAATGTCTAGAGGTTGTACTCAAAAAGGGTTTTTTAAAATTTAATTCCTAAGTGTGTGAAAAGGGATGTAATCGATTATATGAATCTTCTTCATTTTTTAACTTACAGTTTTGAAATTTTATTTTGGAATACTTCTTTTTAAATAAAAAATATCCTTATGATTTTATTTTAACAGGGGTGGATTTAGAGGGGTGAAATTAGGGATGAAATATTCTATACAAAGATCTTTAGCTTCTGAAGCTAGCGATTCGAAATTTACAGGGAGGGGGAGGGAGGGAAAGGAGGGAGGAAAAGGAGGAACTAAGGAGAAGGAGGAAGGGAGGGGAAAGTGAGAGGGAAGTGATGGGGAAGTGAGAGGAAAGTGAAGGGGAAGTGAGGGGGAAGTTAAGAGGAAGTGTGGGGGAAATGCGGGAGAAGTGAAGGGAAAGTCAGGGAAAAGTCAGAGGGAAGTAAGGGGAAAGCCAGGGAGAAGTGAGGGAGAAGTGAGGGGAAGTGAGAGGAAAGTGACGGAGAAGTAACGGGGAAGTGAGGGGAAGTGAGGGGGAAGTGAGGGGGAGTGAGGGGGAGATAAAAAATAGTATGAAAAACAGTATTTAAACAATATAAAAATGTCTATTGGAAAAAACGACATTCACGCGAGCGAAGCCCAAAAGGTCACTCACTCACTTATCTCAGAAAAATCTCAGAAACAACAAGTGCTAGGAATTTTGCGAAATCCATCCCCTAAGGGGGTATAAAGGGGTGGCAAAGTTTGTATGAAACTTCTATAGTTTTTATAGTAGGATTACCAAATTACTAGAAAATACTCTTTTTTTAATATTCAGAAACCACCCTTATTAAATGGGCAAATAAGAGTCGCAAGTTTGTGTGAAAGTGGTTTGTCAGTTTTAGCGGTAGCGGGTTTAAACTGGATTCGCCATAGAGACGGATGATACTGATACAATGTACGATTGCTATAAAATCAGGCACGCAATATTCTCATAGAGGCACCCATCTGAATTTTCACGCGAACGAAGTCGCGGGCAACAGCTAGTGTTTAATAAATAGGAAGTTTTAATGACGCACTCGATGTCATACTTAGGGTTGAGATCTCAGCAGACGTCTATCCATAGAATATTAAGAATATATTCATCATCATCATATCGATTCGGAAAGGCCTCTTCTCATACAGAGGAGGTATGAGCATTAATCACCACGCTTGCTCAATGCGGCTTGGTGATTTCTTTTTTTTATGTCCAGGTTTCCTCACGATGTTTTTCTTCACCGTCGGTCAGTAATATCCAGATAAACTTAGAAAGTACATATAATTTGAAAAATTCATTATTTGCTCGGATTTGAACCCCTGACTTCGTGTTTACGAAGCGGGTGCCTTATCCACTGAGCCAATAGACATCATGAATATCTCGTAGTGTTTTTATTCCTCTTTCAAATGCTGGTGGGTTTGTGTCTATAGTAAGAATATTTAGTGTGTATTCAAACGCTGCTGCTTGTAACCTCGTATTCCGGCCTTTGCTCCATGCTTATTACCACGCCTCGCAGGCTGGTTAGTATCAACTGGTTAGTATAGTATATACATACATCACGCCTTTTTATCTCAGAAGGAATAGCCAGAGGTGTTTAACCACCCACGTTTCGCCATTTTATTTTGGGTCCCTAGTAACAGGGGGCGAGCCTGTTGCCATATCGGGCACAATTCCAGAAAAACCCAATATTATATTACCCGACCCGGGGGTCAAAGCCGAGACCTCTGCGTAGTAATCCGTACACAGTACCACCTGACTACAGAGGTTAATGTAGTGGTCGTAGTATTAAGAATTTACCTTTTACGACACACATGAACAGTTGTTCCATATTCAAAACTGATGACACACCTTATAAGTAGTTCCATTTCGCAGTATATTCGCAAAGTGCGTCATCTTTGCCTATTTTCGACTGTTTGCAAGGCGCTAGTTGCAAATAGTCTATTTACTGAGAGCAATCTACTACGTCTTATTTTACTATCCCTGTAGACGAATTAGGATATTAGAAATGACTATTCGGGAAAAGGACAAAGTAGGAGTGGAAAATTTTAATACTGGACACCTCTGGAAGTGGACAAGGTCGCCCGGAGGAAATTAATCTTATCACTATTCTGTAGAAATACCTCCTGTCAGGTAGATATAATAATAACCATAGAATATACGTTGGAACAAATCCAAGGAATGTTTTTATAGTATTTCTTAGTAAATATTTAAAATACTTATGATTTACGTGAGACAGACGTTTATGATTAAATAGAAAATGTCACAAATTCTTTAATAAGATTGTTGTTATTTTAGTTATTTAGTCTAGCTAGACTATTATTAATTGAAGTCAGTAGTTATGGCTGAAATTTTTTTACTCAGTAAATAATCATGTAATATTTTCAAATTAATATCATAAATTTACGGTAGTAGATCTACGCTGATTTTAGCATGAATGGGCCAGATCGTCCGAGGAAGTACAACCCTCTCATAGAAGATCAACTTAAGAGTAGTAGTATCCGTACCTACTACTGCTTTTTGTTCGGTGAGTGAGAGCGCCGGACGCCCAATTACCCCCTTTCCTTTTCCCTACTTCCCTCATTTCCTTCCCCTACCCCATTCCCAGCAGCCATAATGAAGGCCACCATACCAGCACTTTAAGACGATGACTTTTGGTATAGTGGCCACCATTTCTGGATTCCACTGACTGCTTAAAGCTTTTTATCCCGAAAATCACTCTGGTTCCCGGGTTATATCAATTTCCGTGCGGGTGAAGCTGCAAGGCGCAGCTAGTATGTATATACATATGTGTACTACTCATTTGTACATTATCAGACGTTATTGCCTTACGGTAGAGGAAAACATCTTGAGGAAATCTGGACTTAAAACAAAGCTTGAAATTACCAGATCACCTGAAGAAGACTTCGTCGTGGCCAATGTTCAGGATTCTCTATTTTAGAGGTTCATAGTGGAATAATAACTAACTGATATTAATATATTAATGTGTCTATAGTTTTGTTTTGAACTAAACCATTTTCGGGACATTCGTTATGTATTTAGCTTCCAAGAGTTGCAAAGGTATAATGATAACGTTCCAATACTCATAATATAAAAGTTTTCCAGAATTATTTTGTACAGAAACTTTTATGACGTAATCTTGCTTAAGTCTTGGAGGAAATTAAACTTATTTATTCATTAGTTTTCCACAGCGCGGTTTCACTCGCGTCTTAGGTTACTGCTCTGCTCCCGTCGCCAATAGCGTGATGTTACATAATCTATAGCGTTCATTAGAAACTGGGCTATCATACGCAAATTAATTATTTAAATATACTGGTAGTTTCAGAGATTAGCGTGTTCAAAAAAACAAACAAATTCTACTGCTTTATATAGATATACTATGCGGTAATTTAAAAGTCATAATGACTAGAACAAGATTTCAACTGATTTATCAGCTAAATTTGTATACAGCCAATTCGCTGATAACCCTCAGAAACTCTTTATTAATCGACATTTACTATATTGAAAATGGCTAACAGTTTGAAATTTAAAAAAAGGACATGTTGAAAATACACTGAACGATAAATTTCCTTCTAAGTAATTCAAGTAGAATTAACAATAAATTTAATTCAGGTTTCTTCACGATGTATTTCTTCACTGTAAGTCAATAATGTTCAAGCTATAATGGAAAATTCGCATGATGAAGTAGTATGTTTCGCGGCCACACACAGTACAAGGTAACGCTATTTCTATTGTACGACAGTTTCAATTTAAAATTGAGCTATAATCGAAGCGTTTTCTGATGGCTAGGAAATTAAGTTTCGCGAACATAATGTGAGGGAAATATTGGCAGTTTTTATACTTTGGAAGTGCTTTGTGCTTGTGGAATCAAGCAAGTACTATTTAGTTCCGTACGCTTTCACTTTTAGTGGTGTACATTATAATGTGTGTTATTATTAGAAGTATTTTGTTTCTGTTGTTTTAAAATGCTACACTATGGTATCTTAAATCTCTAATGGAGCAAAAAAATAATGATTATGATGATGATAAGTTTTTAAAATGTATATTTATTTTATTCCTTGCATTGGTTACCAGTACTGAATCTCAGAATTCCTGCACAACTTACCTACGTAGTACGGCTATTTTTTTTATATTAGCCTACTGAAGTGACTCCACCCCGCCTGATGGTAAGCAGTCAGTGGAATCCAGAAGTGGTGGCCACCATACCAAAAGTCATCGTTTTAAACTGCTGGTAAGGTGGCCTCCATTATGGTGGCTGGGAATGGGGTAGGGGAAGGGAATGAGGGAAGTATAGAGGAAAGGCTATTACGACGGTCTTTTTTATGATTCAGATGCAGAATGCCTAACGTTTAGAAAGTCGCGCCTTTACGTTAAAAAATAATTTCAAACTCAAAGTAATTAAATAAATTTAGTAAGTAAACCTACCAACAAGCATCTATAATATAACGTACTAAAGCAAACTTGTTTACAAAACCAACTAATCGGAATTTCATTCATGTACGCCAGTCGCATACAGCAAAAACGGTGGCTACTCAAAATTTCATTGTCATTCGCACGCTCGCCTAACCGCTTAACTAGAATACGTAATACAGCAAATTCAGGTCACAACAGTTCAAAGGTAAAGGTTTAGATGCACTGGTTTTATACTAACAAAAGGCCACCTTAAGGTTAAAACAGACAGGGGAAGGGGCAACGACGTGACGTAAGCGATTGCAAAGATAATGGTCGAGACAGTGACGCGACTTGAAGTATTTTGTAATATACTATCTAAATGTAGAAGAAGTCACACGGTCCTCGCGACAGTGACATTTCTTATGTCAATTTTTTCATTTACGTCACGTCACGTCACGTCGCCGTCATACTTCGTCCAATGTCTGCTTCGATCTTTATTCTCAACGGTTTATAACTTGCCGAGTCGTATTTGATGCTGATTGCTGAAACACTATTTACAGATCTTATTGTAAATTCATACTCTTCGTTTCAGATCAAACTGTCAAAAGTTTTAGATATTCGGTCTATATAAACTTTTCTCTCTAATTTAGATAAAGCCGTAGCTGATCTGATGAAGCATTAGTCTTTGCACTTAAAGTTGGTACCTATTCAAATATCAGTCCGAAAATGCTCTCATTAAATAAAACGCAATAGTATTTATAAAAACTACTACTATTTTTTATGCTGATATTCTAAGAGAGGGTATTATTACCCAAGTCGTTTCAGCCTATTTATAAAACCAGTGTCGATCTACTACCGTATCGTTTGAATAACTTAAAGCCATGTGATCGCTGTCTTTTACAAATTGGCACGATTTCTAGGCATCCATTAAACTAAGTTCTGAGCACTAAACATACCTCATACTAATACACAGCCTTACTAAAACCAATACAATCTGTTCGCATGTTAATTGGCGTTCGACCTCGCATACAAATTAAGATACATGTTGTACTACTATCAGGTTAAAGGTGGCATTTTGAATCACATTTTAAATGTAGCAGATAACTTTAATAATAATATTTTAAAAATAAATTTTTACCGATATATTTTTGCAGCATACTTTTTAGTGATAAACAACAAATACAAATTTATACAAAAACACTCAATCGAAAAAAAACATTTCTAAAATCTCCATTCCAATTTTCACTTTGTCAATATTGAAGTAGAATACATTATTCATTAACGCATTTTATAGAATTATGTTTGTTTTTTTTATTATTCTAACCCTTTGTAAAGCGTAATCTAAATTGAATTTTAAAAAGCAAAACTTGCTGCTATTTTCTAAAAAAATATATAAATGATCGAGATGCCTGGTTTAATTATTATTTTGTATTAGATCAATAGAGTGATCTGAGGTTTAATCAAATGAACGTTTTTGAAACGTTCATAATTATTCTTATGAATAAAACAATGACAATAGCTTCAATTTGCTCTTCACAATTCAATGATGGTTTGATCAGTAATCAGAGTTTTCAGGTTTCTGATCACCTGTAGATGACAATTATATAATTTTTTAATCGTATGACGTGTTTTCCCAAACATGACAAGGTCTTGAAGAGTATAAAAAATTATTACCCATTCGTGTATTGGGCTCCAGCTCCTAGCAGATCAATAGGTCTGTAATTTACTATTACCAACGAATAAACCTTCTAAAATCAATTGAATTCAATAACAATTTCCAAAAAAACTAACTCCAAAGTTGACTTTAAAATATCTTTAGTAGTTTCTAGGTTGATGTTTAATCCAATCCCTCAAAATTATCTAATAAGCTGTGACAGTCAAACGAATAAATGAAATATACGGCCTCGGGTAATTTGCTGACATAATTACTTTTTAGGGATCACAGGTCGCTGTTTGAAGCAGGACGCCATTTTAAGGTCCAATTTGTTCGTACAAGATTAATGTCAGCGTAACCACAGTATGGCAACACGTTTTTAATAAATAATACTGCGTTAATATTGCGGAAAATATGCTCTTTGTAAAATCATTATCATGGTTTTTGGTCAGTGTAACTGAATCCGTTGTATCTTTACGTAGGGTTAGTATTTTATCTCTTTTATAATCATTATTCCGTTTTGTGAAGCGCGCTTTGAAGTTTCACAGGGGACAGAGAGTCTTAGCCATACCACAGCAAAACTATATCAGTACTGCTATGACGATGTTTAGTGAATACGTTAGTGTTGTAATAATAATTAAAAATTCAAATATATTAGAATATTCATACCATCCGGAGCTCTAACGAAACTCTAAGCAACGTGTCACGAAGCTGAGCTATGGCCTTTTTGTTTTCTGTTAATAAATTTTTTTTGTTACCTTATTTTATAATTTTTAAATAAGTTCTAACCTTTACAAGAACAAATAAATGTTTTAGTAAACTTAGAAAGTAGATAATGACTGCCTAAAAGTCAAATTGGCATTGCCCAGTTTCGAATAATTAGCCACAAAATTAAGCGAGGAGAAATACAACAATAAATTATTCATTTTCTTTTACTACTTCTTTTTTATAATGTTTTTCATGGCTGACAAACGAAACACTGTAACTAATAGATATAATCTATTATTTAACAACTAGTACTTTACAATTAGTGTACGTCTAGAATACATCCATTGTGAATCCCTTGGCAACTTGAAGCATTAGCAAAGTTTAAAACCGCAGCAATATTAATTTCGTTCCCACTCTAAGCTTTTATGGTTACTTGAATAGTGTATACCGAAGTAGCAGGATGTATTCGATATAGGCGCAAAGATTATTTAACGATAGCATGCTCGAGATTTTATTAAAGTTAAACAGACAGAGAGAGAATTTAGAAGAGCAATTCCATGTCAGCAATTCTATAAATATTTATATAAATATTACGGCGCTCTTTTTTTATGTACTGTTAATGAAGTCGTAGGATCAGAAATATTTCGATTCTACAAATAGGTCCCTAATTTTTATACTTTTAAGCACATGAGTAACATTTACTCTAGTTAAGGTTTTTGTTATGCTTAACTCAGCTGGTTATTTTGACTTTATTTTTAATTTAAGTTCTCTTAATTTAAACTTTTTGAACTCAAGCCAAGATTAAATTAAATAAAGATTTTTATAGTACATCCACACTATTCTTACTTAGAATAAACTTCGAGAACGAGAGCGTATTTCCAATCCTCAGGGTGACATTTATATAAGCTGAGTGACGTTCCCTTAGAAATAAAATACAACTTCTATCGATTGTCTCTGAGGGTGGATATCACTGGATTTATATCTATCCAAGATTTATACTGTACTGTATAAGGAATATTGAAATATTATTTACGTCAGATCTGATTAGGAATAAGAATAATTTATTGACATATTTTTTTTAGCTAACTGTATTTCACGGGCCAGTGTCTTCGCCTTTAAATGTAGGTAAAAAATATGTGGTTTGTCAAAAAGTAGATACTAAAAATAATACAATATAAACAAAACTAAAATAATAAAAGGAACTGCGTGAACAAGTTTGTGTGAGTGTGCGTTTGTGTGTGCGTGTGTGTGTGGGGGGGGGGGGGGCTAGTGTGTGTTAGTGTGTGCAAGTGCGTGTGTGTGTGTGTGTGTGCGTGTTTGTGTGTATGCGGGCGCGTGTGTGCTTGATAGCTGAATAGCTTTAACATGTGATGTATATTGCTGTATAAAAGTCTTGCTACATTACATTTGGCAATTGTTTTTGACATAAAAGTAAGGGCATTTTCTACCAGTCCATTTATAGAGTGACGCAGAGGTGATATACTGCTGTAGATATATTACAGTTATGTTGAAAAACAATGTTAGCTAATAGCATAAAATAAAAAACTACATGTATATATGCGAAGACGTATTTAATCAACTGCTAAGAAGAGGCATCTTTTTAATTGTGCCAATCTTCATACTCTTGTGCCAGACTCATTTCTGATCTACCCACGATAGCTTTGATATCAACCTACATACTATATTGTTAAACTAACACTGAATACATTCCTAATAAATCAGCCAGCCAAAATTAAACCTAAAACAATAGTGACATAACTAAGATACACATACGCAATCTTACTATCTGGCAATATTTTGTAGAACCCAAGGCAGTATCAGATCAAACCAATCGCGAACAAGCAAACAAAATGATCGTATAAGAAGATTATCCGGCTACATCCTGTCTGGACAACATCTCGTTTCGTATCCCAAAAAAAATATCTATACAAAGTCACGTTTGGTAAATCTTCATTTTTGTTATAATGGTAAACTTTGGGTTACGAAATGAGACGTTGTTCAGACGGGATGTAGCCGATTATACCAAGAACTAAGCTAAATAAAAAACGGACTGAGGCGAATAACAATAGATATGAACTGCCAGCGATATTGAACATTGAATAGATAAAGATAGAGTCGTTATTACAGTGGGTGTTAATGTTGCTGTACTAACATAGCATTCGTTAAGTAATATGATAAAAAAATGTGATTTTATTGATTGTAATAGACTGTAGTTGCATTATTATATTGGTGTAAATGATTTTGAAAGACGGCATTTGTTGCTGCAATAAACAAAACGTTACATATGTCATTTTAGATAAAAATAAGATTAAACTAGATTAAAGCATTAATTATCTAAATTATGAGGCTTAGGTTATATTCAAGCGATTCAAAGATTTGTATCATAATTTTAAATAAATTGAACTAAAGTTGTGACACTTTTCATTGGAGCAATATAATAGTCCGTTTTGCTACCTATGCCTACTTTGGATAACCAAAAAAGGTTTTGTTATAATTTGGTATTCAATATAATAATCAACCCAACAAAAAAAGGCAACGTCAAAAATTATCTTTTAAAAGATCTAATTACTAGGTACCAAAAATTATCCTTTTAACGACAGTATATTTTCAAGTCAAAAAATATTAATAGTATTCTCCTTATCCCTAAAACAATACTACTAGGAATAAAACCATTACCGCCTTAACTCCCTTTAGATTTAAAATGAAAATATTTTATGAAATAGCAAGTAAAATAAAGTGACTGACATAACACTCAGTGGAAAATAGTCCCATGTAAAGAAATGATAGACAATTATCGACTTTATTATATTTAGAATAAGACGAATTATTGAGCTGACGTATTTAGTTTTACTACTTTTGGTGCTGAGAGACAATAATATAGTCAGGAGTTAAAAAGATTTTATGCTTACAGTAAAAATTACGGCACATTTGAAAATTTTATCGTTTTCCTTCATGAAGATTAATTAATCATTTCCTCCAAGAAGAGCTTGGGAAGCAAGGTTTCGATGCTTAAAGTAACACTTTATGCATCGAAACCTTGTACACGAGTAGGTAGCTTATAATCATGTAAGCCGTAAGCTTGTTGCCTAAAAAAAAGGTTTCTACTGGGTTGAAGAACTGTGTGACGATTAACAAACTTTAATCTGAGAGTCTTTAAAAATCCGATTTTTTGTTCGGTGATATTGTAAAAGCGATTTAGCGCTGAACGAATTATTATTGCATAAAATCGGGTTTTTAAATAAAGATCATATATAAAAAGCCACTGGTAGGGAGTAAAAGTATATTTAGAGAACGTAAAATAATCTTTACATAAAGTTCACGATGCCTATTTTCCTCAATACATCGCGTGTAAGTTTATTAGTATGCCTACATCACTGAAATCAACATTACTAAAGCAGCTACGAGCTACGCCGTAGTACTTCGTAGCAAATGTGTAGCAGGTTTCGTAGCTAAGCCACTTATGTTTGCTACGGAAATGACTACAGTCAGTTCCGTAAAGTAAATTTGTGTTTGCTTATGCATAGTATTATATCATAATTAATATTATAAATGCGAAAGTTTGTGTGTGTGTATGTGTGTGTGTTGATTTTATTAATTCTTTATATGCAAGATAGGTCATGTTTCAGACGAGGTCCCATATAAATTTGATAGCAATTGGGAAAGCACTTTTTTTAAATTTTAACAAAAACAAAATATACGTACATGATGTTTTGGTTTGTTCTGATTTTGAAATTGAAAATTCTACTTTTAGTTTTCGTTTACGTTTGTACATATAGGTATTGTGTTAGGACCGTTTTATTTTCTAAAATTATTTATTTTTTTAAATTCTTGATCTACATAATTGATGTTAAAATGGATACCTATATATCTAATCATCAAAATGTCCATCATAAATTGATTTCAAACCTTTACGCAATGTATATCAGGTTATTTATATCCTACGCCGTTCTAAAACTACTACGACCATTCATTCATATAACAGCGATAAGCCTTAAAAAGGGACCCTTCAATAGTCTGTGGTTTTGTCTCCAAATGTCTGCTATTTATCTTTCAGTGAATCTAGGTTGGCGGTTTGATTTTTTATTGTGTACCCTTTCAACGTAACAAAGAGCTAGACAGGGGTAGACAGAACTGTATAGCATCCATGTTTGGCTTATTATCTTGGGTCCCAAAAAAGAGAGGTCTAATATTAAGAATTTTTTGACGGAAAAACCAATAAATACCTTTGCGTGGCAGTCCGTTCACACTATTATAAGGCGATAACTTTCTGCAATCTTTATTAATCACCACGCTTGCTTAATGTGGATTAGCGATTTTTTTTCATTCTTTGCGATGTTTTTGTTCACCGTATATCAATATAATACCTACCCAAAATCAGAAAATACAAGTACTACGTATTATATATTTTTGTGTTGATATTAAATGCCGTCTTTTTAGCAGACGCTACTAAATGTCAAGATGACATTTGCATTTCTATTGCCGCCATTGTGGGGACAGTTATTTACCGCGAAAGGGCGAAGGCTTCAAGTGCAATTGAATTCAAGACGCTGTTTCAGAGACTACTTATGCGTTGGGATAATGTTGTCTTTACTTTTTAAGATGTTTAAGATACTACTAACGTTGAGCTTTAATGATCTTTAATTTAAAAGCAAATTAAGAATGACTGTTGGTAACCCAAATCCTACTAAAATTATAAATGTGAAAGTTTGTGTGTGTGTTTGTTACCACTCATCGCCTAAACGGTAAACCGATTTCGTTGAAAATTGATATGTAGATAGATTCGGTGCCGGAGACGGACATAGGCTACTTTTTAGCCCAAAATTTGGTCTGTTTTTCGAAAGACACAAATATATATTACGCGCAGTTAGTAAAATACTAACTATTATTCATTATCTGGTGTTTGGCGGCCATAAAATTGCTTTACCACCTTAGTGTAAATGTCGTTTGCATATAACAAAACAATAACGTCTATTTTTGCTTGCAAGTGCCCTCAGTACAGTAAAAGTTGTCACTGTCATAATGAGTCTTACAGAATTTTAATTTCAATACGTTTTTGTTCTAAAAGTGGTAAAGCAAATATGTTGTCGAATATACCTATTACAAGTACAACACCTATAAAAGTACAATAGCTTAGATACTTACTTTAAAATTAATTATCACAGCATGTGTTTCCATCTAATTATGATCTTGGGGCGTGAAAACCATCTCACTAAGCCGCCATAGTGAAGGCCATCATACCAAAAAATCAGCCTAAAACCTATTAATACATAAAAAAACTTTGTGCAGTAGTCAGTGTTCATTTATGGAGCAGAGTGTAAAATAATAAAAAATATAATAATAATAAACATCCAATATAGAGATATACTATTTGATAAAAGAACATCAATGACGTTTGAGCTTAAATAATAAATAATTTATGGCCGACTTTCGACCATAACATTCAACACAAATCAGTTATTATTCTACCATACATAATTTGAAATTTCTAAGAAAATTATAACACGAGAGCGGGGATCGGAGATTTCAATATAGCAATCGTATGGATTCACCCTACTCTCAAAGACTTAACATTTATAAGAACAGTCTAGTGCAAGTGAGATATATTGAAAAACATTTAAAGTAGAATGAATATCTATCGAGTATGTAGGTATAAAAGGTATTTTTACTATTCAATATTATTCATTAGGTTAGAAAAAAGAAAAAGAAAATTTATTAGACACAAAAACATGATATTAACGAAAGCAAAGAGAACTAATAAGAGAATAACTTGAAATGTGTCTAAAAGGCAGCTATTCAGCATGTGCTACGGAGGACTGCTCCTTGAGCTGAAGCCATTAAGCTGAAGCCTTGAGTGAGTCACGGCCACATGTACGATGTTTCCTTAGACACAAGAGAATTGGTGCATGTGTGTGTGTGTTTTCATATTTCAAACGCCTTTGTACACCTGAATATATAATTTGTTGTGACCGAATGAAACTCTTGATACCGAAGCGAAGCGATTGTAGACTATGGTGGTTATCTATAATTTTTGTAGTTAAGACTTGCTGCTTTTACTTCGAATCGACCGGTCGGCGATTGACTGTTGAAGTCGGTAAATTTCATAAAATATTGACGTCTTGCACGGCCAGTATGAGCACCATGGAGGCCTAATTACAATTACTTAGAGAAAACAGCCATGTCCATGCACACCGGTTACCGTTACCACTAACTAACACATGGCGCGTATGCTTGTTGTACATCAAAGTTGTGTAAAAATACCTTTTTACAGTAATGACTAAAACATTTTATTGAATAAAGTTATTATTTAAAACACCGGTTTGTTAACCAAATGTCGTCGAATCAGTGAAACTCGGCAAAGTTCATTGGGACGTTTTTGTTGGAAAACTCGTGAATATTTGTGTTTTTTGTTCGGAGACAATAAATTTGAATGGTAAGCTTGACTTGACCTTTTTTATTGAATCTACGTGTTTCTGTTACTTGGGTTGAATTTGGAATCAAATTATGTATACGTAAAGTTTAATGTATATAGGGATACTTAATGGATTTAGTTACAGATTGATTAATATTTGGTTTTAGTTGTATTGCTATCAAAATATGTAAAAGCAAAAAATAGTAAACTGGTCTCTTTGTTTTGTATATTTGATAAAAACTTTCGTATTACATTATAAAGTTATTAATTAGATAATAATTATGCATACTATCATCATACACCTATAAAAAATTAATGTAGTCAACTAATTGGAGAAGTTATATTAAAAAATCGTCTACAAAATTTTGTTTACTATCAGTACTTGATTTTTGTTGTGTAATATTATATCAAAGTACTTTATACGATTATATAAATTATTATGTACGTTATAATCAATTCTTTAATCAGCCACTATGGCGGTATCTATGATCAGTCCTGTCTTAAAAAGAAAATAATGTCCTAAACAAAGGTCTAATATATTTAAAACTTCAAAGCAAAATGAACCTTAAAAGTGAGCAGCTTAACAAAAACTTTTATTTAAAAATAATGTTTACTCTTATTTTGTTCGTATTTTTTCTCGAAGTCAAACGGCACAGTTATTTAATGAGCTCCTTCGTTTATTTAAGAGGGTAAAGGACATTTTGTACTTAAATTATCAGCTAAACTGAATTCTAGAAGGTTCATACAAGTGAAATGTTAAGAATTTTTGTAGCACTTATGTGGTAAATAAACGACGTAACTGATGGTCAGTGGTTACTAAAGTTAATAGGCATGGATGGAAGTTGTTTTTTTTTAAGAAATGAAGTATATTTTACTGTAAGTTTAGCAGAAAACGAAGAAGAGAATAAGAGACTGATGAATACCCTCCATAGCAAATGGACAGATTTTGATAATTTTATTAAGAGAGTTCATACTGCACATGGACTGCCACATAGAGGTATCGGGTTCGATTCCCGCTCAGTACAAATATTTGTGTGCATGAACTTGTCTATTTGCATTGGTCTGGGTATTTTCTATGTATAATATGTATGTTATTCAAATGGATTAAAGTATGTATATTCGCGTACTAGAATCCATAACACAAGCTTTATAATATATGCTTAATTTGAGTCTATATGGCGTTGTGTGTGTAATTGCTGTGATATTTTATTATTTATTATACGAAACTTACGGTAATTGCTATTTGACATCGATATTGTGTTATAGTAGATACTTTTTGTTGTAATTAACTTTAATTAAATAAACACATCTTTTATCAACGATTTGAATAAGATTTGAATGGATGATGATTACCACGCAGAGGTCTCGGGTTCGATCCCCGGGTCGGATAAAGTTATATTGGGTGTTTTTGTCAAAAAATTCTTAGTATTAGCCTGAAGTCTAACGTTCTAACGTTAAAATAAATCAACTCTGCTTTTCTACAAAAAGTAAAACAGTTTAAGTTGCAGAAAAAGTAATATATCAGTAATATATCAATACTTTTAAACTAGGTAACGAACCAAAGTCCCTACACCGTCATAGAAGGATTTTTTAGATAAGTCGACAATATAATTAAACTAATGGTTCCGTTGATTCAACGGCTGTATTGTAGCTACAATGTTCACGAGATACGAAGTCGTTAACTGTAGAACCTTTGCTAGTTCTATAGATATTCTAATTGGACTAAAATTAAATTATAAAGTCAGTAATAGTAGTGGCTTAAGCAGATGAGTAGCTTTCGGCTGTTTCAAGGGGACTGGTGGAAATGAATGTGAAAAAGGTTGAGTTTAGTTGATTGAATCCTTTCGGACCATCAGGTTAAATTCGCATAAAGTTGAATTGCGTAACAGTTGTTTTCCAAGAAAAACAAGGTTTTTTTTGTTACAGAAATGGCCGATAATAAACATACAAATCGGTATATACTAGTAGTATAGTAGTACTATAGACTTTCTTTGAACATCTGCCATTAATTTGTAGTATTAAGTTTTTAAGAATCTTTTAGTACGACCTATTAACATTTTGTATTATATATTGTATTATAATTTATGAATAGAAAACAATACTCTAGTTTTTCTATGCTTTTAGAGAATTTACCTTCAATGTTTGCTCCGAATACTTTTAACTCCTTACCTGAAAATAATAATAGAAAAATATTAAAACCCATTTATAAGTTTAATTTATTTAAACAGTCAACAACTGGCTTATAATAGCTGCAATTAAAAAAAAAAAAAAATAAATAAATCTCTGAAAGATAAATAAGTTAATACGTTGAAAAAATTATCAGTTCACTCTTAATTTGTGGCCTATTTTTAGATTCTTCCTGTCAAGAAATCTTTCAGTAGCGAGCAAGCCCAATAGACTGACAAAGGTACACAATCCTACCCATAAAAGGCCTTCTGAAAATCTACCTTAATCGCGTCGGATTACCGCACTATCCGACAGCAAAATAGTAAAGTTAAGTAGTAAATAATACAAATCTTATCATTAGTGGAAAAGGGATATAAAAGTAAAAATACACCAAGACATTTTCAACCTTAAGGTCATTACCATTAGGTGCAAATTGGTAAGCAGAACAAGCGTAGTTAAGTTTGTTTTCTAATAATCTTGCAATATATTACAGCTACAAACGGGGAGAAGTTGAAGGATAATATACGTTACGTTTGTGAAATAAGGGCAAATAATTAAGGATCGGAAAACCCAAAGGTTGACCCGGAGGTCTTAATTAATTTTTTTGTTTATGGTGTTCTATTTCATTCTGTTCAAAAACGATGGCGTGTTACACGCGTTTCTATATACGATCTTCAATCTAAGGTTCTTTTAAATCCTGATTTTATGCAATGGTTCGTTCAGTAATATATAATTATGTACATAAAAAGCGCCCGGAAAAGAGGCAGTTTTTAAATTCGTTCCACGAACAGCACAGTTTCTTTATATTGAGAACATTAGAATTTTTGGCGCACATACCGTAAAATGTTATGTAAATAAAATTCGTAGGGTTATTTGAGTTTGAACCACGAAATTTGGCAGGAAACAAGATCATATACTAATATGAAAGGTACTCCTAGATATAAGTGATGGAAAAACAAAGTTCCTAAAAGAATGTGTTTTAAGTTTTAAATAGATAAAGACGAAGTGCTTTTTTATTTTTTTTTACCTAACCAAAGTGATTCTGCTCTGCCTGATGGTAAACAGTCAGTGGAATCCAAAAGTGGTGACCACCGTTTCATAAGATTCTATTATATATATTCTCCTTTCTTCTAAAATTATGCGATGCCAAAACCTAGTATCTAAGCAATTTAATTCATAACATTCTATATTTAGCAATATTTGTGTTTTGAGCAAAGTTGGTATTATATGCTTGCCTCCTTCCTTGTGCCCTTGCTTTAAACGAGACGGTAATAGATTGATATTTCACTAAATAAATACTTATCAATAATCCTTCTGTCTAATATTACATATAACTGCGAAAGTTTGTATGGATATTTATTACTTACTATTTTACGCAAAAACTAATGTATGGATTTGATGATGTCATCGTCAATATCAATTAAAAATACACAATAATATGTAAATATTGTATTTTTTTTAATTTATGCAAGCGTAGCTGCGGATGCAGGGCCAAACCGTGAATTTAGGGGGCCCTGGGCTAATACTACTTACGGGCCTATCTAAATACTCAATGTATAAGAAAAAAAAGACACTAAAATATTTGTTTCATATTATAATATATTATGTCTTAATTAATTGAATAATCGCAGAGCTGCAAACCTTACGATCTGTTTAATTTAATAAAATTATGGAAATTTTCGCATTATCGTGTATTTTTGACTTTGACTGGGGAATCCACGGGGACCTGGGCTGAAGCCCAAAAAGCCATATGGTAGATCCGGTCCTGTGCGCACGACAGCTATGATATGATAAAATTAATTAACAGAAGATAATCTTACAAAAATACATCTTTTAATGTTATTTCAATAATTTTAATAAACATCGCTGTTAACGACATAAATTAATTAAAAACAAAAACTTGTAAACGGTGACAAATTACTTAAGTTTCCGAGCATACGCCAATAATTAAATTTTCGCATACCTGCTACCTTTTAAGCATAATTTTGCATTTGCCAAATTAGTTTTAGCGATAATTACTCGTAGCGTAGCTTGTGAAAAGTTAAAACTTTAACTGCACTTGGTTTAAACGTGTTCTACACGTATGTAATAAAGCCCTACATGGTGATCTTGCTTGATGCCATCCGTGTAGACGGCGGCCAACGTAATCCAAATTATACTATGACTTTCATCGTCCTTGGATTATTCTTCCAAGATCACCTCTAAAGGAAGGCGTGATTACCACCGAGAAGAACGCCTATTATGATATTGTACATGAATCTTTTAAGTTAATAAACTTACGTAAGCCTAGACAAGTGGCACATGCTAATAAATTAGATTAAAAAAAATATGGGATTGACATAAGCTAACCCCAATCTCATATTTTTTATCTATTCTATTTCTATTATATTCTATCTAACTAAAATAGCATTCTAAAACGTAACTAGCACACAGTCACAGTCCCCTCGTTCGACCCTAAATTTTCACTATTAAACGTCAAAGTATAGTTTCATGACTGTCTCTTTGGCGCAGTAATAACGCACTGACTGCTGTTCACGTATCAATCCCAAGAACAAAACTTTGTGTGATCCTTAAAATGTTTATTCTGGGTATAAATTGTGTCCGTTAAATTGTGTGTTTGTAAAATTGCCCGCGACACAGTGCTTGTTACCCTGTGCGCGAGTTATCTTTTTAAAAAAAGCAATTTAAAATACTACAGGACGAATAAAAATAGATGAATAGAAAGAGAGAGAATATTTGAATGTAAGACATGAGCGAGGCAGAACATATTCACGAGAAAGACAAAACTAAAAAAAATATACTTTAATAGACACTTCTTAATTTATCCAAAATATGACATTATTTTTTTTACCATAGTTAAGTTTACTTAGTTATTTAAAAGGTCAAAGGTAAAATGAAAGGGTCTCTGGTGTAGACCCTCTACACTTGGTACATTCGATAAATATACTTGTTTACGTGAGGACCACTTAGATGTACCGTTAACAAAAAAATACATTTTATTTTGTCATTTTGGTTCGCGATTTTGATAATACGTAATTACATGTATCTCTTATCAGTCGTTTACTCTTGACAGAGTAGTCGTGGTCACGCGTGTTTCTCGGTAGCGTCTTACTACCGTTCTCCATCTGTCTCTGGTGGAAGCTTGTCTTGCGCATACATTGAGAGGTTTTTGGGTTAGAGCCTTGATTTGATCGGTCAAACACAAAGGAGATCGTCCTCTGGATCTGCAGCCATCGACTCAGCCCTATACAACTAGGCACTCTACGGAATCACTTTCTCTTCGCGTCACATGCCCAAAGAACTGTAGTATACGGGATCGAACAAGGGTTGACAGTCGTTCCTGTGTGGAGTTCTTTTAGAATAACTCATTTGTGCGATGTTGCGTCCAGGATATACGTAGGAGCCTTCTCCAGCACCACATCTCCAAAGCGTCAATTCTCTGTCTCTCCCTTTCTCTCGGTCCATGTTTTAGCTCCGTATAAGAAGATGGGGAACACCAATGATTTCACGAGGCGGATTTCGTGGCTTTCGTGATATTGCGGTCTTTCCATATTTTGGATAGTTTATCCATAGCGGTGCGAGTGATCACTATTCTTCGCTTGATTTCCGCCTCAGAACCTCCAGTGTTTGTTACAAGTGAACCCAAATAAACATATGACTGAATCACTTCGCAGTTTGCAATCTCGGTGACTTCCAGAGTATTGTTGCGGCTTTTATCTACAATCGTCATTTTTGTTTTTTGCCCATTGAGTTTCAGTACTATACTAAGGCTAATCATTTCAATTACATGTCTATCTCCCATTATAGTGGTAAGCAGAGACTATAGCTACGATTATTTATTACGATCCAACTTTAGCTTCTTTAATACAAAAACTTCTTTAAGACAACCGTTCATTCATCAATGTGTAAATCGGTAGTATTTTCATTGTTTGAATTTGCTCTAAATAGGCCTTTGAAGAGTTGGAAAGTAAAAGTTTGTGTTTAAAACTTACACGTCGCAGCGTCGTAAGTATTTGATTATTTTAAACATAGAAATAATATTCGAAAACACTTTTTACTTCACAAGGTTTTCGTTTCGAATAGCGTTCAAACATTGATGCGTAACTTTTTTAAAGGGTCTTTTCGATAGTTATAAAATAAGGTTACTAATATTTATTAATACCAGTTAGTTATTGTGCCATTCTACTTACTCAAGGCGGCAATTTCATAACATTTTTTATGTAAATTAAGTTTTCCTTACGATGTTTTATTCGCCGTAAGTCAGTTATGCTTTAGCATTACTATGGTATGGTACTTCTACTAAAGTGACTCCACTCCGCCTGATGATAGGCAGTCAGTGGAATCCAGAAGTGGTGACTACCATTAAAAAAGCCATCGTCTATACTGCTGGTATGGTAGCCTCCACTATGGCGGCTGGGAATGAGGTAAGGGAAGATAATGATGGAGGTGAGGAAAGCGGAAAGAGAGAAATTGGGCCTCCGGCACTCTCACTCATCGAACGAAACGCAGTAGTAAAGATTCTACTACTCTTACGTCGATCTTCTATGAGAGGGTAGTACTTCGCTGGTCGATTCGGCCCATTCATGCTGAAACCAGCGTGGATTTCTTACTATGTCAGACAGTACAGACATATACTTACACGTGTATAAAAAGTCATAATTAATCTCACACAGGTGTGTTCTAGAATAATGTCGTAAGAGGAACCGTTTTATGGTGCTTTTACTGTACGCTTATGAGTAAGTAGATATTATTACTCATAATTTTAATGGGCATATTACATTACTTACATGTAATGTGCTTTTAGTGAAAAAGGGTGATAGGTATGTAGTTATGATAATGTTAATCTTATGCGTACTGCTATTAAGTTTTATTTTGTGTTTTTACTTAAGTTATAAATATATTATAGGATATACGTTAAAATGAAAGATTTATAAACTTTTAAATTTAAAAGGGTTTTATAAAGTTTTTATTAAGGCTCTGCAAGACTTCTCAGATTTCTTTCTTTTTTCTTTCTTCGCATAAGCTTCGTTTCTCCACTTTCCACTAAAGGATCTTCTGCCTGTACAAAAGCTGGCTGATTGCCAAGGTTATGAGTAGACTTCAAACTTATATTAACTGAAGCAGTAACAACTTTTTTTAAATAAAGTAATGGACGCTGATGACAACGCAAAAGTAGTAGTTGGATATCAAACTGACATAATTATTAAGCAAAACTACGATATGCTAAGAGTAAGCTAAGTTTAGAGGTAAATTCTTGCTTGTACTTTCCCACTAAACCTCCTTGAACATTTCATCTTGATAAACAAAGGTGTTTCAAATTTCCAAGTATCACGAACATGAAACATTGTTTTAGATATCTTTATATCAACAAAGTTACGTAAACAAAAACACTTAAGTACGTCACATAAGCCGAACATAAACAACGAAACTTTTGTTATGAAACATTGTTTTGTGTAACATGATCACGAGGGGCATAGGTAGATTTCTGATATTTGATGTTTTAATGAAATTTAATTAGAAGGTAGAAAACAAATATTTTTCATGGCGATGAACTTGCGGGAGGCATCTCCAACAGTGAACGTCTTTTAAAGGCTAAAGTGATGATGATGATGAATAAAAAAAATGCTTTATCATATTTTTTTCTTATATCAGACTTTAGGACAATAAGAGATTGCTTGTTATCAGGAAAAATAGTAGTGAGGGATTTCGTATTACATAAAGTAAAAACATTGATTAATAGTATTTAAATTTATGGACATCTTGTTTTGAAGACCGCCTGTCTCCCTTTAATGGAGTACGCAGAGACTGTCCAACTGCTTTTTCAATCTTAATTTTTTATGTACTTATTACATAAACTGCTTTTCTCTTGACTGTACTTACTTGTTAATCGGAATGACTAAATTTGTAGGGGATCAGAACGGAATTAAAGATAAAAAAAAAATAATAACCCTAGAGGATCAGATCTGGGGGATCGGACCGAAATAACTCGTAAAATAATACTCAAATAACATATTTCTACAACAAATGTTTCTTAATAAATACTCCGAATAAAAACAAAAACTTTCAACAGTTTCAACACCACACTAATAATTCAGAGTTTTCGTTTTATTTTTTTACCGACCCTACCCGTGTTATTTTTCATTCTGCCTTCTATAATGTTTTGACTTACAACTGTTTGTTTAGGACTACGTTTGTGACAGACAAACATACATTGTAACATTAGATTTATGTTCTGCCAGCCGTAATATTTTATAAACCGTAAAATAATATGTGAAGAAAAACAAAGTTGGTTAGTTGTTAGTCAAAAAGAAAATAGTAACTAGGTAAGAATAAAACTATTTATAGACTGTGACTTTTAGTCTAAAATCTTCTAATTTCTATTAAAGCTGTGTTTTTCTGTACATTTGTCCGGTGACTTCTTTTCAACCGACAGACTTTGTTACAGTTTTGACTGTGGCTTAGAGATGTTTTTTTCGTAAATAAAAATAATAAAAATATAAACCATAATATGTATAGGTACTTAATACAAAAACATTATAGTAAAAAGCCCAGAAAATTTTAAAAATTTGTAATCGAAATCTAAACTAATATCATAAAGAGAAAAGATTTGATATGTTTGTTTGTTTGTTGCGATTTAACTCAAGATCTACGTAACCGATTTAAAAAATTCTGCCATCTTTAGAAAGCTACAGATAAGACGGATAACTAACAGCTATATTTTATTACGTTTTACATTATATTGTTTCAATCATTTTCAAAATTTCTATATTTTAAGCGCTTTTTTAAATTTGAATGTTGGAATACGACACTATTGCCACGACATTTAGGAAGGCGTTTATTGTGGGACCAAATAAAAACTTTTGATACCGAAGCGAGGGCGGGCGTCCAGTTATGGTTATGTCATAGAAATATACAATTAAAACACTATAATATAAACCTTACTTAAATGTAAGCAAGTAGCATATGAATAAATACCTACATACACTTAACATACAAGTAGTTTAAGACTTTAAGATCTTAGGGCCATAAACTGGAGTATGTACCTTGCAACTAAGCTTTACTGTAATGTCATTAACATAAATAGAACTTAGATATTGGTGTACCTTACGTATGGTAAGTTAGATGCAGACATTTTATTTAATATAAGTCTGATCAGTGGCAAATTTACCTGCAGGCTGAGTTGGAGCCTAAGGCGGCAGATTTTAGGGAGCAGCAAATTTGTCCCAATTTTTCTTTTTGTATTAGACAAAAAAAAATTGTGCACAAAGAAAACGAAATATATATTTTAGTACTATATACAGTACTTATAGTATACTGAATACTAACGTCTGTATATGAAAAAAACTAAACGCTTTGTACAGTAATATACTGTCGTTATTATGAATTTAAAATTGAGGCAGCCTGTAAAGCACACATTTTACTTTTTATATTTTATTTCTTCACAACATAGAAAGCTGTAATTACTTATCTTTAGAGTTAAGTGTATTTGCCTGTGACACTTTGCATGCTACTTGAAATTGAAATTTACAGAAATTGTAATAACCTGGCGATTAAAAAGAATGACCTGAGTTTCTTGCTGATTCTTCCCATGCCCTAACCCTACGTCAGCGAACTGGCAGTAATGGCTGACATTTTGTAATTTTTAACGTTCATAAATGTTAATTTAATTAACCTATAAGAGTATGAATAAATATAATTTATTTTCATTAAAAAAAATCTAATAGCGTTTAATATATATGTTACAATTGAAATTTTGTAATTTTCACCCTTTTTTCTCCTCTCCAATCCACGACAACGATTGGAGAAATTTAAATAGCTTACTGTCGGCAAATGTGTAAATCCGCCACTGAGCCTGGTTTAAGAAAAGCATTGTCTCGGCAGTTAAAGCAATCGTCTTCTTCCTACTATAATAAGGATGTGCGTTAAAAATGGCTTATTCTCCATTCATCCGGATGAGTTTCAATTTCTGAAGACAATTTGCGTAGCAAACATTTTATAAAGTAATTTAAGTAACTTTTGTGTTTTATTTTTTTACTTATATAATGCGTACGTCAAATTAAATCAATCAGTCTTGAGCAAGCATACTAGCGTGGTGATAAGGTTCATTTCTCCTTGTACAAGAAGCGGCTTTTATCTGTGATGATGTTAAACTGTTATTTTGTTAAGATGTTATAATTAGGTTCCACACTATTGCTGTAGGAAACCTTGTAATCATAGTGATGTTGAAGTAATAAATAAATAAACTCATCAAGGATCAAGCAAGTATTACAAGTATTAATGTGACTAAATCTTAATTCATGTTTTTAAAGTGAACACGACATAAGTTTATTTCTCCATTCTTCTATGAACTTTACAAACATTTAACGGATATAAAGTACACTTCGATTTATAACAATTATTTAATTTCTATAAATATTTATTACCACATTGAACCCATATCCCCTTGCAAACCAGCCGTATGTAAATACTTCAACTGCTCCACCAAGGCAATGATAACAAAATGCTTTTGATTCTAACCTATAATTACTTTATAACATTATAAAAACACTTATTATTTCCAAACAACGCCGACAGGGTACAAAAACAATTTATGACACACTTTCCCTTTTTACGACACATTTTAATTAAGTTTCTCATATTAACATAAATTGTATGTAAAAATATTACGTTGACGACGTTTGGTGGAATCACCCTATTGTGGTAGGATTATTAAAAAAATATTATTATGTATGATTTTTTAATATGGTATGTATTTAAGTGCTATATTTACTGTAATCTTATAAAGCGGCAGGGCTTGTGTGATTGTTTGTTTAAACGCGATAATCTGTGGAACTACCAGTCAGATTTAAATACTTGATTTGCCTGTTGGCCTAGTGGTTAGTGACCCTGACTGCTAAGCCGGAGGTCGTGGGTTGGATTCCCACCCAGGACAAATCTTTGTGTGATGAGCATGATTGTTTGATCTGTGTCTGGGTGTAATTTATCTATAATATGTATGTATTTACAAAAAAAAAAAAATATATTTAAGTAGTATATCAGTTGTTTAGTACCCATAACACAAGCAAATATAATTGCTTAATTTGGGGCTAGATGGCGCTGTGTGAATGTGGTAAAAAAAAAAAAAAAAAATAGCCCAGTTCTCGAGGAAGGATATCATAGGCTTTGTAATATCAAGCTACTGTACTGGCGACGGGAGCAGAGCAGTAATCTAAGACGCGGGTGAAACCGCACCGTAGAAAGTTAGTTATATTATTATACGTTTTTATAAATAAGGGGTTAAATCAGTAAAATAAATATATGTGTATAGCAATACTATACGTACGCGTTCATACAAGCAAACAAACTCCTCCGTTTCATATATATATTATACTACATTTCCGCAGCGTGGTTTCACTCTCGTCTTTGCTCACTGCTCTGCTCCCGTCGCCAGTAGCGTGATGATACATAGCCTTCCGTCCTCAGAACCTGGACTATCAAACGCAAAAAGAATTATTTAAATCCTGACTGGACTGGTAAGTTCCAGAGATTAGCACGTGCAAACAAACAAACTCCATCCCCTTTATATAATAGTAGTTATAGATAGATATTTTTTCTTTCAAAGAAACAATAAAACCAATCTTTCAAAGCAACAAGGCATTAACTAAATACAATAGAATATTGATAATCAATACTTTATTTCAAAACGTTGAAAGTAACAAGAAGCCCGACCAATCAAATCTGCTAAAGAACTTGATTGTATAATAAAATGGTTACAAGTACTGCTGAAATTAGTAAATGTTTCAGGCATTTCCTTTCATTGGATGTCCTTTGTAGTTTTAAAGAGAGTTTAAATTACCCGTCACAGCTTCTCTCGTGTACAAATTTTGCAATAAAAAACTTATCAACAAATAATCCGTAAATTCATTGGTAACAGTAGGATTTCAAATCAACTTTTTTTATTGCCTACAGTGGCAGACGAGTCAACAGCCCATCCATCCATAATTTAAGAGTTAGACTCTTGTCGGTGGAACTGATGCAATTCCTGCCACTTCTCCCTGTCCAGGGCCATCACTTTAACCTCCTTATACGACATGGCACCAGCACTTTTCTTTATTTGACTCATATAGTTTATCCGTGGTCTTCCCCTACCTCGCTTTCCTTCTATTTTCCCTTCTATGATGTTTCTTATAAAGCTGTCATGTCGTATAATGTGGCCAATCATCTTTCCTCTTCTACTTTCTATTGTCCTTAGCAAGGTCCGCTTTTCTTTCACTCTTCTCAACACATCTTCGTTTGTGATCCTCTCTGTCCAACTTATTTTCGCCATCCTCCTCCAGCACCACATCTCAAATGCCTCCAACATATCCCTTTCTCTTAGTGTCATTGTCCACGTTTCACACCCATACAGTGCTATGCTCCAAACATAAGTTTTTATAAATTTCTTTTTCACTTGTTTTGATATTTTAGATGTAAATATATTTCTGTTTTTATGAAATGTTTGTTTTGCTATTGCTATTCTGGTTTTTATGTCTTGTATACATCTAGCATCTTGTACAATAAGGCTTCCGAGATATTTGAATTGGATTACATTTTCTAGTGGGTTATTTTCTATTTTTATTGTTCTGTGTGAGTTCAAACTAGCTTTGGATATGTTTAGTATATAGTAGTATAGTAGTCAACAGCCCACCTGATGGTAATTGGTAACTGTCGCTCATAGACTTCTGCCAGGGGCTTCGCGAAGCCTTTGACCTTTAGTAGCAATATGCAAATTGAGGCAGCCTGTAAATCACACATTTTACTTTTTATTTTTTCTTCACAACATAGAAAGCTGTAATTAATTACCTATAGAGTTAAGTGTATTGCCTGTGTCACTTTGCATGCTACTTGAAATTGTAACTTACCAAAATTGTAATAATCTCGCAATTAAAAAGAGCGGTCTGAGTTTCTTGCCAGTTCTTCTCATGGCTCTACTTCGTCAGCGAACTGGCTGTAGGTTAATTTGCTGACATTTTGTAAACTTTGACATTTATAAGTGTTAATTTAATTAACCTTTATGAATAAATATATTTTCATTTCCATTTTGAAGCCGTTACTTAACGTGATATTAATGCTCTCTTTAAACCTCGTTTAAACATTTAACTGTTTTCTAGTTTATTTGAATCTGCTTAATGGCTATCACAAATTCAATCAGCTGTAAGGTTGCACCTAATCAATTCACGAGCATGCACATTGCACATATCCAATCGAGATCGGAATCTTGATTCGATGATCAAAGCAAGATAGTTAGAAGTGTGCTTAAGTTTAGTAGCTGTTAGTTCACAAGCGTTTTATTAACAACTAGCTTTTAGCGCGGTTTCACCCGCGTCTTAGGTTACTGCTCTGCAAACAAATAATCAAACAAACAAATAAACTCTTCCGTTTTATTTATACTATACTAGCTGACCCGGCGAACTTCGTTCTGCCTAGTCGATCAACATTACTTTATTTTTCAAAAATAAAATATTTTTTCTAAAATAAACGTAGCCTAAGTTACTCCTTATTAAATCAGCTACCTGCCAATAAAAGTCCCGTCAAAATCGGTCCAGCCATTTCAGAGATTAGCCAGAACAAACAGAAAGACAGACAGACAGACAAAAATTGTAAAAAATGTTATTTTGGTGTATGTACCGTATATATATTCATATACATGTAGTAAAAAACGGTAATTTCAATATTACAAACAGACACTTCAATTTTATTATATGTATAGATAAAGCAAAGAGTTTGTTTGTTTGAACGCGCTAATCTCTCGAACTTCCAGTCAGATTTGAAAAATGCTTTTTGCGTATGATAGCCCAGTTCTCGAGGAAGGTTATAATAGGCTATGTAACACAACACTACTGGTGACGGGAGCAGAGTGCCGCAGAAACTTAGTATAAAAGATTAGATTAAAAATGCTGTTAAATATTATTAAATATACTTTTTGTCTAGAGTTCCTTCATTATCTCCATATATAAAGCTGTCAGATTATCTCTTAACTTTTAAACATATTGATTACATTATGAACAAAATGTTGACTGATGAGTAAAGTTTCGTAATCTCATAACAGCAGTAATTAGCCAATTACGATATTAAAGAAGGGTAATGAGTTTGTGTATGAAGTATTCAGTTTTAAGAATAAAGATATCAATAATAAGGAATATGGATAAAAATATAAATGCAGTCTTCCATTTTTTAATACGTAAGTTTTTATTACCCGACTGCTGAAGTCAAGAAGGATAATTGGTTTTTATTTAATTGCTATACATTGGCTATAATGTTTTTATTACCAAGTTGGTAGATATACTTGATGTGACTGTTTAAGCTGGCACTAAATACACTTACTTCTATTATGGTTCAAGTTTCTGCATTTGAAATTCAGATCGTTCGACAAACAGATCAGTGAGGTACCTACGTACAACTTCGAGAAAGAGGTCAGTCCTCAACTCCAACTCTATTGGGCTGTATTTGAGCAATATTATCGCATCTTAACGTTCGTACTGTATTGTGGTGGATGCATGTAATCCTATATAATCGCGTGAATAATATAATAAACAGTCAGCCTTATATCAGCATTCGTTCGTTTCATTAAACACGAGTCTAAATACTATAATAATATTTAGATTCATGTTAAATAATACGAACGAATCTTAAAATTAGGTTTTTGATTTTGAGATCTGTATTGTCTTGCCAGAGAACGATGAAGCGAACTATACGAAATGTAATTATGTATGAAACAATCGAATCCGTAATCTGAGATCCAAAGCAACTAACACAATTTATGGAATAACGTTTTTACTAAAACACTATTTACATAATGATTTGCACCATTTCTATTCTTTTCAGAACTATTCCACCCACACGCCTATCACTGTGACTTTTGTACTGGTTTGCCAGTTAAGGCTAGCACATAATACGGCCGCAGCGCACTGTAATGCAAAATTGCATCAAAGCAAGGCGTAGTGTAGCAGTGAGTTGAGTTTTCGCGAACCATTGTGAATAACAAGCTAGGACAATCGCAAGCCTAAATCCACTGTTTTGGAACCAGCAACAAAATAAAATAATAAATAAAATATTCCATTTTGATTCCATATGACCCAGCGAAACCTATCATTCAAATTCAAATTCAACCCAAGCACTCTCAATAACAATGATGACGGCGTACCCATTTTAACATTTTCCTTGTTCCTATCCACAAACTGGCCTGTATGGCTCTCACGTATATACCAAATGAACATAAAGTCGAATTTTATGCCTTTTCAGAATGTAATGTGACGACACCTGTGCGGTAATGTTCGTTTGATGTGCAAGCCTTTATGAAGGATTTATTGGTTTTTGTAGATGACGTTGTAGGCACGGTTTATGTTACTTCTGGTTTTATATTAGAAACTGAAATTGTCTAACCAATTTCAAGGTTTTAACTAAAACTAAAAATAATAATAATTAAAACATATATACTTAATAGTAACCTAATATATATGATATTATGACACTATTTCAGACATTATAAAGTAGAAAACAATATAATAATAATAATAATAATACCAGCCTGTTTACTGTCCCACTGCAGAGCAAAGGCCTCTTCTCATAGAGAAGGAATGAGCAATAATCACTACGCTTGCTCAAGGTGGATTGGCAATTTCAGACTTTTAAGTCCAGGTTTCCTCACGATGTTTTCCTTCACCGTCAGTCAGAAATGTCCAAGATAAACTTCAATCATATGTACTTAGAAAGTACATAATATGATTTGAAAAATTACATTGGTACTTGCCCGGATTCGAACCCACTACCTCGTATTTACAAATCGGGTGCCTTATCCACAGGGCCATTTCGATTTAGAGAAAACAATAGATGGATATAATTATAATAATATGGTAGTTTATTACTTAAATCTAGTATTTTTATTAAATGAAAGCCCTCTTCATCTCTTCTTTGCTGTGCCCGACAGGGTTCATAATGATGCCATGTAATATATATTTGTAACATCTTATCTACATTGTGGAACGCAAATAAAATATTGAGTATTGAGTATTGAGTAAATATGGTTGCTTCTAATGTTGTTCCTTGATTTTGTAAGTGGGGATAAAACATTTTGTTTAAAGTGATAGTTACATTTGCATAACAATTGTATAGCACTACTTCGATTGTTCTAACTCTATTTTTCACAACGGTATCAGCAAGGCTTTAAATGTTTGAATGATAAATAAATAGCCCGTTTAGAATTGCCTCTGAAAGTTATATTAGATTTCTGAGCATCGCAGAAACTAAGCTAAGCAAATACAACGGAGCCATTACAAATCGAGAGAAAGGAATCAAGGAAGAGTATGAAGTGAATGAAACCAAGCAAATAATTGGACCTTCAATGTCCTCACTGACCCTAACGCAATAGTATAGATACTTCTACTTCATAAGGACATACATATATACTTCAACAATGAGGATATTTAGGAAAAATTTCGCCACCAGCTGACGCCACTTTGGTAACAGGTCTTCCATTTTGACAGCGCTATCAAAACAAATATTTTCAATGTTCACTTCGAAAATTTTAATGTTTAATTTACAAAATGGATAATTCATGTGCTTAAGGACGAAAGAAAATTGCTGAGAGGGTTTTCTAAAATGGCACCCACGAGATAACAGGCAGAACCGATGCTTCAGGTCTAGCTGTCAAGCGGTTTTTGAAAGTTAACCCCTGATTCGATTGATCCAATGTGACAGTTGAAGTGGCCACTCTGAAATCGGAATGAAATCTACTATTAAAAAAATTCAATAATTTTCAAAGTACAAAATACAATATCCAACAAATTTTACACGTTGCACCAAAACACAAAGATTATAACACCTCTGCAGTAATAACAATGAAACATGTTCTTGAAATTATTTCATACGAATCCTTAGTACTAAGAGAGTGGCTTACACAACGACATTGTATAAAAAGTCATAAACCAAAAACTTACGGCACAATATTCACTACAACTAAGTAAGTTTTGTATTTACAGTGGGTTTAGTGAATGTTATTTAGAGTATTAGGGTAAAGGCAGACTAGTGGATGATACAAATCTATGCTTATTTATAAAGGGAAAGAGTTTGTTTGAGCGCGCTAATCTCTGGAACTACCAGTAAAATTTGAATAAATCTTTTTGTGTTTGATAGTTCTTGAGGAAGGTTATAGTGTATGTTACATCACGCTACGAGAGATGAAAGCAGAGCAGTAACCAAAGATGAAACCTAACGCGAGTGAAACCGCGCTGCGGCAGGCTAGTTGTAGGTAAAATTATATGAATTTAATTTCTCAAAATCTCAAGTCATACGTTAGAAAACAAGTATTGGTGTTCACTTACAAAAACCAAGATACTTTAATAACATAGTGATTATTATGCAGCTTTACAAGTTTTGCGTTTCAGTCACACCATTACATAGCAAAGAGTGTAAGTAAAATATTTCTTATAGTTAATTTCTTAAAGAAAATTTGACACTTAGAAAGAAATAATAACTGAAAAAAGTATTTTAAATAATAAATTAATCTATGTTCCCATTTACTTGGTAACCAGGCGTTAATTTTGTATACGTATTTTTTTAATTAATTTATTTATTAATACTTCATGCATACAGGTACATATGCGGACTTAATGCTATAAGCATTCTCTATTAGTGAACCTTAGATCTTACCTACCAGAAATAAATTTAAAGATATTTACTTTGTATAGTTCCATTAATAATTTCCACTTTTATACCTCATATACTTTATTCATACAGTGTGTACTAAACCTTAATACAATGTACCTATATTGCAAATGTGGTTTTCGTCAAAGCTGAAACTTTGTATAGGGGTTTATTTTAAATTCTCCCTACAGTTGCGGTCGAAGGAATCTTTAGTAAGGGTTTAACTTTAGAAAGATATTTCGTAAAACAGTTGGTAATGGATGTAAATGTTTTGAATTAATTATTACTGGTGGAAACGTAGCCTTAATTATGCAACAATGACTTTATTACTCTGTCAAAACCACTTAAGATATACATACCCATACATACATATACCTTCACCACGCTGGATTCGGCAGGAATGGGCCGGAGCGACTGAGAAAGTACTACCCTCTTATAGAAGATCGACGTAAGAGTAGTAGTATCCGTACTACTGCGTTTCGTTCTGTGAGTGAGAAAGCCGGAGGGCCAACTTCCCTCCTTTCCTCTTTTCTCACCTCCACCATTCCCTTTCCCTACCCCATTCATAGCCGCCATAGTGGAGGCCACCATACCAGCAGTTTAGGATGGTGCCTTTTGGTATGGTAGCCACCACTTCAGGATTCCACTGACTGCTTACCATCAGGCAGGGCGGAATCATATATAAAAAAAAAAAAAAATTAATACAGAAGAACTTCAAAGTTGCATACGCAACGGAGGTTAAACGGTAAAAAAAAACAAAGCAAAACGACAGAAGAACATCGTTAGCCAAATGAAAACTTTGAAGAATACAGAAATATATTAGACGGATGATTATAATTCAAATTCAAAATGTTTTATTTCGTTAACAAGTACATTATTGTTAGATAGTGATTGGAGTCTCCTTTTAGACAAAATATTGTCTGTGTTATAGATAGATTATAATATGTATTTATGAACAGACACATGTACACGGACGGTACATAGTGTAGTTTGCAATTGAAATTGTAAATATGTTTTATTACGTATGTATTTATTAATTTAATATACAAGGAGAAGGAAGGTATTACTGATTTTGAACACAATGATCAAAATAATTAAAGTTAAGACATTTTAAAGGCCATCTATTTTGTGTAATAGATAGCTCATTTATATAGATTTGTACAAAAATATGGGCACCACAACATCATTTAGTTACAAAATCAATTTACAGACACACATGTATTCAATGTTACCGAAGATATCTCAAAGAGCAGACAAGCGTAAGGAACTCAATCAATCACGTTCAAACACGAGAGTCTGATAACGGGAATACATTACATGAATATAAAAATGAACTTGAATAAAGACTTATTGACTATCTCTGTGGTTCAATGGTGCGGATCACCACGCAAAGATCGCGACTTCGATGCCCGTTTACTGCTTATATTTGCATGAACATGACTATTTGCATTGTTCTGAGTGTTTTTATATATAATACTAGCTCTTGACCGCAGCTCCCCCCGCGTCAATGTCGGTTATAGATTTTTCATACAAACTTTCATCCTCTATTATATATTGACTGCACCGTTGGTCTAGTGGTTAGTGTAACTGACTGCGACGCCGGGTGTCGTGGGTTCGATTCCCGCGGAAGGCAAATATTTGTGTGATGAACATTTGTATTTGTCTTCAGTTTGGGTGTTTTCTATGTATATTAAGTATGTATTTACAAAAAAAAAAGTATGTATATGTATTATATTTCAGTTATCTAGTACCCATAACACAAGCTCTGCTTAGCTTGGGACTAGATGACGAAGTGATAGTGTCCACATATTATTATTATTATTATTATTATTATCTATTTCAACACTATTAAGCCATTTTTCCGTGATAAAAGACAGCCTATGTTGTTTTCCAAGGTCTAATCTATCTGTATATTAAATTTCATCAAAATCGGTTTAGTGGTTTATGCGTGAAAGCTTAACAGACAGACAGATGGACAGAGTTACGTTCCCATTTATAAGAATAGTATGTAGGTATGTATTAAGAATAAAATTAAATTTATCCGCATTCTAGAATCCATATCGCTACTGGATAATGCTTATTTTGGGTCTAGATAGCGGTGTATAGTTGTGTTATTATTATATTTTAAAGTCATTCATGCCATTTATTATGCCGGTTCTCGTAAACGTTGCATGTTTGTTTTAAATTTGGATCACATCTTGAGGCATTCCATAAAACTGTCATTATTGAACGTGTCCAAAAAATCTGCAGGCGGTTGGAAACCATCCTAAATGGTACCGTGGCAAATTGGACCCTGCCTACTTTTGGATACCGCTGGTAACTACCATGTATAAGCCATGTATAATTATACGGGTTTCACTGTTATTTAAAGAATTGTTTTCGGAAAAAAATATATATGTATATAATAATTATAATGTAGGATTGTATATTCATGCGAACCCGTGGAGGTTAGCTAGTTTTAGTATAAAATAGATAGAAGCTTATCGATTTTAAATAGTTTGTATATAAATAGTACCTAAATAATATAACAATTATTTTAATGTTACTTTGTGTTCTGTCTTTTTCTTATGTACCATTAAAACAAGGATAGAGACAAAGTAGGGTTGGTTGGTAGGGCCCCTGGTTTAACGACAAAATAACGGGTGTTTGTTACATTGCTAACAGAAAAATAAATTTAGAACAAATTTAGTTCTCAGAGTAAATGCTAGGAGCGCTGTTCATATTTCATGCTGTCATATTTTACGCAGTCAACGGTGAAGATGAGGAACGTAACAATACTCTCTAAACGTACCTTGGGCTTTACTGACTTAAGATGAAGAAAACATTTTGAGAATACCTGGGGTCCTACCACAAACTCACAAAACAATCTTATTATAACCTTATTTTATTTATCTCTTTCCTTGTTTTTAATGGTACAAAAGAAAAAGACAAAACACAAAGTAAGATTAAAATAATACTGCTATATGTGGTAGGTGGTAGGCCCCTGAACTTAAGTTGTAATTAATGCTCGCTCGTGCCTTCTATACATGACAATAGCCTTTAAACTACAGCGAAAACATTATTTTGCTTCACAGACAGTGAGGTAGACGTCTAAAACAGGTCTAAGTAACAAGTTCTATATAGTAATACTAGCGGACGTCACGCGGTTTCACCCACGTGATTCACGTTCTCGTGGGAGTACGAGAATAAAATATAGCCTATGTTACTCAGTGATAATATAGCTTTTTAATAGTAAAAGAATTTTTGAAATCGGTCCAGCAGTTTTTGAGTTTATCCGTTGCATACAAAAATACAAATCTTTGCTCTTTATAATATTAGTGTAGATGTATACATACAAATAGTGCGAAATTAATTATTTATTCTAAGAACTAAAATATTTTCATACATCAATTTTTATATAAAGATATATATAGAATTGTTTAACTAACGATAGGTTCTAAATTCAAACGAACACATGCTAATACTCTATTGGATAGTAAATGTCGTAGATTAATTGTGATTTACACACACAATTCAGTGCCAACAATTTTGAAGAAAATTACTATTTTATATACATCAACCCATCCCGGTATTCCCGAAATTGCTAATATATTTCTCACTAAGTAATTATAAATTATGCTTACTTCACTTATGTTTGCATCATCCCAAGGTAGACTATTTAATGCCATCGGCATTGTTGTCTGTTAGTAGTTAGGTTAGTGTATGTAGTCTAAATAAATCAAAAATAAAATCAATGGGGTCAGCTGATCCTATACCATATTTTTGGAGCTTTCTTTACTCTACGAGTATAATTTTGACACTTAAAAATCTGTCGAAAAAAATTCTCTAAGCGACAAATAAAACCGTATCAAAATCTATTTCGTAGTTTATAAGAAATTAGCGGATAAACAAACAGAATCAAACAGCTACTTAGCTTTACACTTTTTAGAGATATTTATAGGTTTTATTCTGTATCATAAATCATGGTAATCAAAGCCCTTGAGAAGACCGCGGCTAGTTTGAATGTGTATTAAGTTAAATTGTTTGGATTGTCACAATAAAACAATGACAGAAAATGTTTGACTAGATTTCAAATAGGTAATTTATACTAACCTGTTGTGCGAAATCACTGTCATTATTTTTGTCTAGTGGCGTCTTGATAGCTGCCGAAAGCATATTCACTTTTTTATTGATAGGTCAATGTGAGGATGCTTTTTCAGAAACAATAACAGTGAATTAAAAAAAATTATATGTAATGAATTTTTAAGCTAAATCTAAAACCTCAAAAAATTTATTATTTATTTAAATTTTAAGCTGATATTAATATCTATACTATTATATAAACCGAAAGAGTTTGTTTGTTTGTTTCTTAATCTCTAAAACTACAAGTCGGATTTAAATAATTCTTTTTGCGTATGGTAGTCCAATTCTTGAGGAAGATTGTAAGCTATGTAACATCGCGCTACTGGCGACGAGAGCAGAGCAGTACCTAAGCAAAGACGTGGGTAAAACCGCGCTACGGAAAGCTAGTTTAAAATAAAATAACAAATATCTTCACACACAAAAAGTGTAAATATACATGACATAAATAAAACAATACGTAACTTAAAGTTATAAAAATACATGTACAGTATAAAATAAATAATTACTAACATTATTGTGATAAAAATAAGCAGTACGTTAGTTCAGAATAAAATAAGATCTCAGTAACAAATTGCAAATGTCGACAGAGTTTTACCGCGAATATCATTTTGGCGCAAAATATCGCCGCCATTTTAGTAACCTTAAAATGTACGTATCATTTTTCTTGACGTCAAATTTGATAGTGTTTATATTTTAAAACGAGTATAGGGGAAATAGTAATATTAAAAAAAAAACAAATGCGATGTAGAAAGCTACTATGAGTTATGGAAGACCTTACAAACCTACAGATAGAATGGAATACAAGTGATTTGCTTACAGATGAAATGAATTTCTTCAAACAACCATATTACAAAGCCTCTTAACGTTTCCCGCATGCTTCTACACAAATTGCAAAATAAAGAATTTTACCTTTTTTATAGCGGGCTCAGTTGACTAGAGAAAATAATTAAATAAATGAATAAGTCCACTGATGCCGCGGGATTACTTAACCAAAGAGCCCATAATGCAGAGTCTAAACGAACTATCGTGACAGATTTCTTGTCGTCGTCATCAAAGCCCACACGTTCCCACTTTAAAGGAGTTTTCTTCAATTAGAAGGCAAAGACATTGATCATCACGCTTGCTCATGGTATGTCTCGCAAAAAAAATATTCTCTGAAAATAATCAAACCTTTGTTCAAGTACAGTACTTACTACCTCCGTGGTGTGTGGAAGCGCAAGCGACTGCTGTGCTTGAGGTTGTGGGTTCGATCCTAACAAGGGACAAAATTTTGTGTGATCTATAAATATTTGTGTCGGGTCTGGGTGTACTTTGTATCCGTTGAATGTATGTTTATAAAGTCCCCTGCGATACGGCTTGTTCCCTAGTGCGGGCCTCAGAACAGTAAAAGTGTTCTGTGGTGCGGGCGATGTCTTTTATATTAAAAAAAAAGTACCTACACATGTGTCATCTCGCCACCGTGACTACTATAATGAACTTAACGGAAATGTAGTCACAAATTCACGATTGCGAGACCTTAGCCACGACACGTGCAGGCATGTCTATATTTAGTTATTAAGTTCTGTCTAGCCAGCAGCTGTGGACTGAGTTCGAAATTTGAAATTGCATTGCTCTTAAACAAATACATTGCTTTATTAAACTTATATAAAACAAATAACATGGAACAGTGCTAGGCAACGCCAGGACCCGCGGGTCAGGGAAGAGAAGCGTAAGTTCAATGCCGCTTCCAGATTCAACAGGAAGGTTATCGCTGAGGCCAAAGCAGAACACGTTGCCAGAATTGGCGAGAGGCTAGAAAGCTATCCTTCAGGGAGCCGTGCATTCTGGTCTCTCGCCAAGGCTGCCCAAGGCAACTTCTGCTCGTCCAATCTCCCGCCACTGCGCAAACAAGACGACATACTGGTCCATAGTGCAAAGGAAAAGGCTAACACTTTAGGCCAATTCTTTGCCTCGAACTCGACTCTAGACGACGGGGGAGTCACACCACCCAACATCTCGCGGTGTGAAAGCTCAATGCCGGAAATCCGCATCACTCAACGCGCGGTCAGGCGAGAGCTCAGGCTCCTAGATGTCAACAAGTCGAGTGGACCAGATGGCGTCCCCGCAGTGGTTCTGAAGACGTGCGCCCCTGAGTTGACTCCCGTTTTAACGCGCCTTTATCGTCTCTCATATACCGCTAATAGGGTTCCATCTTCGTGGAAGGTAGCTAACGTCCACCCGATCCCTAAAAAGGGTGACCGGTCGGACCCGTCAAACTACAGACCGATAGCGATAACATCCTTGCTGTCCAAGGTTCTGGAACGAGTTATCAACTCCCAACTCCTAAGGTACCTTGAGGAGCACCAGCTGATAAGCGACCGCCAGTACGGTTTCCGTAACGGTCGGTCAGCTGGTGATCTTCTCGTGTACCTCACACACCGTTGGGCAGAAGCCTTGGAGGGCAAGGGTGAAGCTCTGGCTGTCAGCCTTGATATTGCCAAGGCGTTTGACAGGGTCTGGCACAAAGCACTTCTATCGAAGCTACCATCCTATGGAATCCCCGAGGGACTCTGCAGATGGATCGCCAGCTTCCTGGATGGTCGGAGCATTAGGGTCGTTGTTGATGGTGCTTGCTCCGATACCATGATGGTTAATGCTGGCGTACCACAAGGCTCAGTGCTTTCCCCAACGCTGTTTATTCTGCATATCAATGACATGTTAACCATTGAGAACATGCATTGCTATGCAGATGACAGCACGGGTGACGCGCGGTACACTAGCCAACAGAATGTCCCTCGGAGCTCCGTGCATGAGAGACGGTTACAACTTGTGTCTGAAGTTGAGGGCTCTCTCGGGCGGGCTCTCGAATGGGGTGAGAAGAACTTAGTTCATTTCAACCCCACGAAGACACAAGTATGCGCGTTCACTGCGAAGAAGGACCCTTTTGTTATGGCGCCTCAGTTCCAAGGAGTTTCTCTCCGTATCTCCGATGACATTGGGATCCTCGGCGTTCAAATATCCAGCAAGGTCCAATTTGGGAGTCATTTGGAAGACAAAGCCAAACTGGCGAGCAAAAAGCTGGGCGTCCTGAACAGAGCCGGACGGTACTTTACGTCATCTCAACGGCTTGTGCTATACAAAGCACAAGTCCGACCGCACGTGGAGTACTGTTCTCACCTGTGGGCAGGAGCCCCCAAATACCAGCTCGACCCACTTGACTCCCTCCAACGGCGAGCTGTTCGAATCGTCGATGATCCCAATCTCACAGACAAATTGGAGTCACTGGAGCAGCGGAGGGACTTTGGCTCTCTATGCGTGCTCTATCGTATGTTCAACGGGGAGTGCTCTGAGGAACTGTTTGACTTGGTGCCATCGTCTCCTTTCTATCATCGCACCACTCGACATCGCAGCAAAGTTCATCCATACTACCTGGACACGATCTCGTCTAGCACGGTTCGTTTTCAGCGTTCATTTCTCCCACGTACGTGCAGGCTCTGGAACGAACTACCAGCTGCGGTGTTTCCCGAGCGCTATGACATGTCCTTCTTCAAACGAGGTTTAAAGAGAGCATTAATATCACGGTAGGCAGCGGCTTCGCAGAGCCCCTGGCATTGCAGAAGTCTATGAGCGACAGTTTCCACTTACCATCAGGTGGGCTGTTGGCTCGTCTGCCACTATAGGCAATAAAAAAAAAAAAAAAAATAACATAGTCTTACTTACTTACTATAAGTTTAGTTTATAAGACAGACTTGTAAAAAACTTGGCTGAAGAAAGATTATTATTATTATTATTATTATTATTATTATAACGTTTATTTCATCACGATACAATTTAAAAAGTAACAAAACCCCAGCGCTTAATAAATTTAAACTATGAAATAGATAAAATAATACCGTTTATTTCATATCAAAATTTAAAAACTGCAAAACTCCCAGCTTTTTAAATCAAACTTCCAGTGCTATAGACATGAATTTAATATTTTAACAACATAGTTACAAAATTTGTTGATCCGTTCATGGCTAAGCTTGCATTTCAATAAATAAAACAAATTTCATCCAGATTTCATTGATATAAATTCCTTTGCTAAAAGTCAAAGTATATCGAAATATATGAATAATGTTTTAGGCAACAGTGAATGTTGTAATTAAATATTTTTGATCATATTTTTAATGACGGTTTTTCAATATTTGTTTCGCCAGCTAAATTGGTTCGCATGTAATACGAGGTAAACCTATTGTCATATTCCGGGCACGATCTCAAAGAATTGATGTATTTTTCTAAATTATCATAGAAATAGGGTAATACTGTCGCAACACAAATTTAGATTTTTTATGATATCAAATTTTAGCCACAGTCTGTGTTAAAGATGAGTAGCTTTTGGAGCAAAACTTTTTCTGTTAAGCTAAAACGTCCAATGTTGAATATAAGTCTGTCAAATAGCAGTATTGGCCATTGTAACAAATCACTTTTAAGAGATAGATTGACTGCCGTATTATTTAGTACATATACAAGTAACTACTATTTGGTATTCTGTTAGTGGTCTCTTTCAACACCCAAAGGAAGAGCTGTGCGTGTGTGTGTATGTTTGTTAACATTCAGTGCCTGAACGGCTGAATGGATTTCAATGAAAAAATAATATGTAGATAGACTTTGTGCCGGAGACTGAAATATGCTACTTTTTATCCTGAAAATTGATTTGATTTCCGAGAGAGACAGAACACATTTTAGGCGCGGGCAAAGCACTGGGGCGCAGATAGTATTATTATAAAAACAAAAATTTTAAACTAGAACAAAACATGAACATTCGTTATCTGAAAGATGATTTTAAATATAAAGTTGAAACCATAGTACGTAATTTAAGTGTACCTAAACTGACATTAAAATACATTTTGAAAATTTACATCAATAATTCATTTATCCGACGGTAGAACATGTAACTGATAATAATCAAAATACACAGGTGTATTGGCTTGCTACTCTTCACGCGTGGCTGGCTGTGGCTAGCTGCCAGCAGTAATGGCCCGGCAAGCGAAGCATTGCTATGAAATCTCGGAGTCATATGAATGAATGGCGTACGTGATTTGAGTTCAACTGGTATTTTAAAGTGATGGTATTTGCGTCATTTTTATTTTATTATTCAACTAGCAGCGCGCAGCGCGGTTTCACCCGCGTCTTTGCTTACTGCTATAGATATAAAAGCCATGAATTAAAAAGGTATTATCAATTCTTTTTATAGGCAATTGGCCGTCTCGCCAGCATTTTTACAATATAAACACAAGAAACTTTTCAATAATTAATTATATTCGTACTCAGTGATGTTAGCTAAACGATTTGCAAATAAAATTATTGAAAATGAAATTAAAAAGAAAGTAATTGCAATTCATTTATGAAAAAGAAAGACAACTCCCACATAACATACTATAAATGTTCTAGTACAACAAAAAAAAGCTACAAAATCGTAAGTAAAAGTATATCGTACAACTTCTAAGTAAAAGATATTAAATGTCCAATATCTTCCCTATTGTTGCTCCTCAAAAACAATTTGAAGATCGCATTACTTTTGTCCGGCGTGTCATTTAGACGGAACAGCTCTGAATGGCGTTTCTAAGAGCCTCTTTGTCTCGCCAGTTTTATTTCAGTATCAGCCCTTAGCAACATATCTGGTAGATTGAAATATTGAATGTGTTGTAATGTAATTTTGTTTAGTAAGTTTTGTGGCTTTTTGGAGTGATTTGAAATATGGCAGGCAAATGATGAATGGATCCCTCACTATAAGGTCAAATAAAAAAAATGAGGCAACTAAAAGTGCTCCCTCACTGCGAGCATTCACCTGCGTTACAGATTCGAGTTTTACCAGTGAGGAAGGCGAACCGAACATTTCAGTGCGCATTTGTCATGATACAATTCGAGCATTATATTGTTGTGGTTGGCGAACCGAGCATTACAGTGCGTAACTTGATGATACAATGTGTAATATTTTGAATCTGGAATGTCACATTACAGGTGTATGTTCAAAGTAATAGTATTGTAACGTAATGCTCAAAATCAAATCTGTAACATTACTTTACAGGTGAATGTTCGAGTGAGCACCTTAAGCAAATCCGACTGGGTTGATACTATAGTTTTATCATCTATACTAATCAATAAAGCGGCAAAGTTTGTTTGTTTGTATGAACGCGCTAATGTCTGAAACTACCGGTTGGATTTGCGTAGTTCCTTTTGCGTTAGATAGTCTAGTTCTTGAGAAAGGTTATAGGGATAACATCACGCTACGAGTGACAGGAACAGAGCAGTAACTAAAGTTGTAACTTGACGCGGGTGAAACTGCGGGAAGCTAGTATTATAAGCGCTTTATTATTATTATCCTTTTTATTCAACACTGTATTGCTATGTTCACCATTAAGGAAGTCGTAATGTTGGTTTATGGCTTTATTGGCTTAATGACGAACAAACTATAACATGATTTGTTTTTATTTTTCTGTTTGATCAACTAAAGGCCGCGGCAGACATGACGGGTTTTTATACGCTATGGACAAGATGGGACATTTTGGAAATATCGTTTCATACAATATGTATGAAAGAGCACATGTCACGAAGACACAGACGGGGCAGAAACATGGCATTAAAAATAATAATAATATCACAACAACTACACACAACGCGATCTAGACCCAACGTATTTATATAACATATAGCTCTAGAATGCGGATGTACGTACTACCTTATAATAATAATACCAGCCTGTTTACTGTCCCACTGATTGTCAAAGGCCTCTTCTCATAGAGAAGGAATGAGCATTAATCACTACGCTTGCTTAAGGCGGATTGGCAATTTCAGACTTTTAAGTCCAGGTTTCCTCACGATGTTTTCCTTCACCGTCAGTCAGAAATATCCAAAATAAACTTAGAAAGTACTTATGATTTGAAAAATCACATTGATACTTGCCCGGATTAGAACCCACTATCGGAATCGGAATCGGGTACCTTATCCACTGGGCCATTTCGACTTTCTACTAAGAAAGAAAATACAAGTTTACAAGCTATATGTAAATAACATTAAACTCCAAGGATTGCATGTCAGTTGCAGGCGTTACATCAATTTTGTGTCTAATTCAGAAGCCCAGTACAGGGACATATCGTAAACCTTTTACTATAGCCCCTTCATCCAAGTTTATGTGTTCGGTTTAGTATCTGTCATAAAATACGTGCGATTGAAATATTTCCAACATGAAGTTATGTTTAAATTACAGATTGGGTTAATTTTTTATAAGTTTTGATCTTAATTTAAAATGGTAAAAAAGAGGTTTTAGTTCATAGAAACATTAAAATGTCTAAATAATAATAAAATTGTTATCTATGTATTTTCATACTAATATATTATGTAACAGAATATTTTGTTTGTTTATTTGAATGCGCTAATCTCTAGCACTACTAGTCGGATTTGAATAATTATTATGCGGTTGATAGCGCAGTTCTTTCAAACGGTGATAGGCTATATAATATCACGAGCCACGGGAGCAGAGCAGCAACCAAAAATATAACTTAACGCGGAATAAGAATAAGTAAATTCTATTCTTTAATTTTATTTGAATCCGGATTGCAAATTGAAAAGCGAAGGAGGGTGGACGCTTATCAAGAAGATAGATAAATGGCCTGGCAGCGAAAAAGTCCTTGATGCGCTATTTCCAACTGCCCTTCTTGTAAATCTATTGGAAAAGTCAATTTTCAACAGTAAATCTGATGATCCACAATATGTAAAACTATACGTCGATATAAACAACGTTATAAAACAAGAATTAAAGCAATATTCAAAACTTTTTCTTTTACATCTCATCTCATGAAACCTCAATAAAAAAGTCTGAAACTCCAGTTCCTAATCATCACAGACAAAAAAAAATACCAATATCAAGTCCACACATTATTATAGATCATCGAGATAATACAGATACTTAAACTTGTCTCCCTGGTGGACTCATTGAAGCATGACGTATAATAAAAGTACCTAGTGAAACTCCTTTGTATGCGGAGTATTCAAGAGCAAGTTTGGACGCCATATAAAACTTCTACGTAACTGTACAATACGTGTTACTTAAGGCTTGGTATAGTAACAAAAAAGTAGATGAAGATATTTAAAATTTGATCTTGAATTGAAGAAGATAGGATCGATCAAATGCAAATGTTATGTCCTAAAATGCTTTGCATGTAAATCACAGCGTAAAATAGACACGCTTTCGTTCAATGACTAAACAGCTTTAGCTTAGCTGGGGCTCTGTTAATTTTTATATATAAACATTTTTAAATATCTTTATACTAATAGAGTTAAGCATATTTTTCTCTCGAGAAGAGCAGAATATGCGTTCATTTTAATATTTCTATTTTAAAACGAAGAGTGCCATTAGTGTTTACTCTTAAACCTAATTTTCTTATCCTATTAATATTATAAATGTGAAAGTTATATGTGTATGTGTGTGTGTGTGTGCGCGTTTGTTTCCACTTAGCGTCTAAACGGCTGAACCGATTTTGATGAAAATTGTGTACCGGAGATAGGCATAGGCTACTTTTATCCCTAAAATCGAGCTGGTTCCCGAGGGATACAACAAACCATATTTTACCACGCCGCGGCAAGCTAGTAAAATAATATATAGGTAATAAAGTTTTACTTTGTCACCTTTGAAACAAACACACGGTGACCCAGAGAGTGAAAGAGAGAGAGACTCCAGCACTTAGTATACCTACCGGTTTTATACAATATCATTAGGTCACTGGGCATTGAAGAAAAAACTATGTTAAATATCTTTAGCTAACTACTAAAGCAAAGCTCATACTTAATTTCAAGAGCCGTTCTGGTAAAATTAATCTAACTTTAGTCAGTATAAGAACATGGCGCTTAGAAGTAGAACCATCTGGTATCCTCTAAGTTTTCAGCTTAAAAATATTTTTAAAAGAATAAGCGTTTCAACGCTCGTTGAAAACGTGACTCGGTATTTCAACTTTGTTATTATCATTTTTATTGCTAACGCTAGTAGCTCAGCTGGTCATTTACAATAGAGCCACATATATGTGGAAACCGTGCTTATATTCCGATTTCGTTACTGTCTGACCACAGGTATAGCTATTAATTTATCTTCTGTTTAATAAGATACTTTACTCATTTGCTCCAGTTTGCACACTGAATCTTCTAAACGCCATCTAATAAAATTACAATATCATATTAATACTCTTTAAGTTCCATCACAAATCATTCTTTATACAGAAAAAATAAAAACATTGATCGCTACGCTTGCTTAAGGCGGGTTGACAAATAATAGACTTATTATTTATTCATTAATAAGTCCATGTGTGGTTGTATATATATAACACAATGTCTTCCTTTACCTCAAGTCCGTGTCAAGCAAGATAAACTTATAAAAATATTAGCATATATGAATTGAAAAGTTAGTAATTACCTGATTCTGAACCTAAATCCTCGTACAAGTTGCGTCGTCATTACGACTTGCTGTGCCATACCCTTCTTATAATTCTAAAATAATTTAAGATCTAGTCACCCCATAATTTCAACAGCAATTAAACCAACAACTAATCAAATTGATCCTCCACTAAAGCCTCCTAAAAATAATGGAATTAATACAAATTTTAATAGAAATCCATTGAAAGCTATTAATTCATTACCCACCTAACCCTCCGAATGGCGATAAATTACACAATTATTCAGCCAATTATTAATTTTATTGGAACCTATTTAATTGGAGCAATTAGTAAGTGGGACATTTTATAGGTTATTATTAATTAAACTTAATTGAATTTTGGTTTAAATTGAAGTGAGAGCCTCTAATAACGGCTAGGGATGACATGCAATATCTTGAATCAATCAAAACGACCACAAACGGTAATTGTTTCTTGGTCTTAGTTAATCCGATTCTATTAATTTCGAGTAAGTAAGTGAATATAATAATATTAATTTTAGGATTTCAGATTGTTGTCAAGTAAACTGATTCTAGACAATTAGATAGACGTTTTTAAAGCTAGAAGTATCTACTGCAGCCCAAATCTTATTAATTGTATAAATGCAAAATTTTGAATTTTGTGGGTGCATGTGTGCGTGTGCGTGTGCGTGTGCGCGCGTGTGTGTGTGTGCGCGCGTGTGTGTGTGTGTGTGTGTGTGTGTGTGTGTGTGTATGTGTGTTTTTGTTACCACTCAGCGCCTAAAAGGCTGATGTATGGGATTGACATAAGCTAACAACAATGTTGGCGTTAGCTTATGTCACTCCCATACATTTTTAATATATTCTATTCTATTTTATTAGTGTTTAAGCTAATTCTCTAGGTTCTCAGATCGGGACAGAAATTTACCAACATAAAATAAACATGTCTTGCAAAACTATTTTCTTATAACATAAAAACAAGATAATGTTACACTACCAAAACAAATAAATACTGATTAATCATTTTAAATAATTTTATTTCGAATTACAACAAGATTATACTGTATAGCTCTTGCATAATACTGTACTGTTAATTATCCACCAATCAAAATACGTCGTGACATCCACGTCATTACAGAGTTGAATGGCATTATGCAAATATGCCGCAAAAATAATGCCTCACGTATTCCAATAATTTTATTAACTGATGCTCGATTGCATGATAATTTGTAATTCTGTTGGATTTTGTAACCGTGTCCCATTAACTGAATTTGGGTTGAAATGGCGGATAATAATGTAGTTTCATAGCTCGATGTAAATTGTAATTAATAAACAATCATAATTATACAGAACAACTGATACCGCCTTATAATAGAATTAAGATTATTAATTGCTTTTTATACAGACATTTTGGATCAATTTAAGAACTATATAATAATATCTATGTTCAATAGTGAATATCCTGACCTTAGTTTGTCATACCCTCATTCATTCATACCTTCATTATAATAATAATTATAGCCGAAAGACAACTAAACATAAGAACCTAAGCATCGCCACTTTGTCCAATCGTGTCCTCATTCCTGGATATTTTTAATTATAACTGTCCACTTGTATAATTAATTTTAATTTTATTTATCCAAGTAGAAAATTCATCATGTCACATTTTTATCACCCTCTTGAGTTAACCCTTTTCTAAATTACAAACTGTCTCAAATTTATTCAGACGTTTTAATTTAAGGAAGCATAATCAAACGCCTTACTACGTTACGTTTTATTTCTTATTTGTTATTCGAAACATAAAAATAATATTTGAAAACGTTACTAATTTTTTATTTATGCTAACGACACTCATAGCAGGCACGTTCAATAACCATTTTAAGTTGATCTCTCACTCTGTACATTTGTTAACGTTATATTTATTTTGAGGTTATGTTCAAGTGTTTTATTAAACTGGCCGTTTAGTTAGGCGAACGCAGTGCGATGCAGATTACAGGGAAATTTTGTCTTATTTGAATATAATAAAGCGTAAGATCGGCTGTTTGTAAATATTCATACAATCAGAGTGGTTTATGTTAATTCGCCTGTGTCACGACAACATTTTCAGTATGGCCGCCCGTTTTGACGCCAAAGTGGAGTATTATGCGGCTCGTTTGATATTAATTTTGATGTTTTGCTAAAGTATTTTCTGTGAACTTTACTCAAATATTTTTTTAAATACGTTTTTTTCAAAGTCAGTACAGTTGATTACTGTTTGATTTTGAAGATCAAAGAGATTTAATTATTTTGATTGAAATATTGCTGCTTAACGATTGGAAGCTTACCCTTTTACGTAAACAACAAATTGAGCGGACTGAAAAGTTAGAATTTTCCATAAACTCATTTTTGATAAAAAATGGCACGCGTAGGTCTACAATTGCCTGTCACCTGATAAAAACTGACGAGCAATCAATAAATTAGGGCGGCGGCGGAAAGCCAAAATGTAGGTAATAAATGTCTACTATTAGGACACATGTCTTTATTAAGTATTTTGATTTGATTACGCTTGGCAGAGGGATTGGCGATCACAGTCGCGGCAATAACTCTTTGTGTCTGTTACGCTTTCACGCCTAAACCACTTAACCGATTTTAATGATATTAGGTATAGAGATAGACTAGATCTTAGAGAACAACATAGTCTATGTTTTATTGCGGAAAAATAGCGTAAAAGTGTTGAAATAGTATATAAAAGTTTGCATGAAAAATTGATAATGTAGAAGATTAAAGTTTAGTGCGATTACTGACTTTGACGCGGACGAAGCTGCAGGCAACAGCTATCTTATCATATGCCTTTACATGTGATGTTTTAATGCGACTGTACTATTTAATTCTAGCAAAACGGCATGTTTCCATATTTCAGGTGGTTCAAAATATTATAACATTTACGAATATTTTTATTAGTATAAGTTTGGATCGCGTGTTCGGCCGTAGTTAAACATTGTGTTAGTATGTGTAGTGTTACGTTGATTGATCGAATAAATACCTATTGCAGTTTCGAGTTTCTTATTTTGCATGCGGTTTTATAACATTTTTGGCGTTTTATGTTATGAAAAGCGATTATACTAATGTAGGGTGTCCATGTTAATATACCGTATTTGCACCTGTTTATTTGATACAAAATTGAGAAATTAACAGAATTTAAATTTATTTGATGATGTGAACTTTCGCGTTTCTCTCTGCGTTTATTGTCAAAAACTTTTGAAATGCATTTCGTATAATTTTTGTCGAGTTACAGGAAGATTAGGTACTATTATTGCTTTGCCTTCAAAAGGTGAAATATAATTTAGTTATACTACAGCTACTTAATTAAATTTTAAAACAGTTTTACGAAAGAGTTTGTTTGTTTAAACGCGCTAATTACTAGAACTACCAGTCGGCCTTGAATAATTCTTTTTGCGTTTGATAGCTCAGTTCTTAAGGAATATTACAGGCTATGTAACATCACGCTGCGAGCGACAGGAGCAAAGCCTATGTAACTTAACGCGGGTGAAACCGCGCTGTGGAAAGCTAGTTCATTATAATTTCAATGTCATAATAAATTATAATAAAACTTACATTATACTCTTATTCATTACCAAAATTGTATGACAAATTTATAAATTTTAAATTATTCAAATATTATCATTTGCATTGTAGAATTTAAATAACGAACTTCGAACATACAAATTTTAGTTTCCTAAATTACTACTGTTATTTCAGCATACTTTCGCCTACGTTGTGTAAGTTTGTCTTATGGTAATCAGTGGCCGTCTATAAAAGCTAACAAAAGCATATCCACGCGTTGAGGGTCTTTTATTACTTTGTTTGCTGTGTTATGAAGAGAAACTATGAGCAGACCTCTCACAAACCATTTAGAACCATTTAAACCATTTATTTTTGTTACATATAGTAACAAACAATAAACAAAATTAGTACCAGCATAAAAAAAAACTTATATTATGTGCAACAAAGGTAACCAGCTCAGTAACGCTGTGCAGGCCGCACAGCACTGATTTTCAGCTGGCTCGTGACATTTATGTATGCTTAAGTTTCACGCGCACCAGACTATAAGTGCAACACAAAAGCATTTTGGTATTAAACATTAAAAAAAATAGAATTAAAACTTAAACAAAATACTTAAAAAATTAAATTCTTAAATATAGAACCATATAAACATATTTGCAAATTTTAATTTTGACTACTTAGTAAATGCAAGTTGGACGCCCATACATTTATTACAGGATTGACAACGGAGTATTTATGTTTTCTTGCCATTACTTCTACAATATTTAGACATTACATCCATACTTTACTTTTCACTCATCGACTTGGCCACATGCTTCTTTGCAATTAATTTGCATTATTTTTTGGTTATATAAAAAACCATAATTGAATAGCCATAGAGCGCCGAAGGCCCGATTTACTCCTTTCCTCTTTCCTCACCTCACCCTCAGTAATTCCATTTCTAGAATCATAATAATATTTCATCAAATTATTTATATTACGTACTCGAATCTATTTAGACCTTGTATTTACGACTCAAACTAATGTCTTTAATATAACTTTAAGTCGTGTGTAAGCCATTGCTGTAACGAGGTCTGGCCTGACATTAGAACTGCTAATTACAGTCATTAGTGAGGTTCATTTCGTGATTTTAACACTTGCAAACATCAATCAAATTGTAATAATACTTACATGAAAGTATATTTTCTCTTTATTCATTTACAGGATTTTTATTACAGCGTGTCTGGTATTAGCAATGAGGGTGTTTATGAAAATTTTCGTCACCAGTTGGCGCCACTTTGGTAAAAGATCTTCCATTTTGACTGCGCTATCAAAACAAATAATTTCAGTGTTCATTTCAGAAATTTCAATTATGAATTTACATACAAAATGGATTATTCACGCGCATAAAGACAAAAAAAAATTGCAGAGAGGGTTTTCTAAAATGGCGCCCACGAGGTGGCAGCCAGGCCAGGTGTAGCTGTCAAGTGCTTTTAGAAAGAACCCTGATTGGTCCAATTTGAAAGTGAAAGTGGCGCCAACTGGCGATAATTTTCCTAAACGGGTGTTTAGGAAAATTATCATTGGTTATTTATTATAATGACACAAGACTAAACAACGCTATCTAGACCCAAAGTAAGCATTATAGCTTGTGATATGGGTTCTAGAACGCAGATAAAAATATTTATATACTTTTATTGTAAATATATACTGTCATATTATACATAGTAACACCCTAATGCAAATAGATACACATGCACACAAATATTTGTACTGAGCGGAAATCAAACCCGCGACCTTTGTGTGGCAGTCCGTACACAGTACCACCGAACCACAGAGGTAGTAATGATTTAACTATAGAATCCATATCAAAGTCAAAGTCAAAGTCAAAGCATTTATTTCATTTTAATCATAAAGTATGATGCTTATGAAAAGTCAACATTACATTTTGTCAGCCAATTGACCTACAGCCAGTTCGCTGACGAAGTAGAGCTGTGAGAAGAACTGGCAAGAAACTCACACCACTCTTTTCAATCGCCAGATAATTACAGTTATTTGAATGAGTTACAATTTAAACACTCAACGCAACCAAAGAACCATACAAAGTAATTATTACAAATTAACCAATTAATATAATACTAAGATTAAAGAAAGAAAAGAGAGGATTTCAATGTATGGTAATTTGACTACGTATTTTAATTATCACAAGCTAAAACGAATTATTCATAATATATACTTAAATTGGGACTAGATGGCGTTGTGTATAGGTACCTAGGTGTTGTGATATATTGTGATATTATTTGATTTCAAGGATCAAAGATCTAAAGGTTCAACGTGCTTATATTAATCTAACAATCACACTAAGATTGGTTCAGCTTAGGTCGAACACAATAATAATCTGCTGAGTTTTTATTTAAAAAATATCGGAATTTAGATTTGAGATTGTTTTAGGACCTAAAATATGATGAAGCTATTTAAACGTGTGTGATATTCTTCTGTCTATGCCTTTAAATTAAAAGCGTGAAGATATATCCAAACCATAACGTTGATTTGCCAGAAACAATAAAATTATATCGGCACTCGTACTTGTGAAATATTTAATCTTTGTATCGCTAAGGATTTACTTGAAGTTAAAATGGGGGTTACAAAGTTCTTTGGGATTCGAAACAACTCAAACATTGGATCAAAGTTTGATGCCTTTGTCCTACCATATATAAGCTATGGCCAGATTATAACTTTGATTTTGATCTGAAATTGATGAAATTAAATACTGTTTAGCTAAGCAGGAGTAAAGCCTTCATATACTAGCTTTCCGCGTCGCGTCCTTACCCGCGGTTAAATTTTTGGTTACTACCCTGCTACCGGCGCTCGCAGCTTGATGTTACATAGCTTATAACCTTCCTCAAGAATTGGACTATCATACGCAAAAAGAAGTATTCAAATCCAACTGGTAATCTCAGAGATCAGCGCGTTCAAACAAACAAACTCTTCCGCTTTAAATAATAAAATAGATTTGAAAAAAGGAACATCCACTTCTGAAAATAGATCTTTTTCATCGATTTCTAAAAAGGTTTATTAAGCTTTATCTAGTGTTTTAAATAGTTAGGTATCCTCTAGTGACTTAACACTAGAGGATACACACGCTACTTACTTCATAACCGTGATACGATTGTGGTCAGTAGTACCACAGTAATATCCTTAGTACCACCAGCAGTGCACGGATTGTACCATGGTAATGAAAAAATAGCCGTAGTACCACTGGTGGTACTACTGCGTGTACCACGAATAACAAAGGTAAAAAATCAAGTCTTTTAATCAAACAATCTATCACTAAACCAACTGCAAAACAGAGGTCTTTCCCATAACTTTTATTCCTACGTTTTTGGTATTCAGTTTGTCTTATTTGCGCTTCATTATCATTCTTTCATCTTTCGAATTCAGTCTACCGCATCTACTTTCTTCAGATCGTTACATTAATTATCTGATAAGAACCAGGTTATTAATGTAAACTTTGTATTTTTGTTATTGCCTACAGAGACGAGCCAACAGTCCACGTGATGGTAAGTGGTAACTGTCGCTTATTTCTGCAATCATACCACAACAACCACACAACGCCATCTATAATAATAGCTTGTGATATGGGTTCTAGAATGCGGAACATACTTAAATACTTTTTTTTTGTATATGTAGAAACACCCAGACCAATGCAAATAGACTTGCACACAAATATTTGCACTGAGCGTGAATCGTACCCGCGACCTCTGCGTGGCAGTCCGTACATATTCCCACTGAACCACAGAAGTTGTCATGCCAGGAACACTGCGATGCCACTGTCTACCGCTGTCTTATGTTCAAAGAATTACGTCCAATGGAATTTTCGCAATGGTATTCTTATTTAATATTTATTTTATTATCATAAGTCATTAATCATTACGCCGAAAGTATTTACGATAAGTTATTTATTGTACAAATGTTCATTTATCACTTTTGTTACTTGCTAATGAAGTTAAAAGTATAGGGTTAAGATACGACTGCTGTTGTTTTATTTATTACTAGCTTGCCGCGCACGGTTTCACCCGCGTCTTCGCTTACTGCTCTGCTCCCGTCGTCAGTAGCGTGATGTTTTATAGCCTATAACCTAAAAAGAAACGTGATTAAAATTGCTGGTTGTAGATATGAAATATTCTATTGAAGTATTGATAGTCTGAGTGATCTATCTGGCCAGACATGTATCGCAATAAAAGAAGACATTTGCCGATAACTGCTGTCTGTTAACTTCTCCCCTCAGTGGTCCCTTAGGGTCAATTTATACTAGCGCAGTGAATTTTTTCTGTTAATTTTCGAATTTTCGCTTTGATTCGTTTCCACTCTGCGCTAGTATGAACTGACCCTTACTCTAAGACTAGAGTCCATACGGTTAAAATAAAAAAAAAACATCCATAAGTTTTCTTTAGCTAATAATAATAATGCTGAACGTCTTTTGATCCTTTTGACTAGAATCCCTGGTTTTATCTGTACTATTATATAAAGCGAAAGAGGTTGTTTGTTTGTTTGAACGCGTTAATCTCTACAACTACCAGTCGGATCTAAATAGGTAGTTATTTTTGCGGTTATAGGCGATGTAACATCACGCTACTAGCGATGGGAGCAGAGCAGTAAGCAAAACTGTGCCGCGGCAAGCTAGTAATATAGAAAATTACTCCAGTCTGCCTGATGGTAAGCAGTATTCAGGAGAGATAGACAACATCAATCTCCATGAAAGATAGCATGATGGTTTATTAAGACGGCTTTGTAAGGTGATTTTTCACGACCTACTTAAAAGTACAATTGCCAGTAAATTGCCACATAAACATTACGACATAAATATTAAAAATTCTTTGCCCGTTGGCAAATAGTTCTGTCTATCGTATTCTAATAAAAAAAGGTTGATCGGTATTTAAGTCCCTCCGTCGTAAAGGATTACTTATGTGTATAAATGTCGTAATCATTCTATCTTTAGAGGCGTATAAATTTTTGACTTTTTTATTATTTAATTAAATTGTATTAAAACTAGCTCATATTCGTGGCTTTTCTTGCATGATATATCAATTACCGTGTCAAATTAAATATTACCTAATAAAGATATACACATGTCTAATAATAACAATAACAGCCTGTTTTTACTGTCAAGGATTGGCAATTTCAGACTTTTAAGTCCAGGTTTCCTCACGATGTTTGCCTTCACCGTAAATCAGAAATGTCCAAGATAAACTTAGAAAGCAAATATGATTTGATAAATCACATTGCCCGGATTCGAACCCACTACCCCGTGTTTACGAAGCGATGCTTAATCCACTGGCCCATTTCGACTATCGTACACTTGTCTACTGAGTTATAGTAATATACAAAAAAATTTAATTATTCATAAGTTTTAAAACTAATTAGACTGGATGAAAAAACACTGTTTTTGTTTTAAACAACTAGGGTGACAAAAAAGCATACAACATGTTCGAGGGTAAGTAGTCACTGTTTCCCATGAATGCTTCTCCAAATGCAAACATCTGAAGTATCACATGCGCATTGGAGATTCTGTGAAAATCCTGTATAACCAGAATTTGGCCAAACTTATTTGCCAAACTGGTTTGGCTACGAGGAAATGCGATTCCTCGTGGCCAAACTGTGAATTATAAAAAGTGTTTGAAACTATTTCTACACCCTATATCAAACGTTGCTCCATTAGTTTAAGTACTAAAACTCTTCATAAGGGTTTCTTCGTGTAAATACTACAGACTACTATAAGGCATAGTCGGTAAGTGTTCGTGTATTACAGGAGGAAGACAATATTGAGTTTGGCCACGAGGAATCGCTGGCCAGGAAGGAAAAGCTAAGAATTTGACATAGCAAACATTCAAGATTAATAAAAATGCAGATGTAGGAAATATTTTGACCAGTAAGAAGTCTTTATGCTAAAATAAAGATGGTGACGAAAGCAATTATTATAACATACGACAGATTTAGATTCACAGTACGATTTACTTTTCATGAAACATAAATCTTACACTTTCATACCAAACAGATAAATGTCTAATACAAAGTTTCTGACAAACAGATAAACTATCAAATTGTACCATTATTTGTAACATTGCTGTACGAAATTCTACTCTATTCTAAAATCTATAAGATAGAAATTGTATAAAAGAATGTAGTGACATTAATCTTTCTTCAAGAAGGTATCTATAATAAATATTTTTCATGTATGTAGTAAATTGTAGAAGATATTTGGGCTTTTTATCGCCCATTAAGTTTGGTTGGACGTATATTACTATATCGAGAGCCATTTCCAATGAAGTATTTTGTTGTAGCCTATGTTACGACTTAATAGAGGTATTATTCGATTCTAATTATTGTTCTCTTTTATTTCATTTTTTTTTTTTTTTATATAATATATATATTATTGATGAAAATCATAACACAGTATAAGCAAAAGTTTCTTTCATTTAATAAAATAATAAATAAATCATGGCCCATGTAAAAGGAGCCGAGTTTTGTCATTTATCTTTATACACATTTCGTAACAAAAGCAAGTATGTCATAGGCATTTTTACGGTAGTAGATCCACGCTGATTTCAGCATGAATGGGCCGGATCGTCCGGGGAAGTACTACCCTCATAGAAAAGAAGAGTTAAGAGTTAAGAGTAGTAGTATCCGTACTACTGCGTTTCGTTCGGTGAGTGAGAGCGCCGGAGGCCCAATTTCCAACCTTTCCTCTTTCCTCAACTTCCTCATTCCCTTCCCCTAACCCCATTCCCAGCCGCCTTAGTGGAGACCACCATACCAGCAGTTTAAGACGATGGCTTTTAGTATAGTGGCCGCCACTTCTGGATTCCACTGACTGCTTAGCATCAGGCGGGGTGGAGTCACTTTGGTAGGCTAAAATATATAAAAAAAAAAAAATGTAAACCCACTGACTGCTCATTTTAGTACGCTAATTTAAAAATAAATATTATATGCTGCAGGAATGAAGTGCCACCCTTTCACAGTGGAATCTATATGGTCTTGAACCAAACGGTTCAGCACTTCATACTTTGTCGCTCAATTAAATTATGGTACTCTTTACCAGCGCATGTGTTCCCATCTAATTATGATCCTGGGTCCTTTAAGCAGAGAGTGAATAAAATTATTTTTAGAAAAAAAAACGAAAACCGACTTCGAAACAGTACCTACGTGTTCAATCCTTAACTAAAAAGTAGAAACTCATAAATATTTTAATTACTTCATAGCTAAGAACATTAAAGGGGCATTAACGCAATCATTGATACCTATAATACTTTACTATTTACAATTTATAACCAGTTATTTTGGAGTCAAAAAAAAAAAAGCATCTCACTAAGCCGCCATAGTGGAGGCCACCATACCAGTTTGTTTTTAGTTTGGCTTTTGGAATGGTGTCCGCCACTTCTGGATTACACTGACTGCTTACCATCAGGCAGAGTGGAGTCACTTTGGTAGGCTAATATAAAAAAAAAACTGAAAAAGTTTAAGTGTTTACCTATTGCTATTATGAAAAGCGTGTAAAAATGCCGAAATATACATGTTTTCTTCCAAACATGTTACCCTCTTAATAAGATCCCCTTAATTTGTAACTATGTTCCTTTAGTAGTGTTCTTTTTGTATCTTTACAATAAATGATATTTTCTTTCTTTTCGTGATTCTTCAGTTACCTGTAAAACTTAACACATATTTTTTTATTTTACGCCTTTGCGTTGTACCTACATTATTTATTATAATACATTCCTGCTGCGGATAACACCTGAAAAGTACTAAGCATAAAAGCAAAATAATACCACTACATCTAAAAGCTATTACGGCCAGGTGCGAGCGTCACAGAACATTAATCTCTTTATATCGTCATGACAGCAATTAGTAGAATCTTACCAATATTATTTCATATTATTTTAAAAGACTAATGGTTTTTAAAGCTTAGATCGAAGGATTAAATAAAAAAGTAATTTATTTTAATTAAAAAATGATAAAAACTTATTTAGGATAAAAAAGTTTGAACGATCGAAGAAGCCATTAAATGAACTGTAGTAAAAGTATCTTGTAGTTTATAATTATCTTTAGTTGTATCTTAAACTAGCTTGCCGCAGCGTGGGTTCACCCGTGTATTTGTTTAGTGCTCTGCTCCCGTCGCCAGTAGCGTGATGTTACATAGCCTCGAGAACTGGGCTATCATACGCAAATAGAATTATTCAATTTTAAAATATGCAGAGATTCGCGTTCTTTGAATAAAAGATTAGTCATAGTACTTATGTTATAAAATCCTTGACCCATTCTAACATCAACAAACTTTTCAAATAACTAGCTATGGTACCAAATGACCACTTGACTTCGTCATCATAATGTCGTTACAGCCTAATGACAGATAAGCCCTTTAGACTGTTCGTTGAACAATTTTAGTAATCATAGTAAAATTAGAAAGTTTTATTTCGAAGGATTCTAAGAATAGGTGATTAAGGACATGTAATAATGTTTGGGTTATCACACACCGATCTGTTTTTGTGGAATTGCAGAGAGACCTATGTTCAATAGTGGATGTCTTTTGAATGATGATGATAGTTGTCTGTCTGGAGGGTCTTCTGCATAACTCTTTGCCAAATGAATCTCTGGTTTAAGATTGAAGAACAACAAACAAACAAACAAGAGTCTTACTTCAACAATATGTTTATGTTTAATTTAAATAGGTACATAGTATCTGTAAGTATTATTAGTGGAAGCAAGCAACCGATGGATAAGGACGGCTCACGACCGGCTAAGGTGGCCATAATTGGGGGAGGCCTATACGGAGAGAATTTGACGTCTTTTAGCTGATAGCATGATAAAATGAAAATGATTTTATTTATTAATGGTTTAGTAACCCACAAAATATTGCGGTGATTTTAAAAACTTGTTGGTTAATTTGTAAATATTCTATTGCCGTGTTAAACAACACAATAGGGTATAACATCCATTTTTAAAAAGTATTTCAATTAGATTCTATAGTGCTATGTATGTATGTAAAATTCACATAATTTTTATTCACTCGATATGTGTCATAAATATGCATATTCATTTAAATTTTACATTTTCATATTTCGCGCGTAATTTGACGAAAACGCTGCACTCAACGGACGCCATATTGCTCTGTGGTCATAACGTCACTTGGCTGTGTAAACTAATGAAATTTCAACAAATGAATGTGAGTCGTGCGAGTGCGCATTCAGTGTAATAAACAGCTCAGTAACAGGAAGCCGTGTCTCATTTAAGAGTGGCGACGAGTTAAAGATACCTACGCACAAAAGAAAAAAACGGCAATGTCTAATTTTATTGGATCGGTTCCTAATTTTGAGCTAGGTCAGGACTGGAACATTTTTAAAGAAAGGCTTTCTCAATGGTTAACGGCTAATACGTGGTTAATAAAATCGGAGACAGCAGGACAGGAAGATGTTCAACTAAAGGCGGTACTTCTAAATGCACTCAACGAGGACGCGTATAAGTTGGTACGCGAGTTAATTGCTCCGAAATCAATTGGAGAAGTGTCATACAAGGAATTGACTGCAGAATTAGATAAGCACTTCGTGCCAAAAAAGTCAGTGTTAGCAGAAAGATACAAATTCCATACGGCGGTGCAAGATGTAGGCGAGGATTTGACACAGTGGGCGGCCCGTGCGCGTCGACTGGCAGGGGACTGCAGTTTCGGATCGGCTATAGACGAAATGTTACGGGATCGGTTCATTATCGGGATGCTGCCAGGACCGGAACGAGATAAATTGTTCATGGACGAAAAAGCATCGACAACATTGCCCAAGGCATTGGAAATTGCAGTAGCTGTAAATAGTGCGAAGCGGGCAGCGCGACAGTCATCTACGGCTGCAGCTTCAGCTGCTATCAGCACAGAGGTGTTCAAGATAGCGGCTGGACCATCTAAACCGTCAAAAAAGTGTAGTGTGTGCGGCTATAACAATCACACAACGGACAAGTGTCGGTTTTCTACGTATAAGTGTAAACGGTGCGGTATGAAAGGCCATTTAAAAAAGATGTGTAACAATAAGTCTGCTCGAATTAATTACCTACAATCGTCAAATGACGAAAATGATGACGACGACGACGGTAAGAGTTTTCTGATTTGTAATATACGTAGTTATCGCGGTGAGCCTATGACTCTGTCTGTCGACGTAAATGGTCAAATATTGACATTCGAGGTAGACAGTGGGTCCTGTGCTACTGCTATTCCACTGTATACTTACGAGAAATACTTTAATAACATATCTTTAGAGCATCCTAGATCAGTGCTAAAAGCATATTCGGGCGAGAAACTAGATGTAGTAGGAGTAATAAAGGTTCCGATTACATATGAAGGTGAGCGTAATATTATCGACATATACGTAATAATGGGCGGGCTTCCGGATTTGTTCTAAGACCAGACCTAGTAGCTACTGGCTCGACAGCAGGTTCAGCTGCTGGCTCTTCAACTGACTCCGCTACTGGCTCCACAGCTGACTCAGCTGATTGCTCCTTGCTGACTTCTCGGAGCTCTGAGCTTGTCTACTGTCGGAAGTACTACCCTCTCATAGAAGATCGACCTTAAGAGTAGTAGTATCCGTACTACTGCGTTTCGTTCGGTGAGTGAAAGCGCCGAAGGCCCAATTTCCCCCCTTTCCTCTTTCTTCACCTCCCTCATTCCCTTCCCCTAACACCATTCCCAGCCACCATAGTGGAGGCCACCATACCAGCAGTTTAACACGATGCCTTTTGGTAAAGTGGCCGCCACTTCTGGATTCCACTGACTGCTTACCATCAGGCGGAGTGGAGTCACTTTGGTAGGCTATAATATAAAAAAAGCTATCTCAATAATAATAGATTTTATACATTTTTCTCTTATAGAGTAAAATACGCTATTGTTTTCATTAGTATCGTAAAACGACCTTGAGTTTTGGTAGTTACCTCATCTGCCAATCTTGACTAGAATAAGTCCATTGAGTTAGTCACACCACTCATAAAACTGAATCAGATAAAACTTTCTGTTGACTTTCAAGTAATTTACGATAATTACGATAAAAGTCACGAACTAACTACACTTTGTCATTCAAATGAGTTTTAGCGCTTGACTTCAATTTCAATTTCAATTTCAATTTCAATTTCAATTTATTTCATAAATATAAATTACATTTTATTACAAATAAGTAGTTTCCCTTTGGTCCCAAACTAAGCTAGTGCTTGTATCTTGGGTACCATCGGGATTACAATTTTCAATATATATCTTACAGACTATCATACATACATTATAATATAAGTATACTACACACTATTTAAATAAAAGTTAATCAATAAATACCGTAACCTAAAATATATATTAAAAATAACTTAAATCTATGATGACACTTCTCGTTGTGCCTGTCGGTCAGTGTTAGTTCCGTTGTCTCGCAGCCTGCCCCGGAACCGCCGGAACACCACGCCCTTCGGCCAGAATTCTTCTTTGGTGAAGGTTTCAAGAGCCTTTGTCGGCACACGCGCTACGAACGACTTGAAGTTCACGCTGTGACGTGACTCCAAAGGCTCTACCCTCACGATGTAAGTGGCCTTGACCTTGATGTACTCCACGAGGTCCTGAGTCGTTGTGGAGTGATGCAGGCGCGAGACATACAGTAGCGTAGTGGGTACGGCAGGTTTCAACAGGAAGTTGGGCCCTGTGGGTGCTGTACCACACTTATTTCGGCAGGTTTGACTCCTACGTTTCTTTTGGACTTTCACAAATCCATCATCATCCGGAACACAGCTTCGAGTGGAGATGGGTGTGACGTCCTCTTCTTTATTGTTCCCCGTTTTGGCACCCTGATGTTGTACTGCGGCGAGTGGACTCACGGCGCGCGCATAGTCACGTCGAGAAGATGACGTAACGGTGACACGTGCAGCGAGCGCGGGCGCAGGCACAGCGGGGACGGAGGAGCGCGCGGCAACGACGGGGCGCGCGGGGACAACGGGGTTACTGCGCGCAGTCGCGATGACGGACGGCGTTTCAGATATCGCTGATGCGAAATTTGCTGCCGGCGAACACACGAATGCTCCGCGTTTCGTATTTACGTTTGAAGCCTCAGCTGACCTAAATACCGATGTAGTATTTCGTAACTCTTTTACTTCGTTACGTAGGTCAGCGATGGTTGTTTGTGAGGCTTCAAACTTCAGCATCACATCGGCCAGACTTGCTTTCAGCGACGTTATGTCCTTTAAGAGTCTGGTGACATCGACGTGGTCGAACGTGACAGAGGGCAGTCTCCTCTGCTCCTTAGCCACGAAAGTCGGCACGTCATCGGGGTCGGTCACCTTCAGCACGTTGATTATGTCCTGAAGACTCCGCGCCCCTTTTTCATCTCTCCGACGAGATGGCATTCGATCGCTCATGTTGAACGACGTATACAGCAGCTCCTTGGCGCTGCGAATCTCATCTTCTGTGAAGTTCGAGGTGCAGATCTGCGTGACGCTGACCTCGTCCATCACATCCAGCTGACACTGCAGGAAGGCCAGCAACTTATTTGCTATGAGTTTGTCGCTCATAGTAAATGTAGGTCGGCGTGGCGATTGCCACACACAATGCTTGAACAACAATAATTCACGACGTAGTCTTAACACGTCCGCACTGTAACGCACATAATGCAAGACTCCTTAATTGACTATAATATTACGCTCACCTTCATATGTAATCGGAACCTTTATTACTCCTACTACATCTAGTTTCTCGCCCGAATATGCTTTTAGCACTGATCTAGGATGCTCTAAAGATCAATCCTTGACTGACTAGTTAATGTTTCTAGCTTTACTTGCTTGGAATTTGTTAACGATCTCTTAGCCTGAAGATGATGTTCACTATTTAAGTATCAAGTTTATATATATTAACCTACCAAAAAGACTCCACTCTATCTGATGGTAAGCAGTCAGTGAAATCCAGAAGTAGACACCAATACAAAAGCCAAACTACTGGTATGGTGCCCTCCACTATGGCGGCATCACCAATAGGTGATGTCATTACCAACGTTTGGCAGACGAATTACTGATCGCAATTAGATCTTTGTTTCTTCTTTTTATTTTAGGATGTTTACGCAGTTGAATTATTTGAAATAATTTGTTCGCCTCTGATGACATCCACAAACAAAGGTAGCATGGTTTCATCTTATAGATTGGAGAATGGCGGATACAATTTCAAAAGACTTGTCTATGGTCACTTTATGGACAACAAAATTGAAAAAAAAAAATTATAGATAATCTTAAAACTCACCATTCTTATGTCCATAATAGCCAGTTCCTGACGAAGATCCGCTGCCAGTAGACGAACCTTGCTGCGGCCCTCCCTCCTCGTCCACCTCTAACAACGGAGCGGCCTCCATGGTTCACTTCACAGTTCACAGCTGTTCATTCACTCATCACTAGCACTGCACTACACTGAACCTGTAAAAGAGAAGAGCTGGTTAGAGTATAAGCATTTTAACTTAAGAAACCATTTGTGGACTAAATCGTAACCTTAAATATATCATTTGAGGTGTTCTTACTGTAACGACAGGGTTATTAAGCGGATTAGCGATCCCAATACCATCCATTTTGTGAAAGAAGTAGGTAATGAGATTTTCACGATAGTACTCGTAGATCCACGCTGGTTTCAGCATGAATAGGCCGGATCGATCGAGGAAGTCTCTCATAGAAGATCGACGTAAGAGTAAGTAAGTATCCATACTATTGTCTTTCATTCCATGAGTGACAGAGCCGGAGGCTCAATTTTGCCCTTTTTTCTTTTTCTTCACCTCCTTCAATCCTTTAACTTACCCACTGTAGACAGAGGGTTCGCAGAATCCCTGGCATTGCAGGAGCAATGCTAGGGACTCAAAGTCGTCCATGAGGAGCAGAAAATGAGGGATTAGATGTAAAAAGTAAAGGTACCGAAGACTATTAGCGGCACTCTGTCTCACTCACATCTCCGCGACGGTTTACGAAGGCCACGAGAAAAGGTTCCATGTTACAATGCGGAGATCATACAGCGTCACAGATAATATTATACGCTGTATAATATGAAGTATTTATCAACAAGTACTTAAATGATGTTCAATACCGGTTATAGTGATGATGTTTAAAGAGCCTATTGTCTGAGCTAGTGAACGACTTCCAGCAAAAATACTGACAAGGGTACTTACTGACTGACATGAAGAAGATAAAGAAACGATCCAGATATAAACACAAAAAACAATCAAGCTCGTAATGTAAAATTTAATTTTACCTAAACAATTTCTTAAAGGTCATTTATAAAAAGTATCAAAACCTTTTTCCTCACAAGTACTCTATCAGATTTGAATAATAACTTTACATAATATTTTATGTTAAGTAAAAATGTGCCAACAAAAACATTTTAAGACGAAAATATTTTTTTATTAAATTATCAAATTAAGTGCAGGCCAGAAGGGACAGAGCTTAAGGCCGGTTGTACAGTGCTAACTATAAAGCCATACTGTAAATAAAATCACATTTAAAAATATATTTTGTAGGCAAGTGATATTTTCATTTTTATGTCACAAAAACCCCCGCACTAGGAAACAAGCCCTGTGTCGCGGGGGACAAAGTACACTCAGGTGCGAATCAAATATTTATGGATCACACAAAATTTTCTCCCCTATGGGGATTGAACCCACAACCTCGTGCACAGCAGTCGCTTGCACTTCTACTGCATCACGAAGGCAGTCAAATATTATAACACTCGATAGATTTTGTAGGGAAAACTTCGGGATGTTTACGAGTGAAACTAGCGACACAGCATTACAAATTATTGAAATTTTGGTTTTTTCCTATTAAGTAAGTATAGAATGCATGCATTAATAAATATAAACCTTCCTGAAGAAATCCTTTAGATGATAGTGAAAGCGGTATCAAAATTTGTTGAGTGGTTTTGAATGTGTGAGATTGGCACAAACTTAGAAAGGTAAGAGCAAATTTGAATTTGGATAATGACGATGATAGCTTATATGTTTTTATCATAATCTGGTTCAAATTGTAGACAAAATATTATGTTTGAGATGCTGACAAAAATTCTTATTAAACAAAGTTATAAATAACAAGTTTGTATTATTTTACTGCCAAAAGTAATCCGTTTAAATTTAATAGTAAAGTTGCACGTGCCGTTAGTTATAATCTTTTGGCTTGACACATATAATACGAGTGCCAAACAAACTGACAGACGTTCTTTGAACATCTCTGTTTCTTAGCAAAGAGAGTAATTTATTCTGAACTAACTCGTTCATTAATATGTTCTTTACGATAGGCTTGCAATTATTATAAATTGACGACTTTTTCTAATATTTGCATAAATGTTTTAAGCACGGGTGGCGAAACATGACTCGTTAAAAACTTCTGCCTACCCCTTCGTGGATAAGAGGCGTAAAGCTATATATGTATGTATATAAAACATATAAATCTGACCGATAGTGACCTAAAATTTGACCAAAATCTGTTAAAAAAAGCGTTGAAAGAAACAAAAAAGCGATGACTTTGATTTATTCTATTTTATAGTTATAAGTTTGAAATGTGTGGCTTATATTCTTTACCACAAAATTTTATACTAAAACCATTCCTCTTTTCATTGTAATATTTATTACATAGGTGCGACCGCTAAATTGTAAACAATAGATCATCACCTAAAGATTCAAATCAGCCAAAAGATGTTTAAAAAATGACACATCTCAATTGTGTTGATATAGCTATCGGTGTTCTTGTATATAATAACTATATAAACTTCAACGTGTAAAGTAAATAATACATATTTTACGTATACGCGTGGACGTCATAAAAAATAAAAATGTTTGGTTGCAAACTCCATTAAAAAACTGCAGAATATATTCTTCAAAAGTTGCATTTAAAAACGTGTCATAAACGTTGACCAAGGGATGATAATGAACAGCCGCATAGAGTTCACCTGTTTCTCATTCTTAAGCTCTGAGTTTTATGTCGAGCAATAAAATATCTGCCAAAGAAACTGACGATTAATTTATTTTATTTTTTTATGCCTCTGTAATATATACTCATACTTTTAAAATTTATTTTATACGCACGCAAACTCGTATCACAAGCTATGCTTAGTTTGGGTCTAAGCAACGTTGTGTAATTGTTGTGTGTTATTATTTATTATTTTTTTTATATATCTTTTTTTATATTAGCCTACTAATCTGACGGTAAGCAGTCAGTGGAATCCAGAACTGCATTCCAAAAGCCAAACTACTGGTATGGTGGCCTCACTATAGTGATTTAGTGAGATGGTTTTTATCGCCCTGCGCTTAAGACCTAGAATCATAATTAGATGGGAACACAGAATTAACACATGCGCTGGTAAAGATTTCCAAGCATTTATTTTGTTTTGCTGAGAGTTTGTTTGTTGTGTTTACAAATACAATATGTAACAATATACCTCTAATGCCATGTCCTCATTTATAGGCCATTCTTTGATGTTAAAATTAGCAATATGTAAAATAAATATAGTTAAAATCTTGTTCAAAAATTTAGAAAAAGTAACTGTAAGTCTCAGAAACGTCGTTAGTAGGATTCAGAAATCACTCAAGTTATTTAATATTGAAATAACTACCTAATTTCTATATTCGACTGACTAGTATAAAATTTGGCTTTGCAAATTTAATAGGTAGGTAATTAAGAGCCCATATAAACTGCCTCTGTTGTTCGGTAGTACTGTGTACCGATTACCACGCAGAGGTCTTGGGTCGGGTAAAGTAATATATTGGGTTTTCCAGGCGAAAAATATTCAGTATTAACCCTCTCTCTGGAACTGTGCCCGAATAATGGCAACAGACTTGCATCCATGGGACCTAAAATAGAAAAAAAGGGCGTAAAGTGGGCGGTTGAACATCTCTGCCTACACCTTCGGGGATAAAAGGCGAGAAGCTATGTATGTACGTATGAACCCCATATCTTGCTGTTTGGCCTTTTAAATTTTCCTTTGATATTTTTTATCTTAGCATGAGTGCCAATTGTTCAATTAGCTTTCCTAATCTCAGTATCATATTCACCGGTTCTTCGTTTTATAATAAATAATATCGCCGTGCCAAATGTTCTTTGAAAAGTTTGACGGCCTCTTTGAAAGTATCGAGTTTCCTTGTCTGTAATGTGCTACGATAACTGAGTGGCATACAAATACAAGATTATTTATTATGTGTGTGATCTTTGATGTTTTAATGTAGTTCTTAGAAACTATATCTATCATCTCATATAAACTAACGACCTGCTTTGGCTTCGGGTGCTGGTACTAATTATATTTTAGGATTAGATTCATCAAATCGGTCCGTTAATATTCCTCTGCAGCAAAAGGCCTCTTCTCATACAGAGAAGTCATGCGCATTGATCGCCACGTGCGCTCAAGACGGATTTGAGAGTTCAGGCTTTTTATAAGACCAGGCCTACCTGGACTTATAAAAAGCCTGAACTAACAAATCCGCCTGAAAGAAAATATCCAAAAAATTTAAATTAAATTAAATTAATTTTTTTGGATATTTTTTACTATAGGTTATAATTATGTATGTATTATACAATTACCTTTCATAGATATGATTTAAATTAAAAATAGAAACTATATCAAAATTTGGTGCGTTATTTAGGAGAAATTAGTGGACGAACAGACAGAAAACAACAGCGACTATGTTTTATACTATTTAGAAGTTTTGTTTCTAGTCTTTGATTTCTGAACGTAATTTCTTTGAATCCAAATCTATCACTTATAGTAATATAAATATCAAAGTGTTAACCGATTTTAATGCCTAATTTACTTTGACAATGATGGAATTTTCATTGATGTATATATGTAATACAAAGTTTATATCGCTTATTTTCTGTATCATTCATCGTTTGTAAGTAGAGATGTGCCAAGTACTTAGTCGATAAAACCAACTATCCGGCCAATATCGAAGTTGGCGACAATTCAACAAAGATGCTTCTTACTTTGTATTTCTCAATAATATGTACATATTTTCTTTTTGACATGACTCAATTTTAATTTACCTTTTAATTTTTACTTTAATTGTCACTAGTAATATCTTCACACAAAAATATTTTACACAAAAACTTTGCTCTAAACCTCAAAAAAACAAAAATCAAAAAACAATACAAAATAAACAAAACATGTGCCGACGTTCACAGACGGCGCTTGCGACTTGCGCGCGAACCAGCAGAAAACGAAACGTTACGGAAATCCCCTAACCCGTGATCGGCTCGGCCGACTATTCGGCTTTTTTTTACAACCGACTAATCGGCTAGACGCCCAAAGTTATAATACAAGTAACAATTATCGTACTCTTTGTCGTATTCTCTGAGAAATTGATTTTAGATTATGATAGCATTTTAACAGGTTACCAAAAGGTATTTTATGGTAATAATAATAGAACTGCTTATTCAAACGCAGAACACTCAAACGCCTGTTCGCTTTCCGTCTCACACCATCGCTTATCTTTTAGCACAACAAATACTTTACACTAGCATTTTGCTCTCCATTTGGACTGGACCCTTTTCTAATGAGACATGGGAAATAAGGAAATATTCTCATCGTGTGCTAAGAAATTTATCCTAATTTAGAAGACCCTTTTGGATGGTATACTTAGTACATGTTTATCTTCTGTCAGTTTTTATTGCTTGAGAAAATGAAGTGATTGGTAGAATACGAAGTAGGTTTATTATTTTTACAAAAAAATTGATACCTATTTATAACTTTTTTTAGATCTTTTCCTGAATATGAAAATGTATTCATTCCTATAGATTAACTAGCTGTTGCCCGCGACTTCGTTCGCGTGAAAATTCAGATGGGTGCCTCTATGAGAATATTGCGTGCCTGATTTTATGGCAATCGTACATTGTATCAGTATTATCCGTCTCTATGGCGAATCCAGTTTAAACCCGCTACCGCTAAAACTGACAAACATCTTTCACACAATCTTGCGACTCTTATTTGCCCATTTAATAAGGGGGGTTGCTGAATAATAAAAAAAGAGTATTTTCTAGTAATTTCGTAATCCTACTATAAAAACTATAGAAATTTTATACAAACTTTGCCACCCTTTTATACCCCCTTAGGGGATGGATTTCGCAAAATTCCGTCTAAGTGAGCACCTATATCCTAATAGGAACGACAATGCAAAGTTTGAGATTCCTAGCACTTGTTGTTTCTGAGATTTCGTGATAAGTGAGTGAGTGACCTTTTGCTTTTATGTATATAGATTGCATTTTTATATTGTTTAAATACTGTTTTGTCATACTATTTTTAATCTCCCATTCATACAAATCCTCTTTCACATACCTAAAGATATCCCTCGTAAAAACAATATACAATACATAAAGGCAAATTTTCACTACAATAACTTTTCCCTTCCCCTTCTTCCCTATTGCACTTTTTCTCCACTCTCCACAGTTTCCTCCTTGCTCTTCTCCCCTCCCCCTTCTCCTCTTCACCTCCTTGAGCATCCCTTGCCCCTCCTCCAGCATCTCTTGCCCTTTCCTCCACTTCCCTCTACCTTGCCTCCTCGTTTTCCCCTCTCTTCTCCCTTCCTTCTCCTTTCTTTTCCTCCTTTCCTCTCCCTTCCTATCGCTTCCTATCCCTTCCCCTCCCTTTTTACACCATTCGAGTACTCCTTTTTTCCGCGTTCCTTCCCCCTCCCTTCCCCCTGCCTTCCTCTACTGTCTCCCTAACTTCCCCCTCACTTTCTCTCATTTTCCCCTCATTCACCCCTCACTTAACCCTCACTCCCCCTCACTTCCCCTCACTCCCCCCTCACTTCCCTCTCACTTCCCCCTCACTGCCCTCTCACCCACCTCACTTCCCCCTCAATTCCCACTCACTTCTTCCTCACTTCCCCGTTTCTTCTCCGTCACTTTCCCCTCACTTTCCGCTTACTTTCCTCTAACATTCCCTTCACTTCTCCCTCACTGCTCCCTGGCTTTCCCCTGACTTCCCTTTGACTTCTTTTCCCCCACACTTCCTCTTCACTTCCCCCTCACTTCCCCATCTCTTTCCTATCACTCCCCCATCACTTCCCTCTCACTATCCTCTCCCTTCCTCCTTCTCCTCAATTCCTCCATTTCCTCCCTCCTTTTCTTCCCTCCTTTCCCTCCCTCTCCCTAACTGTAAATTTCAAGTCGCTAGCTTCAAAAACTAAAGATCTTTGTATAGAATATTTCATCCGTAATTTCACCCCTCTAAATCCACCCCTGTTAAAATAAAATTATAAGGATATTTTTTATTTAAATTGAAGTATTCCAAAACAAAATTACAAAACTGTCAGTTAAAAAATGAAGAAGATTCATACAATCGATTTCATCCATTTTCACACACTTAGGAATTAAATTTTAAAAAACACTATTTTAGTACAACCTTTAGACATTTAGACAAACACACCCTCCAAATTTCAAGTCACTACGACCAGCAGTTTAGGCTGTGCGTTGTCTGTTAGTCAGTCAGTCAGTCAGTCAGGACAAAGCCTTATATAATATGTATGGGTGTATGGATGTATGGATTAGACGTATAGCCATCGGGGATCAAAGCATACAGGCTGCTAGGAATGCTAACACGAGATAGAGCCACATAGACTGACCGTGCGAAACACAGCTATTACTTAGATCCACGCCCACAACTTTTAGTTGTCTGACCTTGAGCTTTATTAATTGTCATCGCGAAACAGAGGCTCACTGGAAACTGGGCTCATTTAAAACTAAACGGAAGATTGTTTAGAATGAGAGGAATCCGAAAAATAAAAACGCTATCAGCTATTCCGTAACCTGTTAAAGTCTCTGTTTCTATCAGAAAATGTTCGACGTGATTCTTTAAATTGGCATAACTTTTTTATTTATGAACCGATTGACATGAAACAAACACTAAATGTTAAGTGAAGCTTACCACAATGTATTAGTGAAAACCATATCTAAATCGGATAAGCCCTTTCTGAGATTAGCGTGAACAAACGCACAGACAAACAGACAAACAGACAAAAATTGTAACAATCATTGTTTTGGGTTCTATTTGCGTTAATAAAGGCCCCAGTAATTTTTTTTCTCATATATCTTCCATGTACAGACAGCAATCGGTTACATTTTTATTATATGTATAGATAGATTAAATTAACACTTATGAATGTCAAAATGTCAGCAAATTAACCTACAGCCAGTTTGCTAACGAGGTAAAGCCATGAGAAGAACTGGCAAGAAACTCGGGCCATACTTTTTAATCGCCAGGTGAATAATTCTATGTTGTCTCTTAAGGTGTTATTAAAATTCTAAACTGCTATTACGCTATTATTTACCACAGGGTAAAAGGTAGAAGATATAACCATTGATAACCCCATTTGTACAGGTTGAACTATTTTTAGATTTTCAAAGTCCGGATTTTCTCACAAAGTTTTCTTTCACTATAAGTTATTAAAGTCCAAGGAACTAAGAAGGTATGCGATTTTCGGAAGGACATATTGGTACTTATTTGTCCCGAAAACGTGGCGTGTATATCCTCAAAACGTCCTGAGGCCCTAGCAAGTGGCATAATATAATCTATCGAATAGATTAAAAAATGTATGGCATTGACGTAAGTTAACGACAATGTTGGCGTTAGCTTAAGTCAATGCCATACCTACATTTTTTATCTATTCTATGAATAGAATAGAAATGTATGCCACTTGTCTAAGACCTCAATAGTGTCATCCGAGAAGCTCACCCAATTGTAAAACAAAATCTGATTGTAAGACTTGTTTATTTAGAGCTTTGTAAAAACAAACCGTAATCTACTATGGACTAACGTGTGTTTGTCTTGGCTGTCTTGCAAGTTTTCCAGAACAATATTTATGTGGAAAATTTTCAACGCTCCTAGTATTTACTCTTAAAACTAGCTTCTGGTTCGCACGTGACCGTAGGTACTTTCATGCTTTTTACGACATAGTTACAAATTGTCAGTTTATCTCTACTATTCGTGTGTTTATAAACCTGCTGGAAGAAATACACTAAACGATATTAAAAATCTTTTGAAAATACTTCGTGTAGTTTAGAAATAAAATTATTTTTAGAAAAAAAATGAAAACCGACTTCAAAAACTTTCTCCCTTCTTCCCTCCTTCCCCCTCCCCCTACCTCCCCTCTCCTTTCCCCGTTATTTCACTCTTTCCCTGACTTCTCCCTCATTTCCCCCTTGCTTACCCCTCACTTACATCTCCCTTCCCCTACCTTGCCCCATACTTCCCACTCACTTCCTTCTCATCTTTCTCTCATTTTTCCCTCAATTCCCCCTCACTTCCTCCGCACCCCTCACTTCTTCTTCCCTACCCCTCACTTCTCTATCACCCTCCCTCCCTTTCCCCTCTTTTCAATTTTCAAGTCGCTAACTTCAAAATAATAATATTTCATCCCTAATTCTGCTCCTTTAAATCCACCCCAATTAAAAAAAATTAGAAGTATTCCAAAACAAAATTTCAAAACTATGAAGAAGTTTCACACAATCGTTCTCATCCCTTATCAGACCACCCTTAACATTTAGGGGGATGAAAAATAGATGTTGTCCGATTCTCAACCCTAGCCGATATGCATACAAAATTTCACGAAAATCGGTCGAGCCGTTTCGGAGGAGTTCAATAACGTACACCGTGAAACGAGAATTTTATATATTAGATGGGTAGACCTACTAAACGTGCTGCGCAAATGAGACAGTGCCGTGCCTTTTGAAAGAAAATAGAGACGAGAGATAAGATTGTAAATAGAGATATAAAGTCCTTGTCAACACTTTTGCTGATCGCTAAACCCTGAATCCCGTCAGCTAACAATGATTTATAATAATTCCGATAAACAATTTTAAATAGATGCATAACATTTAGGTTTAAGTTGTATCTCTAGTCTCAACGTGTAGTAGTCATAAATTTGTATAAAACACAAATCAAAACAAAAAAGTGATGATCTACCAACAATGAAGAATCATCCAAAATCATAATTTAACTGACCGAGCAATCGCTTAACAGATATACAAAAAATAAACAGTGGTGCTGTAAAGGCAGGCCGTTGCTGTTGTTATTTCTCACGACCATAAGAGCTCTAACTTGGCTATAACGACTACCAAATTATATTGATAACCATAGTCTCCTGCTTCTAAAGAATCAAGACGCTGAAAATGAAATGGTCACCCATCCAGGGCTAATTCAATTCTAACAAAAAATGACTTTTGAAAATCCCTTCGCACTTGTAGCATGGACATGTCAATGTCAGAAAATTCGTCGCAAAAGACATCGACGTGTTGCTTTACACGTATTCACTCCTTGCATACGTTTTGTTACAAAATATAAAATTGAAGCCAAACCACTAAACCATTATTTATAAAAGAACATGGGACCCGATTTCAGAGTTTACCCTTTCAAATAAAAGAAGAATTTTCTAAACTGGTTTATAAATGACCAAGTTCTGTTGTAACAAACATACAATGACTGAACCATTTCTTATAATAAAAAAATGGGACCAATTTCAGAGTATACCCTTTCAAATAAAAAAAGAATTTTTCAAATCGGATCATAAATGACCGAGATATGAGGTAACAAACATACAAAAAAAAAAAAACATACGACCCGAATTGATAACCTCCTCCTTTTTGAAGTCGGTTAAAAAATGACTAAGAAACAGTTAAAATGATTAAAAAAAAGAGTGTGTGTACTCACGTAAGAAGTTATACTTCTTTAGCGTAACAATCCAAAAATACCAAATAATAACACAACGCATACATACATAACAGTTAACCTCAAATCTATAAATGCACTTAAAACAGTATATTAAAACCACATTTACCACTAATATTCAAGATAAATATTTTTACTGATAAATGATCAATAAAAAATATCTATCACCGTCATAGATATAATTGAATTGATATAAACGCCAATATATTTTTTATTTATTCACACTGAGATTATTTATACTTATACGACACACAAAGGTTCGCAACTAACTTCAGGGTGTAAAAGGTTAGCAACAAACTTCAGGGTGTTGCTTTTTTCTGTTGGTGTGCGCGCATATCGTAAAAATTCACTCTCATCATTTTTCCAATCGCGCCAAAAGAAGTATAACTTCAGAAATATATTCAATTATTAATCAAGTGGTATTATACTATTTGAAGATAATAGATAGGGTAATAAGGGTTGCGTACAAATTTGTAGTCAATATCTATCTATACTAATAAATAAAATGGAAGAGTTTGTTTGTTTGATCGCGCTAGTCTCTGGAAATACCAGTCAAATTTAATTAATTCTTTTTGCGTTTGATAGTCCAGTTCCTTAGGACGATTTCATGGTATAAAACATCATCCTAGGGACAGGAGTAGAACAGTAAACAAGTATGTAACTTAACTCAGGTGAAATTGCGCTGCAGAAAGCTGACAAAATTAAAATAAGAACATGAAGGGCCATATTTCTTTTGATCACGTTGAGTATGATTTTTTTGCAGCATCAAGAGGTGGAAGGCAAGAGTATCCCATATAAATGTCAGCTCTCCACGTGTTACTCAGAAAACGATCTTGACAAATCACTAGATTATTGCAGTTTTACTTACAAAAATTCGTAAAATGATTTTCAAAAGTTAGGAAAATCAGTGTCATAATAATGTCTACCTATCATCTAATCAAAACTATTTAAAACAAAAGTATATCCTTCAAGGAACACTAAACCACAGATTAATTATTTAAAAAATACAACAAATTCGTCACTAATATTTTACGCAAAATATTTAGATTAATTGGCATAAAATTATCTACATCACTAATATTTAAATAATTCGACGTATTAAAAAAAAATCAACAAACTTCTCAATTTGAAATCACCAATGCCAAATTCGAATGTTCAAATACGATACGATGTGTATTCGCCCGCGGCTTGCATTAGACTGAATTCGTATTTGACTTATAAACTATTTTTACAAATACTTCGTAGACCGGGAGCCGCGCTATTTGTGTTTTTGTTTTATGAATCGTAAATTATATTTGAATTATGGAATTGTGCTTTATTAAATTTGATTATGGCTACCTCCAATACCTACACGTATATATAAAATAAAATAGCAACTATTGTGAAGCTTCATTTTTATTACAAAAGTAGAAAATGTAGAGGGATGGAGCGAGAAATGGTAGACTTTTGCCTAGTCATAATATAAAATAAAAGTAATAGTTTTACTTTTAGTTTAAAAAAAGATTAAATCGTAAAAATAATTGAATTCCAAACAATTTAAGAAAATATAAGGTATAATAAGCTTTATTTTCGTTCTAAATAAGAAGCATATCCTTACTAATATTATAAATGTGAAAGTAACGGCTGTTGTTCCTCTGTCTGTTACGCTTTCACGCCTAACGACTAAACCGATTTTGATGGAATTTGGTACAGTAATAAATTTAACCTTGGAGAACAACTTAGCTTATCTTCTATTGCGAAAAAATGGCTTAAAAGAGTTGAAATAGGGGATGAAAGTTTGTATGAAAAATCGTCAATGTAAACAGAGATACTACCAACATTCACGCGGGCAGAGCTGCGGGAAATAGCTAGTATGATATAAGTTTGTTAATAAAAGCATTAAGAAAAATATCACTCCTATTTTCCGTCAAAATCGTCGCGGGAAGATTGCCAAGTCGGTTGTGTGAGAGTAGGGATATTAAAATTAATATACCAAATTTAATAAAGTTTTGAATATGAGCTCTAGTGAACTCATAACATTTTTCCTTTGGAAACATTTTTTAGTTATACAATAAAAAAAAAGAGAAACAGCAAAAATTTCAATTATAATTATGCAAGAAAATTTTGCGAGATAGTGTAATAAACAAATTTTACTTATTTTTTTCAAATAAGAAAAACTAAGCACAGACAGAAAGTAATACTAAGATATCAAATATTTTTATTTCTTGATGATGTTGGCCGATGCAGAATATTAGCTGCTATAGGTAGTATAACATACAATACCTAGGTATATAAAACTATAACCTGCCATGCCGGATCCTCGACCATTATTGAACATAAAAAATATACACAACTACTTTACTTATAATTTTGTTGTATGTTAGAAACAGCGCAATATCTTCAGCAAAAATTATAGCACCAAAACTTTTTTTATCTCTAATTGACTTTACGAGAATACACTACGGATCTAAATCATCCAACAATTACATTCGTATTGCTACCATCTGCTTGTTTTATGGGTGAAATCCACAGTTTACACATCATAAAGTCTAAGGAGTTTATTCTAAAGCTTTAGAATACCGTCACAAGTAAATAAATTACTTGGATCTAGGACAATACATTGCTATGCTAATATTAGGCGTCAAATCGAACTCGGAAGTTCTGATGCAATAAATTTGGTAGACCGAGTTTTTTTGACTGACAAAATGACTCTCCTCTGATGGAATAGATGAAGTTCAGAATAGTCACCTAAACCAGATACATAATATGACTTAACTTATATTTTAATATATTTAATTATGCTTTAAAATATAAAAATTATATTAGTGTTGGAGATAGATATTGTAAATCTAGCTACCGTTGACAATATTTTTCTTACCTAAAAATGCAACAGTCACTTGTTCTTAAAATTTTGATCCCGGGCTTTTAAATAGGATCAAAATCATAATCATAAAGCTACTATAGTGTACCACCTTGTTTCCAATTTGACATAAATATAGTATTCGTGACTATAGCAAGTTGTATATTAGTAATATCGTAAATATATAAATGACTATTACAATATTTCCTTATCTGTCTTAATAAACAGATGTTTTGAAAAAATTTAAGTGTAGTGAGCAATTATATTTAATAATTAAATTAGGTATGCTTCGTTTCGTCCTATATACTTATTTCATGCATGTTTCAAGCATGTTAGGTGTTATTGTAGTATTAATAAAAATTTTATCAAAATATATAAACATAAAGCATGTATGTAATAAAAAAAAATAACAAGAAATTTACGAATTCGCTACAATACAACCACTCACTGAATCACATTCATAGAATAAAATAATAAATAATTAATTTTAATATCCCAACTCCCGCGCAACCGACTTGGCAATCTTCCCGCGACAATTTCGACGGCTGGAAAAAGAAGTGCTATTTTTCTTAATCCTATCGTTAACAAACGTACATCATCTTTTGGTTTAATATAGCACAGACATTAATATTGTGCCTTGTAACTATTTTTAAACAATTTATTGTTTGGACTTTTTTTTATAAAACTTTTCAAATGTAGGCGTGGAGTAATTGTAATTGCATTTTATTACTCAATTTCTTGTGGTTTTCTTTTAATTTTTTTATCTATTTAATGGTCGCAATCATTTGTTTACTGTTTAATGGGTTTTTCAATTTTTTTGTTAGAGAGTATTAATATATTACAAAACAGTAGAACAACTACATTAATTTTGTCATTGAAGATAAATTTTATAGTACGAGGTCTAATTCGATTTTTTTAATATTCGTAGTGCAGTGGTAGGTGCCTGCGATTACTGTAGGTACTAAACTTGTGTGTTGTATTGATAAATATTTGGGAATTGTCTTTGCAAAATACCTTTTTTTTCCTTTGTACGACTTATGTCTAAAAAGAAAAACGTCCATTAATGCAAAAATAGTCCGATCACAAATTTGATCAGCTCTAAAAATGTATTATTGTCGGTAGTAGATCCACGCTGGTTTCAGCATGAATGGGCCGGATCATCCAGGGAAGTACTATCGACGTAAGAGTAGTAGTATTCGTTCTACTCCTTCCCTCACCCCCCTTATTCCCTTCCCATAACCCATTCCCAGCCGCCATAGTGCAGGCCACCATACCAGCAGTTTAAGACGATGGCTTTTGGTATGGTGGCCACCACTTCTGGATTCCACTGACTGCTTACCAACAGGCGGGGTAAGCTAATATATTAAAAAAAATGTTCATGTGTCATTCCAGAGTATGAAATAGCAAAAGGCAATAAACTCGCCTTCTGTGCCATGAGGTGGGTTTCAGGGTAGTCAGAACAAAAGTGAGTATTATTTACCTTTAACTCTTCGTCGGCAAGGCGTAATGCTTTTTCATATTATGTTTATATAACAATTTACATTCAAAACCCAAGTTTGATTTAAATTTCTGCCAACTCAATGAATCAATAACGGTTGTAAGTCAGCTCCATTACCGAACGAGAGTGTTGAGTGTGAAGCACATACGAGTAATTGCTGCGAATAATTTGTGCAAATTAGCGGCAAGGGCCAGTTACATCGACGTACAGTTAATAGACATCAAGTGTGTGTCAATTCGAACGTTTTGAACTTTATTTGGGATAGTTGTGTTCTAATTTTGTTGTAAATGGTCTAGGAAAGAAAATTTTCTGTATTAGTATTTAGTTTTTTTTTGACTACCACTAAAGGCTTCTCCTTTTATGAGGATTCCAATTCGTAATATGCTAATGTCTTTTTACGTTCTATCATTCAATAAATAAAGTAATCTATACTATTATCTACCTATACTAATACATAAAGCGGAGGAGCTTGTTTGTCTGTTTGAACGCGCTAATCTCTGGAACTACCAGTAGGATTTGAAGCCCAGTTCTTGAGGAAGGTTACAGGCTATGTAACATCACGCTACTGGTGACGGGAGCAGAGCAGTAAGCAAAGACGCGGGTGAAACTGTGCCGCAGAAAGCTAGTAGGTATATCTATAAAAAATAATCAAAATAATATTTTAGCTACATCATTTTGACTGCACCGTTGGTCTAGTGGTTAGTGTAACTGACTGCGACGCCGGGTGTCGTGGGTTCGATTCCCGCGGAAGGCAAATATTTGTGTGATGAACATTTGTATTTGTCTTTAGTCTGGGTGTTTCCTATGTATTATAAGTATGTATTTACAAAAAAAAAGTATGTATATGTATTATATTTCAGTTATCTAGTACCCATAACACAAGCTCTGCTTAGCTTGGGACTAGACGACAGTGTGTGATAGTGTCCACATATTATTATTATTATTATTATATTATCATCGTCAAATCAGCCGAAAGATGTTCACTGCTGGGCATAGACCTTTCCCAAGTATGATATCACTTTGATTGATTGTGAACCGTCCTTACCGGTTATCAGGTCGTCGACCTACCTTTATAAAAGCTTTACTATAAAAACTATATACCTAGTATTTACTAAAAGTATAGCTCATGCATGATATGTCGGCATTGGCGTGGAAAAACATGACTCTGATATTCTGATTGTATATGTATGAGGCATTATGTCATACATACAACTAACATCAATACCAAAAAAAACACTACAAAAATATGAAAACATTTATTGTTTGTCAAGCATAACACAAATACTAATTGTGATCAACTTATTACTGGAGCAAGCTTGAAGGGTCATGTTCTTATGTATTATTATTACATGCACTGTGTTAATATTGAAGTGTCTCACTGTTGACTTTGTCATTTAATTGTTTATGCGTATAATTAATCTAGTATTGATGAACCGAACATAACATCATGCGATGTTTTCTGAAGGGTAGTTAGATGTGTATAACATACACGTTTTGACAGGTTTGCTGGGTTTAATGATAAGGACAAAGCGATTGTCATTGTTGATTGCCATTTACTAAACACAAATTATTACTACTTTTTTTTGGGACCATAAAATCCCAAAATAATATGGCGATTTGTGGGCGGTTAAACGCCTACCCTTTTCAGGATAAAAGGCGTGAATCTAAGGTAAAATGTATTTATAGATTTTTACTATTATACTTTACTTAGCTACTTTAATTCTTTATGTTTGCAAAATATAATAATGTACAAAAGCGATCTTAACTCAATAATGAGTTTTCTACCAGCAAACCCAGAGTGTAGAGGAAAAATACTAGATTTTTCCTCAAATTATGTTTTAAAAAAAATAATTGTACCGATCTATTTTCACAATTTCTTACGTTATAACAACCCATGGTCAAACAAAGGTATTGTTTAATTGTATATTAAGTAAATTAGTCACGCAGTGATTTAACATAATACTATACTTAAATCAAATATAAAACACAAACATCAAAGAAATGGGGGCCTATAATGTTAGTAAATTCAAGCTAGCAAGCTTGTAGAATACACTGAAAGGCCAAACACGCAACACTGCTTAATTTAGAAGTAATATTTAATTTAGATCATACTGATACAGCTTTCATCATCTCACTGTTGAACAAAGGCTTTCACGACCTTCATACTCTTCGTCGACAGCCACTGCAGACCTAAGTTCTTTGCTTCTTTTCTTTTCTTCTAGCCTACTCATGAGAGAAACTGACAAGAAACTCTTCGTCTTTTTATCGAGTTGTTAGGGGTCAAACTAGTGTGTGGATTTATTCACATCGCCCTTAATCCTATTAATATTATAAACGTGAAAGTTTATGTGTGTGTGTTTGTTAACACTAAATGGCTGAACCAATTTCGATAAAAATGAAATTGGTATTTAGATAGATTCGGTGCATAGGCTACCTTATCCCGAAAATCGGTCTGGTTTCCGAGGGATACAACAAAAGATATTTTACGCGCGGGCCGAAGCCGTGGGATGCAGCTAGTTTATTATAGGGGCATCTGACTTGACCTAACGGCTGGTATCAACATGGTTACAGTCGAAACCAACTTTTAAATAAACAAAAAGATTTCTTTTATAAAATTAAGATAAATAAACTTATTTTTGTCTGTAAAGTTTTAAAGTCATCATAACCGTTGTACTATTTTTCTGTGCCTACAAACAAACGAGCTAACGTTCTGCCTACGTAAATGCTAACGTCTCTGGTTGATGTCTGGAATACCAGGAACCAATTTAAAACCGAGTACAAAATACCACATCTGGTAGTTTTTTTTAAAAGAATTACATTTTATCACGACGATAATGCAAAAATTAAAGTTTGGAATACTATACCAGCGCATGTGCTCCCATTTTAATACTGGGTCGTGAAAAAGCATACTTACCAGCAGTTTCAGACTGATGGCTCTTGGAATAGTGCCTACCAATTCTGGATTTCACTGACTGCTTACCATCAAGCAGAGTGGAGTCAATTTAGTAGGCTTATATGAAAAAAATTCTTAACAGCAACAACTATTTTAGGGTCAAACAATAGTACACAAATACAATGTGTACTTTTACAGTACACAGTTTGTGTAACAGTACACAGCTTTTGTGTACAATGCATACAGGTTGAAAGCTAATGTACTATGCCAAACAAATAGCTGAAAGTTTGCATTGCAAAATGTATTTTCCTTCAATGTGTTTGCATTGATATCAAGTTATAACAAATGTTATCTACATATTTGTGTTCGATCAAGTGAAAGAGAAATATTAGCTTTAGTGTACTTGAAAGAAGGAACAGTAGATATTTTTAAGCATTAAATCTTAGTGTTACACAATCACTGACTAGCCCCCAGTTTCTAAAAGGCTGATCAACAAAAAATTTAATAATAATCTGTTAAATCTCACGTGAAGTACCAATTGGATTGCAGCATGAATAATTAGTTTAATTTGATCTAGTTAGTAACTAATTAGATAAAATTGAACTAATTATCCATGCTTTTTGCATGCTTTCACGTCCTTTACAGGAGATTTAACAGGTGATTAGTTAATTTTTCGTTGATCAGCCTTTCAGAAACTGGGGGTGTAAGTGTTATAGAGACAGATAATGTAACTAAAATAATACCAGAAAATTTGTAACTTAAATGTAGTTTTTTTTTAATACTTGAAGCAGCAAATAAGCATACACAATCTGATGTTTTCTTTTTTATACGACTTTGGTGACAAACAAGCATACGGTCCACCTGATGGTGAGTGGCAACAGTAACCTACAGAGATGGTTGTGTTTACCAAGCATTACGAAAGTAATAATCCTTAAACACAACCAAATCGTTGCCGACCACGGGGAAGGGGATGAGGAAGGAAAAGGGAAAATACCGACGGTAAGCGGTAACCGCAACCTATAGACATGGCTATGTTTTTAATACATTGTAAATATAATGTTCATAAAACACAACCAAGCCGTTACCGACCATGTAGAGAAAAGGGAATGAGGAAGGAAAGGGGAAGTGAAGAGGACCAAGGAGGTAATTGAGCTACCGGCGCTAAATTTCACTTTAATAATAATAATATAATATCTTAACATCTATACGCCATCTAGAGCCAAAGTAAGCATATTAAAGCTTGTGTTATGAGTTCTAGAATGCGGATATACATACTTAAATACTTTTGTTTTATAAATACATACATATATTATACATAAAAACGCCCAGACCAATACAAATAGACACGTTCATGCACACTAATATTTGCACTGAGTGGGAATCGAACCCGCGACCTTTGCTTAGTCCGTACACAGTGCCATCGAACAACAGAGGCAGTCATGAAGTTTATTCTCTTGCCAAGTGTAATGAGTGTGGCAAAGTTCTCCTTTTAGAAGTAGCTTATGGTCAACTGTGGACGTTTGCTGAGTTAATAAGTATTATTTAGTAGATAGGTAGCAGACCTACAAAAGAAGCAAAAATAAAATCGTTTTATTATACTACTAGCTGCAACCCACGGCTACGCCCGCGCGTAAAATATTATTTATTATTTCCCTCGGGAACCAGACCGATTTTCTGGATAAAAAGTATGCCTATGTCCGTCTCCGGCACCGTATCTATCTACATGCCAATTTTCATCGAATTCGGTTTAGCCGTTTAGGCGCTAAGTGGTAACAAACACACACACATACACACACAAACATTCTCATTAATAATATAATAATAGGATAATAGGATTAGAGTTGGACATTTTTATTTCTTTACTATGTTTTAATTTACAAGAATATATGTATGACACGGAGGAGGGCCTTTGCCCAGCAGTGGGATGATTTAGGTTAACAGTAACTACGTTTCATTCCAAAGATGTCGGCTGCTGAACATAAACACTAAACACATAAATTTACTAAAATGTATTGTTACGTGTCAGGATGGGGTTCGACGTAAAATGCCAGTTACGCGTTAATGAGTTTATTCAAGACTCGCACAATACACTAACAATAACAAAAAAAAGCAATAAACACTTATACTGCACTATAACGCTTCGTATATCGCTCTTCGTAAACTTCTGTATCACTTAGATGTTCACTCTAGATCGCTGTATTCACAACTGAACGAAGTGCCGACGTTCAAATCCTATATTAAAGTCATTCAATAGATTTCTAGAACCTTCCTGTCATTACTACAAAGTTGCCGATAAATCTCGATAACAAAACAATGAGTGTAGGTACTTGGCTGCGACGTGTAGGTATGCCTACCGCCGATGAGCTATTGTTATACGTGTAGGTAGGTACTTGCGAACATTCTAGCGTCGGTATTCGTCGTATACGTGTAGGTAGGTACTTGCGAATGTTCTAGCGTAGGTAATCGTCGTAACAGAATTTAAGGAACTAGCTTTCCGCAGCGCCGTTGCGCCGCGTCTTTGCTTACTGCTCTGCTCCCGTCGCCAGTAGCGTGATGTTATATAGCCTACAACCTTCCTGCAGAACTGGGCTATCATAAGCAAAAAGAATTATTCAAATCCTACTGGTAGTTTAAGAGATTAGCGCGTTTAAACAAACAAACTCTACCGCTTATATAATAGTATAGATTATTGCTTTGCTCACTTAGTTTTACTAAAAAGTATTTAATGAATATTTATTATTACGTTTATTTAGTTACTTTTGGCACATAAGAACCTTTTTGATTTAGTGTTAGTACTAAACATTGTAGATATACCTAATTGATTCGCCACATTCCCGCAAAACAAAATTATTACGAAAGGTTAAGCTAAATTGTTTATTCTAAAAGCAGATAAATCTATACATATAATAAAAATGTAACCGATCGCTGTCTGTACATGGAAGATATATGAGAAAAAATACTATTGGGACCTATATCAACGCAAATAGAACCCAAAACAATGATTTTTAAAATTTTTGTCTGTTTGTCTGTTTGTCTGTTTGTCTGTTTGTCTGTGCGTTTGTGCACGCTAATCTCAGAAACGGCTTATCCGATTTAAATATGGTTTTCACTAATATATTGTGGTAAGCTTCACTTAACATTTAGTGTTTGTTTCATGTCAATCGGTTCATAAATAAAAAAGTTATGCCAATTTAAAGAATCACATCGAACATTCGTTAATTTACTACGAAATCTTATAGAAGCAGATATTTTAACAGGTTGCGGAATAGCTGATAGTGTTTTTATTCCTCGGATTCCTGTCATTCTAAACAGTCTTTCATTTAGTTTTAAACGAGTCCAGTTTCCAGTGAGCCTATGTTTTGCGATGACTAATTAAAGTAATTAATTAATTAAGTAATTAAAGTAAAGGTAAGACACTAAAAGTTGTGGGTGTGGATCTAAGTATTAGCTGTTTTTCGGTCAGCTTTATGTGGCTCTATCACGTGTTAGCATTACTAGCAGCCTGTATGCTTTGATCCCTGATGGCTATACGTCTAATCCATACATCCATACATATTATAAAAGGCTTTGTCCTGACTGACTGACTGACTGACAGACAACGTAAAGCCTAAACCGCTGGTCGTAGCGACTTAAAATTTGGAGGGTGTGTTTGTCTTAATGTCTAGAAGTGTACAAAGAAAGGGTTATTAAAAATTCCACCCTTAAGTGTATGAAAAGGGATGAAATCGATTGTATGAAACGTCTTCATTTTTTAAGTTACAGCTTTGAAATTTTGTTTTGGAATACTTTTATTTAAATAAAAAATACGCTCATATTTTTTTTTTACTGGGGTGGATTTATAGGAGTGAAATAAGAGATGAAATATTGTATGGAAAAATCTTTGATTTTGAAGTTGGCGACTTGAAATTTGGAGGGAGGGGGAAGGGAGGGGGAGGAAGAGGAAAGGAAGGGAGAAGTGAGGGGAAAGTGCGGTGGTAGTGAGGGAGAAGTCAGGGGAAAGGGAGGGGAAAGTCAGGGGGAAATCGACTGCCTCTGTATTTCGGTGGTACTGTGTATGGACTGTGAGGTCGCGGGTTCGATTCCCGCTCAGTGCAAATATTTGTAGCATGAACATGTCTATTTGCATTGGTCTGGGAGTTTATATGTATAATCTATCTATACATATAATAAAAAATATAATAAAAATGTAACCGGTCGCTGTCTGTACATTGAAGATATTTTTTAAAAACATTATAGCGTTTTTATTCCTCGGATTCCTCTCATTCCAAACAATTTCCCGTTTAGTTTTAAACAAGTTCAGTTTCCAATGAGTCTATGTTTCGCGATGACAATTAATAAAGCCTAGACACTAAATGTTGTCAGTTTGGATCTAAATATTGGCTGTTTTTTGGTCAGCTTTATGTGGATTTGTCACTTTTGTTGATTTGTGTGTAAGTAATCCTAGCAGCCTGTATGGCTTTGATCCCCGATGGCTATACGTCTAATATCGTATATAGAGAAGCTTTTACTGTAAAGATTTTTCTTATTCACCTAAACGAAGATGTTTATAATTCAAAACAAACCAAAAGATATATCCAAAAAATGCTGCCCAAAATCACTATTCCACGCGGACGAAGTCGCGGGCACAGCTAGTGTATACATATCTCTTCGCTAGACGTTATTATACATTGAACGAAATATACATATATGAAACTAGCTGTCGAACGCAACTTCGCTTGTGGACTTAAAATATTTTTTATTAATTATAGGCAATATCTTATTCTGACGTATGGTTACATCATTGTAAAGTTTTATTAAAATCCATTCAGTAGTTTTTGTGTGAAGGAGTAACAAATATCCATACAAACATTCGCCTTTATAATATTACTAGCTTTCTGCGGCTCGTTTTCACCCGCGTCTTTGCTTACTGCTCTGCTCCCGTCACCAGTAGCGTAATGTTACATAACCTATATCCTTCCTCGATAACTGGACTATCATACTCAAAAAATAAATTCTAATCAGACTGGTACTTCTAGAGGTTAGCGCGTTCAAACAAACAAACAAAGTCTTCCGCTTTATATAGTAGTACTTATAGATTAAAATAATTCTTATTTTACATATTTCTATGCCAACTGTGCACTCATTAGCGAGTCAAGCTTATAATAAAATATGTTTGTAGATATTTTCGTGAAAAGCGAATGGATTCGCTTGTCAGCAATGTGTGAGAAATATAAACGATGTGACTGTCAACACTTACTTGTAGTTTCTGAGATAATAGTCTTAGGTGTATAGAGTACGTTTGTTATTCTTGCGGCTTTCGAAGACTTCAATTTTAGAATATAAAAATTTGCTAAAGTATTTCAATAATTAAAAAAAAAATTTTTAATTATTTTCAATTGGCTAAAGTATTTCATTATTTGTGTTGGGTATGGTTGGATATAATAAGCTGGGAGTTAGAAGAGACTTAGCACTCACCCCCAACGGGGTTCTCGCCTTGTCACGGCGGGGGGGCTTAGTAGCCGTGGTTACCAAGGACCACGGTGAACCAAGAGGAACCCCAAGGAGGCGCCGCTCCTCTGGGCTTTGCCGTTAAGCCCACGATGGAGCGGCTCTGGTGGGCTGCAGTGTTGCTTCGGCGACACTGCGGCTGAGGAGTGGCGGGGCCGCGGCGGGAGAGGAGTGCCGATATAACGGTGCGCCACTCTCCCTACCTTCCGCGGCCTCGGCGGGGCCGCAACCGCCAGATTGCGGACGCGGTGGGGCCGCAGGGGAAGAGGAGTGTCGGTATTGCGATGCGCCGTTCTCCCTATCCTCTGCGGCCGAGTTGGCCTGCGGGTGGCGATCGGGCAGTGGCCGCCCGAACAGCACGGGCCCGAGACGGCAGTGCGCGTGTTCCGCACGCGCCTCTCGAAGGATGGAGGGCTAGGCCCCTAAATCGGACGGGGCCCGCTCGCGGTGAGCGGGCCATGACCCGTCGGGGTCGCGGATGAATGCGCAAGCGACTCCCGTGACCCCGACACTCTGGCCGTCTGTAGGAACACCGTGGGTTTTAGTCGGTATGCTGGCCGCGCTTTGAGTGCGGTCGGAGAGTCCGACATAACCCCGCCTTGCCCGGGCGGGTGCGTATACGTAATGCATTTCCAAAAAAAAAAAAAAAAACTTAGCACTAGCTTTATATATATTTTAAATTATATAACTTGTTAGGGCTTGTTGGTTTGTGTGTACCGGATAGATATGAATGGCGGCGACGCTAGCCGACGCTGCTGGCGGTGCCGCGCGCGCGCATCAACCTACTGAGCGAAGCGCCGCTATCGCTCGCACTGCGCACTCTTAACCTGGTAGCAATCGTACAGACTTTTTTTGTTGTGCACAGAGTGAATTCATCCAAGACTACTTTGTACATAATATGTTGTGTAAATTGATAATCAGTATGTTACTCTATTGCATTAGGTAAGGTAACGTAAAAATAGATATAAATCATCATAATAACGGCCGTTTATTATCCCACTCCAGTAAAAGGCCTCTTCTCATATAGATGCGATTTCTGATGACTTTTTTTTTTATATTAGCCTACCAAAGTGACTCCACCCCGCCTGATGTTAAGAAGTCAGTGGAATCCAGAAGTGGTGGCCACCATACCAAAAGCCATAGTCTTAAACTGCTGGTATGGTGGCCTCCACTATGGCGGCTGGGAATGGGATTAGGGGAAGGGAATGAAGGAGGTAAGGAAAGGGGAAAGGGGGAAAATTGGGCCTCCGGCGCTCTCACTCACCGAGCGAAATGCAGTAGTACGGATACTATTATTCTTACGTCGATCTTTATGAGACGGTAGTACTTCCTCGGACGATCCGGCCCATTCATGCTGAAACCAGCGTGGATCTACTACCGTAAGTTTTATAAAAAATGGTTAGAAACTTTCTGGTTAGGTTCATGTTTATCTAACCACAGGACATCCATTGATTGGACGTTGGCCTTCTCCGAGTATCAGCACATTGACCTATGAACTGTCTTGATCCGTCGGTTGCTGGCTACTAGCCTGCCCACATTGCGTCATTCGTTTTATGGTCACCACTGCAAACATTTCTTGTGTTATAGAAACAAAAGTTTAACAATTACTAATAAAACCAAGAGGAATAACTATTCATTGTTTGTTCTACTATGTTTAAAACTAACAGAAAAAGAAAGAGACAAAACATTGAGTGGCAATTATTTTACGCATTTATATCGACCCGACACACCTTGCGTCATATATGATGTACTCAGTAAACAAATATAAATATCGATGTTATTTATTTGTAACTAACACTGTGTTGCTGAATCCTTCCAAATTTATAATATACAGTGTAATCTTTCGACTATCATTTCATATAAGTAGTTACCTATTAATATTTAGACAATGCGCTCTCCTTAAAAGAACTTAAACTGATTAATTATAATTGGTGGTAATATTTTGATTCTTTGGTTGCGTTAAGTATTAAAATTGTAACTCATACCAAAATTTAAAATTTTTTTTCATAGCCTACCAAAGTGACTCCACCCCGCCTGATGGTAAGCAGTCAGTGGAATCCAGAAGTTGTGGCCACTATACCAAAAGCCTTCGTCTTAAACCGCTGGTATGGCTTTTCATAGATCATTATCTCCACTATGGCGGCTGGGAATGGGATTAGGGGAAGGGAATGAGGGAGGTGAGGAAAGAGGAAAGGGGAGAAATTGGGCCTCCGGCGCTTCGGCGAACGAAACGCAGTAATACGGATACGACTACTCTTACATCGATCTTCTATGAGAGGGTAGTACCTCCCCGGACAATCCGGCACATTCATGCTGAAACCAGCGTGGATCTACTACCGTAATTATCTGGCGATTGAAAAGGGTCGCGTGAGTTTCTTGCCAGTTCTTTTCACGATTCTACCTCGTCAGCGAACTGGCTGTAGGTCAATTTGCTGACTTTTTTTTTGTAGTTTTGGCATTCGTAAGCATCATACTTTATGATCCAAATGAAATAAATGCTTTGACATAGTATCATGTAGCAATAACCTTAATAGTCTCTGCTTACCCCATCAATGGGAGACAGGCGTGAAGTTATGTATATATGTATGTATGTATGTAATCATTTTATTGGCTATCAACCTTAGAGCATTAAACCAACAGGAGTGGACACGCGCTCTATTTCCCTTGCGCAAAAGTCTGCCACTTTCGGCGGGGGACGGGGTAACGCGAGCAACGCACACTAATTACAATGTTAACTACTAATGCATTTTTAAATCGCGTCGTTATACACGCACACAATAAAATTATTACACACTAGCTTAAACTAAACACACACAATCACATTCACACACAGGGACATCTATTAGTTTACGCTTCCTTAGCATAAAACAGTTAGAGCTTGACTCTGTCGATATTTAGTATCGATGTTTAGGATTTCATATAAGTACGCGAAAGATTTAATTATTTTCATGATTATTATGTTTGCTTATTAAAATGAGCATTATCTTATATTATATAGAACAGTTTTAGGTAATAATAATCTATTATAATTTTAAGGTTTTTTTATATTTAAGCACTTTGAAATAGATGAAAGTAAAGTAAATAGTTCATAAACATGAATTAACTAGAAGTAATTCTGTTGATTCATGTTTATGTCAATATTACAGGAAGAATAAATCAGTGTTTCTAACTAGCACACTTTTTCGTAATTATTATCAAAAAAGCCCGTCATTCGGTCGGGCTAAATTTATTTGTTAAACATTGTTCGACAAACAAATCTGGTTATGCGGTCGGGCTCTCCTACTATGTTTACTAATGTTTATTCAATACTTCCGATCCCTGATAGTACGGAACCCTCGGCGCGCGAGTCCTACTGGCATTTAGCCGTTTTTTTTTGAAGTTATACTTTTTTTGCGCGATTGGGAAAAATGATGAAAGTGAATTTTTACGATGCGCGCGCACACCGACAGAAAAAAGCAACACCCTGAAGTTAGTTGCGAACCTTTTACATACTGAAGTTAGTTGCGGATCTTTGTGTGTCGTATCAGTACAAATAATCTGTGTGAATAAATAAAAAATATATTGGCGTTTATATCAATTCAAATATTTATGTATGTATGCGTTGTATTATTATTTGGTATTTTTGGATTGTTATGCCAAAGAAGTATAACTTCTTACGTGCGTACATGGGTACCCACTCTTTTTTTTTATTTTACTACTGCGCACAAGGATGTATGTTCAATAACCACCACCTGTTGAAATTTGTTCTAGTGTGGATTAAAGGTTGTAATTAATTATTCCGTGTCAATTTTACGTGTATTATTCTTAAGTATGTATGTATATTCAAACCAAATAATACTTTGAATTAATTGTCTGTTGCTATTAAATTTCGTTCCAACTAAGCAGAGCTTGTAATTGGAGGATTTTGTTCTGATTACATAGTAACAAGACACTGACATGAGAATGTATGAGTAGATTTTTATTAGAGAGATATTTCAACTGTTCAGATAACAAAAAAACAACAGAATATATTTCAGAAAGTCTTTATTTAAGTAGGTATAATAAAATACTGAAAAACTGTGCAATTTAAATTAACCTTATAAATCTTGTTTAACTAATCCTAGGTAATGCAATAAGAGGAGGTAGCGCACAGCGAGTTTACTTGCTAAAAACTGAGCTCTCCGCCGCTTGGGGGGTAGGGAGGAGGTAGCAGTGCTGGCAGCACAGAAGGCTTTGTCTTTTAAACTGTTAGTCAGATACTTGTACGCTTAGGAACCCACTTATATGGTTCCTACAATATTGGACCCAAGCGACTCGAGGCGCTGCTTCTTTTGAAAATCTAAAACAAACAAAAAAAAAATAATTTAATACTGGAAAACCAATATCGATATTTGTGATTAAACTGTCTCATCTCTAATTATGTTAAAGTGTGACCAGTTTCTTAAAAATAAATACGCTTATTTTTGTAAGAAATGAGCAATTATCTTTCGGAATAAAGTGCACTAATCTTGTATATTTGGATTTATAATCTCATTTTACTTGTTCATTTAATATTATTTTGTGCATTACTTGGTAAAAAAAGATTGGTTTTAATTAAAAATAAATAAATATGGGAACGGTGACACAATAATGTACATCCAAAATGAAACTTATTAGATATGTCAACAAGGCGAGATATAAAAAAGGAAAGGTTAGTTTTTATGTTAATTCAACTTAAAATATTACCCCAGATTGGAGTATTGATGATAAGCCTGGCAACACTTGTTGATTAGCATTTTATTTGGTTAAATTGCTAATTTAATGCCTTATTTAATAATATTAGAACAAAATAATACTTACAGGTGGAATGTAATATTATCCTTTTGTAGATTTGATGTCGCTGAACGCTTTTTACACCAAAATACACTGCAATTCGGCATTTCTATTGAGACGCTATTACGCATGCACTGATATGTGACTTATGATGCGGAACGCGCGTCAACTAGTTTTATATAACGGGTATGACCGGTGGTCTGGTACCTTTGGCAGAGGGGTACGCCTGTCAGTGGCCTCTCCGGTTGGTTTAATGCTCTAAGCTATCAACACACGTGAAAAATCCTATAATATAATATTCATAATATTATTAACTGGTAATATTTATTTTCCGTAGCTAATAAAATGGCATGACGCCAAACCATGTTTGAGTTTTACTTGAGGTTAGTTCATGTTGCTATTTGAAATAGGAACTAATAGAAATATAAAATATCATCTCTTTTTTCTAAAAGAGATACAATGCCAATATTAACAGTGAACATACCTTACGTACGAGCTTTGACACTCGAAGGTTCTAGGAACTACTAAATCCACTGTCATGGATTTCTATGCTTGTATCCAATAACCAATGTAATTAGAAGTTATAAGGAGGACTTGGAAATAAAAAATACTAGCGTTTATCCCCTATTTCAACCCCGTCAAGCCATATTTTCGCGATGAAAGATAGCCTATGTTGTTACCTAAGGCCTAATCTATTTTTGTAGCAAATTTCATCAAAATCGGTTCAGTCGTTTATGCGTGTAACAGACAGACAGACAGAGTTACTTTAGCATTTAGGATATTAGTATATTAGTGTGTATTACTAGTGTGGAGTACTATATTTCTGAACTCTACATTGTGGTCCAGTTTTTATTCGATGTTAGTTTTGAATAACTTGCAAATGCAGTAATATAATTTGTAAGAAACATTAGTGGTGCACTATTTTACATAAATTTCATTTACTCAGCGATTTTAATTTGTTGATGATTTAAGATCTTTGACAATGTTGCAATATTATAATTTTCGTTCCAGCTCCAATATACATATAATCTTTAACATACAAGGGGGCCTACCACCACTTCATATAGAAGTATTATTTTAACATTGTGTTTTGTCTTTTTCTTTTGTACCATTAAAAAGAAGGATAGAGACAAAGTAAGGTTAGAATAGATTGCTTTATTATACCACTGCAGGAAAAGGCCTCTTCCCATATAGAGAAGGCATGAGCATTAATTGCCACGCGTGCTCAAGACGGACTGGCAATTTCAGATATTCTTAATTAGTCCAGGTTCTCTCACGATATTTTGCTTCACCGAAATGTCAGTAATGTAGACTTCTCTAAAGTACTCATATTATGAGCGTGTTCACTATAATTTGCTATGGCCGCTTTTACTTCTCATTTATTTATTACTTATTTATTATAATTATAACGACAATTATAGTCACTTTCACTAATTACACAATAACACAGGAAATCATAACATACATAAAATAACAACTTTCACTCTGTCGTCTCGCAATACCTCATACATTCAGACAAGATCAACTTCCATTCAAATCAAATCAAAATCAAAAGACGTTTATGTCATATAGGTTAATTAAAATAACCGTTATGAACGTTAAAAATTACAAAAAATCAACCAATTAACCTACAGCCAGTTCGCTGACGTGAGGGTAGGGCCATGAGAACAACTGGCAAGAAACTCAGGCCACTCTTTTTTCATTAGCAAACAGATCCTTCATGACTTACACTGGAGACATGGAACGCGCTACCGTCAAATCATGACGGTTTTCTGATTGCGTTAGTGAGGATACGACCGACGTTACGTCATTATTGGACAACGGGATCATCAGTCGCAAATCTAGTATGGTTTACACATCGTTCTGTATCTTACATTCGTCATAAAGTAAGTCTAATTAAATTTTATTCATGTTATATTCAGCCAAACTTTTCAAAAGTTTCGTACCAAGTTAAGGGATTTCAAACAGTATGGATGTATAAATACCGTACATATTTACATGCATTTAAAACATCAAACGTCACATTTCACTCAACTTACCTTAATACAATTCTCTATGAGATGAAATAAAATTTTTATCATCAACCCAAATACTAGCCGGATGCGAACCCACTGTCTGTTGCGTAAATTACAATTGGACTAATGCCAAATAGGACCGGCTGGACTAGAAGCGTTTTATGGAAACAGTAATTAAACTATAGGTATAAAGCTAGAAGTAGGAACTAGCCGTATTGTCTTGCTAGCGTAGACTGCTCTGTGTATAGCATATACTGTATTGACTGCCTCTGTGGGTCGATGGTACTGTGTACGGACTGCCACGTAAAGGTCACGGATTCGATTCCCGCTTAGTGCAAATTTTTGTTTGCATGAAAATGTCTATTTGCATAGGTCTGGCTGTTTCTATGTATAATATGTATGTATTTACAAAAAAAAAGTATTTACGTATATATATCCGCATTTTACAACCAATAACACAAGCTATAATATATGGTTACTTTGGGTCTAGATAGCGTTTTGTGTAGTTGTTGCGATATTATTATATTACAATGGTGGTGATAGGAAGTTACAATGAAGTAAAATGAAAATGTCGCAGTGGAAGTACGTGTAGCTACTGTTGTAGATAATAATATGAGGTTGTTAATTGGATTTTCACGAAACAAAATCTTGTGTGATCCATATAATTTTGTTCCAAGTCTGAATGTCTATTAATGACAATTGGGTTGTACTTGGTTCAATGGTTGTGAAAGCCATCAGACACTAACAACTTAAACAACACAAAAGAAGGTTCGGTGGGTTCCTTACCCGTGGTCCACCTGACAAGTTCATCTGGGTGGACTACGGAAACTATCATTAAACCCTTGGTACACTTAGGTGGACTATGCATGCACTACCACGGGAAGGTCTCAGGGCTGATTCCAGGTACTGAAAAAGTGAAATTTAATTTTGCTGTCTAAACTCACAGGTATCTGAAAATGAGCCCTCTACGACTTACTCTCTGACAGATGGGATCTTTCTACCCTTTTTGGAGGAAAGAAGGCGTGATACTGTTCTTCATCTTTCAAGTCACATATAACATACGTTCAGCCCAGTAAGTAGTTACGGCAATGTCAACACTAGTGCCATTCTTAAAGTCATTCTCATTGCAATTGCATGGGCAGCTGGAACACTGCAGTAAATGTGCCATAGTGTGGTCGGGGACGCCACATTGTGATAGGTACAGTTTATTTATGTAAAATTAACAAAATATTAGGCTATAACTACTGCGATCGCTACAATTGGCACCAAACCCGATTTATCTTAAAATCTGTAAACATAAATTGCCGATATATCGGTCTGTCAGTGTGAAATCATTGTCGTGACATCGACTAATGAATTACAACTAAATAGAACAGAACTTTTTGTTAGGTACACGAAGTATAACAAGCTATGCAAAGTTACAACAATTAACCCTAGGAAAAAAGCACTTGCTACTATAGGATTACTCTACCATGCCTCGAGTTTGGCCACAAGGAAATAGCATTCCTCGTAGCCAAAACAGTTTGGCGAAATAGTTTGGCCACGAGGAAAAGCCGATTTTTTCTGACTTGACTGCACGCTGAGTATTTTGTACAGTTCGTTTAATATAGGAAGAACATGGATTTAGTTTGTAAACTAAATTTTAACGAGAAGTTATGCTTCTTTTATGATTCAGTCATATTTTCTGTAATGTATTATTAAATAATGATCAATTTTAGAACTTTAAATGTAAATTTGTAATAGCGAAAATACGTTTTTGTATGTGAAAACTCTAATAACATGATGATATTTACTCCATTTCTAATAAATTGTTTCTATTTTTCGTAAAGATTTTATTTATAGCGTTCAGTACAGCACCAACTTATATTTTTAAAAGTCTATTTCAGCTGTTTCCTTTCTAAATAAAATATCACTGACGGGTAGAGGCCGGTTACCCCGATAGACGTCGAGATCAAAGAGTGACGATGATTGGAAATCAACCGACTGTACCTGAGATACTTAATATTGTTTTCATTTAAATTAAGGAAATGGAACAAACGTAGCGAAGCGTAATTGAAGCGTTGTTTCACTGATTTTTAACTTAGACTCTGTCGCAAAAAATATTTTTGTTTGAAAACTGAACAGCGCTTTTAGTGTTTGCTAGAACTATATTCTTTTGATTGAGAAGGTACATTTACAGACTTACAAAATGTTTCACGCAATGTAACATGAAAGGAGCATTTTAAAAGTGTGGACACAGGACGCGCGTGAATCAAGCATGTACGCATCTGTTTGCGGCATGCGCGCGAACATGAAACGAACATCAAGAGTAGCCTCTACCGTAGCGTAGCTGTGTTTTCTTCTATGGCCAAGGTTCTTGCGCAGTTCGTGCGCGTTCCGCAGCACAGACACACACAACCCGTCCACACTGGCGCTCTGGGCTCTGGGAACGCTCCTTTGTGTTCGAAATGGTGTTCGGCGAAAAAAAAATTACGAGTTGAAATGCTCTGTTCGCGCGTGCGCAATGCGTCTACACTATGAGAATTCTGCTACATTGCATGATTATTGCGACAATGTGGACGGCTGCATGTTGCATTTCGTATGTCTGTACGCGGCTTTACGTTACAGATCCGAGCATTCGATTGATGACAGAGGCGAGCCGACCATTACACTGAACAAGTTGATGATACAAAGTGTAATATTTTTAAATTTGGAATGTTACAAGTAAATGTTCGGCAGTCAGGAAGGCGGTTTGTTACAGATGAATGTTCGCGGTGAGGGAGTACCTTTAGAGAGGAAACTTATTTTATTTAGATACGAACATTGAGCTAAAGGAAGAACAACATAAAAATGGACATGCATTGCTATCAGTATGTGTATATTATAATACCTATGTAATATCATGCAAACATGTTCCAAAAACAACCTTATTTTTTGTTTATTCAACAAAAAAATAGCAAAAGATAATTAATTAACTATAAAGCGCTTATTTAAAATTAATTAATTACTCCAAATTAATTTATTATACATAATTTAAAATTACAAACTTCAATGAATGAATTTTGAGTAAGGATAAAACTAATTGGAATTGGTATTACATTTAATTAAAACATGTTAAAATTTAATTTAAAGAATATCTACTTTGAATAAAATCAAAGTCAAATTAATTTTGGTTATACTATCAAACTGCCCCTGCTTTACTCGTGGGTGCTTTTATGCTTTTTATAACATGATTTCAAATTGCGGCAATTCTCTACTATAGTATGCATAATTATATTGACATATTGATATATTGACTGGCCTGTTGGTCTAGTGGTTAGTGACCCTGGCTGCTAAGCTGGAGGTCGTGGGTTCGATTCCCACCCAGGACAAACCTTTGTGTGATGAGCATGATTGTTTGTTCTGTGTCTGGGTGTAATTTATATATAATATGTATGTATTTACAAAAAAAAAAAAGGTATATAAGTAGTATATCAGTTGTTTAGTACCAATAACACAAGCAAATATAATTGCTTAATTTGGGGCTAAATGGCGCTGTGTACATGTGGTAGAATATTATTATTATTATTATTATTATTATTATTATTATTATTATTATTATTATTATTATAGTCTTTCTTTTTTATTTTCTCCCTTTTTGAGGGGACAATACTCTACTCACACGGACCTTAGCCAAGCGTGAGTAGCGGCTAAGTGATTGTGTAAGCTGATGAAATTGATGATGTAGTGAGAAACTTTCTGGTTAATCGACAAGTGTTTAGAATTATGGCTTTTTGGAGTGTATACTGTACATATTGAGGGATCTGTATGATATCAAGACTGCGTTGTAGGCTTTTTGGTATGACTGCTGTTGCGGACAATACTATGGGCACAATATGAATAGTTTCTGCTCGCCACTGGCGTTTCAGTTCTATTGCGAGGTCTTGGTATTTAGTCAGCTTTTCTGCAATAGTAGATTGAAGATTATGGGTATTTGGGACAGCTATGTCAATGAGATGTATAATTTTGTCGATTTTGTCAAGTAGAACGATATCAGGTCTGTTATAGTGGATGGTTTTGTCTGTGATAATAGTTCTGTCCCAGTATATTCTACAAGCATCATTTTCTAGTATGGTATCTGGTTTGTATTTATAATACGGCACCTTCTTTTGTATGAACTTATATTTATGTGCCAAATGTTGGTGTATGATGGAAGCTACCTGATCGTGACGGTGTTTGTAGTCGGTTTGTACTAGAGATCTGCAGGCTGATGTGATGTGTTGTATGGTTTCGGGGTTTGATTGGCATTGTCGACATGTATCTGTGGGTAAATCGCGTCTGTGCATTATGTATTTCTGGTAGTTACGGGTGTCAATGACTTGGTCCTGAATCGCTAGCATAAATCCTTCGGTCTCAGGGAAGAGATCACCACGCTTTAGCCAGGCGTTCGACGCTTGTTTGTCGACGTATGGTAGCTGCAGGTCATGATAATGTCTTCCGTGTAGGGACTTCTGTTGCCATAAAGTCATCTTTTCTTTTACGTCAACAATCCTTTCGTTTCTTTGTGGGTTTCTGTTATGAAGGTTTAATGGTGTAAAGTGTTTATCAGCTAGTGCTATTGTATCGTGTAGTTTAGACCGTTCTGACTGCTGGTAAAAATAGCGTCTAAGAGAGGAAATTTGTTTATTGTGCAAGTTTACAACATCTATTACGCCTCGGCCACCCTCAGCCCTAGAGAGAGTCATCCTTTGCACGCAGGATCTAGGATGATGTTTCCGGTGGTTTGTAAGGGTTTTATTTATTACACGCTGTATGTTGTATAGTTCACTTTGGGTCCACTTTTATTATCCCAAATGAATATGTCAGAGTAGGAATTGCATAACTATTAATTGCTTTACACATATTTCGTGAGTTGAGCTGTGATCTAAAAATAATATTAAGCCGGTGTTTAAATTTCTTTCTACTGTCTTCTTTTGCTTTTTTCTGATCTATCTGTCTCGCTTGGTAAAACCCTAAATATTTATAATAATTGTGTTCTTCTAAAGGTTCAACTGTGTCGCCTGATTCTAAGGTATAACTGTTAGTGACTATATTCCCTTTTTCTACAGTAAAAGTTTTACATTTGTCGATCCCAAACTCCATATGGATGTCATTTGAGAAAGTTTGGGTGAGGTCTGCTAAGTAATGTAAAGATTGTGAAGATCTGCTATATAGTTTAATGTCGTCCATGTACATGAGATGAGTAAGTTCTGTGTTTTTATGTAAAGCAGTGATACTAAAACCTGAGTCTGATTTATTAAGCATATGAGAGAGAGGGTTTAGTGCAAGGCAAAACCATAACGGGCTGAGTGCGTCGCCTTGGAAGATACCTCGTCGTATTGGTATTTGTAATGAATCTGTAGAGGATTGAGGTGTTAATTTTAATTTGGTAGTCCAACGTTGCATAGAGCTTTCAAGGAAATTAATAAGTAATGGGTGAATTTTATACCGGCGTAATACATAAAGTAGCCAGCTACGTGGCACGGAATCAAAGGCCTTTCTGTAATCAATATACATAGTACTAATATCCTTTCTTAAATGTATTGCTTGTTTCATGGTTATGGAATCTATTATTAACTGCTCTTTGCAACCTTGGCTATTTTTTCGACAGCCTTTCTGCTCTTCAGCAAGTATATTGTTATCAGTAGTGTGTTGGTATATGAGTTTGGCTATGCATGCTGTTAGTATTTTATAAATAGTCTGTAAGCATGTTATTGGTCGATATTTGGCCGGGTTTTGGTGATCTGAGTCTTTAGGTATCATATAGGTGATCCCTTGTGTAACATAGAGAGGTAATATTTCGGGATTTTTGATGAAATCGTTTATGTGATCATGGAATGTAATGGAATGATAATATAATGGATGGAATGTAGTAAATTTCTTATACCAGTAATTATGTATATGGTCACTACCAGGCGCTTTCCAATTATGGGCTTTTTTAAGCACGTCAGTAAATACATCTACAGGTATATACTCAAAAGCCATCGGTGTTATTGCATTTGTCTCAGCGTTATCTGATTGTATCCATTCAGCGTTCATGTTGTGTTGTACTGGGTGTGACCAAATATCGGACCAAAAGCAGTGTAATAGGTTAGTCGGTGGAGCTGATGAGTGTTGCGATGTACTACCTAAGTTGTTGTCTGTATTTGATGTTAAGTTTCTGTAGAATTGTTTTTCATTATTTATAAACTGAGCATTTTGTGTCTTTCTAAATGTACAATTAAGGTACCTTTTTAATCTACTTGAAGCTGCGTTGAGTTTTTGTTTGAGGGTATCAAGATATTGTTCATTACTTAGGTTTGGATTTTCATGTTGTGAATGTATTCGATGCTTATTTTTAATGACTTTTACTAATAAAATTAATTTATTGCTTCTAGTGCCCCTCATATATTCTGTCAGTCTGGCAAGGTCTCTTCTAAGATCTCGTATCTTAATTTGTAACCGCTTTTGCCAAGGTGGAATTCTCTTTTGATTTGTATTTTGTGAAGTGGTTGTGTTTCTAATTTTTGACCCATTGCAGGTGACTGCTGTATATGCTGCGCAGTAAATAATGGTTTGAGTGTTTATAAAACCTAACTCTTTGCAAGTATGATGCGGAAGTATTTGTGTATTTATGTAGTTGACTATTTGAGCAAATTTTCTTGAAGATTTTTGTTTTGGCAGGGACGGTCGCGTGCATGGGTCAGAATTTTGGAATTGACTCAAAGCTCTATTGAATTGCTCTTCAATATTTTCAGTATTTACTGTAAAATTTTGCTGAATGTGTGATGATAAATTAGGTGAACTAGTTTGAGTATTGTTTTCTGATAAGTTTGCTTCATTGTTGCTGTCTTGTTGTACAGAGCTTGCGAGTTGCAAAGTTGTAGATGATGGTTGTATATCTAGATTGTCACTAAGATTGTTTCGTGTTATTTCGGTGCGTATTTCCTGCAGTCTTTCGTCGTTAATCATTTTATTATTGAATATTACTCTGAGCTTTGAATGCGCTAATCTCTGGAACTTCTAGTCGAATTGTTGAGGAAGGTTATAGGCTGTATAACATCACACTCCTGGCGCCGGAGGAGAGCACAGAGCAAAGACGCGGTTGATATCGTGCCACGAGAAGCTATTTTATAATAAACCTTACAGAAAAGCTACATCGAACTGTACTGAAACTATATAAATGTAGTGAAAACCGTATTAAAATCTGTTGCGTAGTTTAGAAGGAATTAATAAACTGTTTTAACGGTAGTAGATCAACGCTGGTTTCAGCATGAATGGGCCGGATCAACCGGAGAAGTACTACTCTCTCATAGAGGATCGACGTAAAAGTAATAGTATCCATACTATTGCGTTTTGTTCGATGAGTGAGAGCGTCGGCGATCCAATACTCCCCCTTTCCTTTTTCCCCACTTCCCTCAATCGTCACCCCACTTCCTTCACGGTAGGCAGCGGCTTCAGATGGTCCTTTTGAGGGATTGCAGGAGCAATGCTAGAATCTCTGAGTCGTCCATAACCATCACGTGTTCTTTTTCTCGTCTGCCACTGTCAGCAATAAAATAAAGAAATAAAAAACCTTGCTTGGCAGGCGTAATAATGACCGCTATAACTTGATAATTATTATGCAAGTAACGATGCTGCCCGTATTCTCTCTAGAAGAGAGCCAAATGAAGAAATGGGTCTATATTTTACACCAAAGAGTAGGTACATAGCAGTATAAAAGCTCTATTGGCATAAATTATAGGTACTAGTTTCCAGTTTTATAAAACTTATGCAACAGTGAATAGCCGACACATAATTTCCTGGATCTTGCCTGACCTTATTTTTCGTTATTTCTTTTTGATCTATATTTATTGGCTATTCTCAGACGTTTGTAAACAATGCTATTTTCACTAGTACCATCGACACCTAATTAACACGATGTGGTTTTTTAACTATAAATAATATAAGACAAACTGTGTTGCGATTTGCATGCCACATAAATAATGTTCTGAATATCATTAAGATGATATGAACAGAATAATTTGAAGGTTGAGATATTTTTTTTAATTGCCAACAATGGCAGTCGAGCAAACAGCCCACGTGATGGTAAGCGTCGCTCATAGACGACTCAGAGTCCCTAGCATTGCTCCTGCAATGCCAGGGACTGGGGCTGTCTACCGTGAAGGGAGTGGGATAGGTGAATAGATCACGGGAGGTGAGGAAAAAGGAAAGGGAAGAAATTGGGCCTCCAGCACTCTCACTCATCGAACGAAACACAATAGTTCGTATACTATTACTCTTACGTCGATCTTCTATGAGAGGGTAGTACTCCCCCGGTTGATCCGGCCCACTCATGCTTAAACCAGCGTAGATCTACTACCGTGAAATAATGATAAGCTATCTTTAGAATTTTGTATTTAAATGTATAATATAATATGTGAAAACTTTATCTAAATAGATGCCCGCCCTCGTTTCGCGTTGGTATTAAAAGTTTTATTCGGTCTCGAACGCCTACGGAAAATATGATAGCAATAGTGACGTAAAACATCATTCAGATTTACAAAGGCGCTTAATATATTGAAACTTTGAAAATGAGTGAAGAAATATGTTAAAGATATATATATATGTTAATATAGCCTTTGTTACCCGTCCTATTCGTAGTTTTTTAAAGGAGAAAAATTATTAACGTAGATCTAGAGTTAAATCGGAACAAGCCTACAAACATAGAAAAATAAAATCTTTTCGGATTATAACATTAGTTTAGATTTAGATTTAAAGCCTGAAAATATTAATCCCATAATGATAATAATATTTCAACACATACACACAACGCCATCTAGATCCAAAGTAAGCATATAATATTATAGCTTGTGTTATTGGTTCTAGAATGCAGATATACATACTCAAATTTTTTTTTTGTATATACCTACATATTATACATAGTAACACCCAGACCAATGTAAATAGACATGTTCATGCGCACAAATAATTACACTGAGCTGGAATTAAATCCGCGACCTCTGCGTGGTAGTCCACCGAACCACAGAGACTGTCATGTCGCCTTCTTTATCGTTTTTTATTCATTATCTTTACTCTCTTACAGTTCTTTATCTTCTTATTTTATTCTGGCAACACTCTCTTACAGTTAGTAATGGTTTGATTACTGACACAGCAATACTTAGAAAACACAAATGTCTATTGACATTTGTGTCACCATAAGTGACCACCTGTCATTGATCATGTTATCTATGACAATACATACATACATAACTTTACGTGTATCTCCCATTAATGGGGTAAGCAGAGACTATAGAACGCCATTTGCTACGATTCAAATATTGAACCTTTGCCTCTTCAACATTCATTAATCTTTTCATACACACGTCGGTTACGGGTGCTTGTAAATTTTGCCCTTAGCAATACTAAACAGAATTCATATTACTTTAAATTAAAATACCGAATTCCCTTCATTACATTCATTTTTGTTACTATGAAGGTTTCTTGACATCAATCAGATTGATCCTCCTATCATTTTCACATCAATTTTGATTGACAATCTTTTCTCTTTCATCGTCTTCGTATTTTGTTTGCGTCTTTACTAATAACTTTATGACTTTATTACCGTTTTATATGACATTCATCTATTTATACTAATATATAAAGGGGAAGAGTTTGTTTGTTTGTACGCGCTAATCTGTGGAGCTACCAATCGGATTTGGAAAATTCTTTTTGCGTATAATAGCCCAGTTCTCGAGGAAGGTTATAGACTATGTAACATCACGCTACTTGCAATGGGAGTAGAGCAGTAAGCAAAGACGTAAGTGAAAACGCACTGCGGAAAGCTAGTTAAGAAATAAGAATATAAAGTTTATGCCAACTTAGGAAATATTATTTACTCGTGGGCAATTAAAGTGATCACGGATAATAACGCCTGACTTTCTATTACCTAGAAATTAAATCGATACATTTTTAACACCTTTACAAACTGCAATCGTTTTGTAACCTTATCTGCTATAGTATAAAGTCTAATTTTCAATGCTTCAATGTCTCAATTAATGCATAAACTGAAACGAATGAACACTTAAACACGCTTTGCAAATACTAGGGTCGTAGAAAAAGTTTATAGTTCCTAGAACTAGTTTTTATGTTACAATAGCCTTAATAGTTTTGTAGTGCTGGGTAATAGAACCATTGGGAATAAAATAAAAACTCAAGGAAAGACTGTATAAAGCAAATGATGTCAATAATACTTTTTATTTGTTTGCCATTTAGAATCAATAACCCTGGCATTTAAAAGCCGCCGTACCACTCCGTTAGACACGGTAAAAGTTGTATTAGCTGTATAGAAAAAAAATGTACTCAAAATAAGGTAGTACATCAGTAGGTCGATATTAAATAAGATTTACAAGGCAACAACGTAAACAAACAAAAAATATACGAGAAAATGTAGTCATTAGAATCTAGACATAGAAAGCAATGAAATATACGTCGTTTTACTTTATGGGAGAAAATAATGTTGGAGTGCAAAAAATAACTTTCCCTTGTTAATAATATATTTAATATTTATTAGTTGTTCATACTAGGATCAGCAAATATCTATCACTGTAAACATTTGACAGCAACCAAACCATTTACTTTAATTTTCCCATTTTTCTGGGTGACTTAACAATACAATCATATACAAACCAAAATCCGTTAAAAGTTAATATTTTACCGAAAGTACTTAATGGCAATTTACGTAAATATCAGCTATCATTCATTTTATTTTAAATAGAAAACATATTTCGTAAATACTTTTGATGGTCTCTGACATTTTTAAAAGCAAGACAATTTATCAAATGTCAGAATATTTAAATATGTTATGTTTGAATACGTTATAAATTTAAGACACCGTATTCTTTTTAAATACTGTGAAAATTATTTGTTTCAATAGTTATATTTTGCAATATTATAATCACGTTATTTTTATTTTTCGCTGTACCTATAATGTAGATAATGTGTATATTATATGTTTTTAATTAATGCAATTGAACTTATGTACCGTTTTAATTAAAGTAAATAAATTAATAAATGTTGGTTTAGTACTAGTTGCTTAGAAAGACTCGTGGGAACTAATTGATAGGCGAAGTTAAGTCAACAACATCGTGCTTTAAATTCATAGATGAGTGATTTTTTGTCCGCAAACTCCAGTAAATAAACATTAATATTAATTGAAAAATAAAATGGTTTCATTGCTATAACTTAAGATAAGTTTTATTGACACGAAATATTTCTTGGAAAATAAGAAGCCGTTAGCAATTCGTCGTAAACTTTTACATGAAATACAAATGACACAATAAAATACAAGCAAAAACACATTATACTAAATTTTTCCTAAGAATTTCATTTCTAAATATTATAAAGCAAAGTAGCAGTTTTTCCCTATCTATACCTGCGCTTCTTATAAACACGCAACGGAATTTAATATGGTTTTTACTATCGTTTACAGTATTTTTTTTCGAAGGTTTATAAGTATAACTAGCCATTCTCAAGAACTGGGCTATCTTATGCAAAAATAATTTTCCGACAGGTAGCTTAAAAGATTAGTGCGTTCAAATAAACAAACAAACTCTGCCGCTTTATTTATTAAAATAAATATATGCATATTATAGTAGAGAACAGCCGAGAATTTCAATGATTTGTAATCATGTCGTAAAAAGCTCAAAGTAAAAAATGCAAAGCAGGGATGAAACGCTGGTTTTAAAGTCTAAATTCTCTTATTTTTTGAAGTGCCATCAAACAAACTTAAGTGGTACAACGATCCTGTACTCAAACTGTACCCTTAACATTCTAATTTAAACATCATTCCAAAATTACCCTATTTTCAGGGAAAAGGGTAAATTTAAGAGAGATTTTAATTTATTTCCAGTGAGGGCAATTTACGTGGGTTAACACTGCCTAATGCTCGCTAGAGGGTTGAATTGAACACTGTGAATCCGTATGTATTGATTGTATTAAGCGTATAGATTGCTGCAAATTGTTTGTTATATACTTATTTTTCATGAGAGTTAAGATAAGCATTTATTGAATTTTTTAGAAGATCTTATGGTTTGAATAGTACAATCGAGCTGGAATAGAATATTCTCCCTACAAAATGCGGCAGTCTTAGTAAATGTATTAAACCTACAAATATATCTACTTCAGGAAATAAACACTAGCTGCAAGTGTAGGTATTATACATACTTTTGTCATTTTTCAATTTCATATGCAGCGACTATCTCACATCAGAATAATTTGTCTATGCGACAATGAAAAAAGAAATTGGCTGCAACTTATATGTTTTTGAATATAATTAACAATGTTACACAATAAGCGAAATTATACTAAATCGGTCACTATTATATTACTTGTATACTATTTAAAGACAAATATTTCACCACAAATTATCCGCCACAAACTGTCAGCCAAGTGAAAATGTGCTCTAAAAATAAAATAGCATAATGTCTGCCAGAGGATTGAATTGAACCAGCCTGATCCTAAGCGACATATATTTTGAACGTCCAAACGACATTTTGATGAATAGTGATCTGCTTTTCCAAAATCTTTTTATTTACGTCCAAGAGATAAAGTGGATTTTATAAGGCTTTCGGCTTTGCCCTCATTTACGTAACTCTATAATAATGAGTCAACAAAATGTGGCTGAAATTAGAACTTACTAGGCTCTACTTACTGCCTGGGGCGTACCACTACCTCTTAGCAGTATTATTTTTAATGTTACTTTGTGTTTTGTCTTTTTGTTTTGTACCATTAAAAACAAGGATAGTGACGAAGTAAGGTTATAATAATGACTGGCCTGTTGGTCTAGTGGTTAGTGACCCTGACTGCTAAGCCGGAGGTCGTAGGTTCGATTCCCACCCAGGACAAACCTTTGTGTGATGAGCATGATTGTTTGTTCTGTGTCTGGGTATAATTTATCTATTATGTATGTATTTACAAAAAAACAATGTATATAAGTAGTTTATCAGTTGTTTAGTACCCAAAACACAAGCAAATATAATTGCTTAATTTGGGGCTAGATGGCGCTGTGTGAATGTGGTAGAATATTATTATTATATATTATATTATTATTATAAGATTGCTATAAAAGGTTGTTATACCCTGTACATAAGCCTACTTCAATAGAGGGTTTAACCACCATGTATGAACGGAAAATTGACAGTCGCTCTGGTGGTTACCATAGGAGAGTTACTATAGGATTCTGCGGAGTTCTTTGTAGAATGTTTTACTGCCGGTGTTATCCTTCGCTTGACATATTGCACTAGTAAAGTAAGCAGTGGAGTTATTTCCCGATGCCATAATTCAAAAGAGGTATAGAGACAGAGAACAGCAAGATTTTATCGTTTTATGTATTATAAAATGCAGTTATTTTTGGTACGATAGGACTCACATGTAAAAATATCCAAGTCCTTAAATCAAGAAAAAAACTTACGCTTTAATTGAACAAGTTGGATAACGTGGTTATGCTAATGACAATCAAAAACCACTTACCATTAGCTACTGACATTATAATAATATCAATCTTAAAACAAGTAAGTAGGTACCTGAAACAAAATAAAATTACTTAATAACAATACTACAGCGAACATAACTTGTTTCTTGTGTTATCCAACTTACACCCAGTTTCAGAAAGGCTGATCAACGAAAAATTTACTAATCACTTGTTAAATGTCACGTGAAGTGCCAATTGGGTAGCTAAAAGCATGGATAATTAGTTTAATTTAATTACTAATCAGAATTATCCATGCTAGCATGCTTTAAAGTACCTAACTTTACATGATATTTAACAGGTGATTAGTAAATTTTTCGTTGATCAGCATTTCAGAAACTTGGTGTTAGTATTAAAACTTATAAATAATTTATTATTTATTTAAGAATAATTTATTTAAAAATAAAATTAACTCATAGCTACTCTTCAAAATAGATTTGAGAATAAAAGGAGATTTAAATTTGACAAAGAATATCTGTTTGAAATTATTTCTTTTCATTGGGAATAAACAATTGTTTCAAGTTCGTGAATCAATCTCGCCCCTAGGATATAAAGTGTGTTGATGTCGATCGCCGCCACATTGACGCCTGCTCTGTTTTTGTTTTATAACCTCGGCCTGCGCAAAGGAAATTAAGTTCATTGGTATATGAAAAAAATGTGTTTGGTTACAAATTTTTAACAATATTTTCTATATTTAATTTTGTTGCCTATATTTCAGATATGATTTAGCGCAATTAGTGATATATACATGTCATTATTTTAGAAGATACCGGACCGAATTCCGGACAATGCTTCGATTACGTTGCAGCTGCAGAACTATTAGTGACTAAAAATATTAGTATTGCTGCATTTCTTTAACTCTTGAAATTTTTGTTTATGTTAGGTTGCAAACAATACCTATGAACTTAATGTTGCCTCTGTTTTAGAAACAATTAAAGATAAAATAGTTTTAAACAAAAAAAAACCGACTTCAAACGGGATGGAAACTAAAAAGTTAAAATAAGTTTACTTAGGAGATAGTAATTCGTATTTTGATTTCGTTAATGAGAATTTTGAAGTCGGTTCCAAGCAAATACTATAAGAACCTTACTACAATATCAAATTAGGATTGACTTGAAATCCTGATTTGATATTTAGTTTCCTTCCCGTTTGAAGTCGGTTTTTTTTGTTTAAAATTATTTTATTTTACGATTTTCAGTGATGAGTAGACCTAAATCTTGCTTAGGTTTTATTTTTGTACGAACTAATCATTTTGGAATATTGAACCGTATTAAGTAAGCCCGACATGACTGCTGTTTAGGAATTCCCTCGACTGTCTATGGTCACCTGTAATGGCACTTAAAACCCATAAAGGTGCAAAGTTCTTATCATTAGAAATGATTTAAGTCCAAACACCAAGTAATTGCTGTAAATCGTTGTCGAGTTCCTTCGACTGTCTTTCGGCTCCATCATCAGATCGACTCCAAACCTTTACTATATAATAGTAGTGCCTTAAAATACTTAATGAAAAATGTAACAAATGCTTCAGTACGATTTTCAAAAGTTCCCCTCGATTTCCCTGGGATTCCATCATCAGATCCTGGTTTCTTTATCATGGTACTACATTTGGGATATCTACTTTCCAACAAACAAAGAATCGTCGGAATCGGTTTATAAACGACGACGTTATCGACGTACACACATGAAAACAAAAATTATATATATACGGACGAATTGAGAAACCTTCTCCTTTTTTTGAAGTCGGTTAAAAAATACAATTAATTCGTTTCTTTGTTTTAGTTTTAGAGAGAAAGTTTTGATTACGAACCTTACACTCACCATAGAAAAAGTAAGTCGTGGTTGCCCATTAGCAAGCACGAGGTCGGGGGTTCGAATCCGGGCAAGTACCAATGTGATTTTGCCAATCTTATGTACTTTCTAAATTTATCTTTACATTTCTGACTGACGGTGAAGGAAAACATCGTGAGGAAACCTGGACTCAAAAGTCTGAAATTACCAATTCACCTTGAGCAAGCGTGGTGATTAATGCTCAAGCCTTCTCTATATGAGAAGAGGCCTTTCCTTGCAATAGGATAGTAAAGGACCAATATGAAAAACCTAAAACTACTGTTAGTACTTTCTGTTAATATTCTAAGAGTGGGTATATCACTTCTAATCTTAACTTATTTTCACTTCTTAAATTTATAATAAAAGTACTTATCGTAATATAAATTTATAAACATACGGGAATTAACGCGATCATGCATTAGGTATTTACATACCTTATTTTGCTTGACGTTTCGACCAGGTTACACCGGCCGTGGTCACAAACAGACTGGTGAGGCGATGTCACGGCTCCGTATGTGAAGTAGATTCTAGAATCTAAGGTATGTAAATACCTAATGCATGATCGCGTTAATTCCCGTATGTTTATAATTTATATCATGCAACGCGAAAGTTTAAAAGTAAATACTTAACGTAACTTTACTTTTTAACTTAGTTTTAAATACAGTTACTACATCGCAAAATGGTGTCAAACTCAATGAAACGTATACAAGTCTTAAATTTAATAAAATTTTCTTCTCAAGCGTGAACTGCCATTTTTCCGTCCTATATAATGCACCTATTTGTTCAGTCGCAAAATATTTTATATTTTTAAATTGGATCAACTCACAAATGTGCTATCAGACGGATATCCTGCGCTAGTATAATGTAGATTATTGTGAATGTGTATAGAAATGGAAGGAAAAAGGGAGAGTTAAGGAAATATAGATGGATTGCATGAAAGAAGGTATGTTAAATGACAGAAAACTATTTAGGGCGATCAAATAATAGAAAAGAGGGAAGGTAGAAGTAGCACTAGAAATTAACCATGTGGTTAGGTTGAGCTACAAAAGATGTGTTATGTTTGTAATCTAGATCAATAAATTAAACAAATGTTTTCTTTTTGCTGGGATCACGCTCTGAAGAGATTTGCATATCTAGGCAGACTCTAATTGAATACTACAGAGAATCTACAGCTCGAAAGGATTCAGAAAAATGCATTATCTTTATGAGAAAGTTGTATGAAAAGATGCTTTAAAATAACGCAAATTTCAAGTGAAGTCCAAAGTGAAGTTAAAAGATGTTTACAAGACAAAAAGCAATCGTCTTTCACTCCTACAGAAATAAACTTAATTAATGAACCTTTTAATTAAATATAGTTTTGTACGAATGCTTTGTTTTATTTAAATCGCTGTGTAATAAATAACCTAAAAATCAATTTTATTTCAACATAGAATACTATGTAGCATAAATGATAATTCATATTAAATTAAATAATAAATCACAAAATACATTCCTGCCATCTTTTGTCGATTTTTCGCCTGTGGCGCCAAAACAATATCCTCAATTCCACGCTTCGGCGATAATTATATTTCCTTTTACCAAAAACCACGCACAAATATAAAAACTTACAAGTTCGCACTCAAGAAAAGCTTCAAAAGAACCGTTTCCAACCAATTGCACAGACTACACACAAGTTAACGTTTTTATTAGTTGTATTCATGAAGAAAAAAAAGTTATTTCCTATCTATTGTGTCGAAGTTTACACGACTTTTATTTGTATCTACTTATTGTATGTTACAAAATTTTCTTGCAAAAGCTAAAAAAGGAGGTAAGTCCTGCATATTAAGTCTGACCTTGTGTAACCCAACTACATAAAGATAATTTATTTTAAAATGACTAGCAAATAGTTAGAATTTTTCGGAATGTATTTTTGACGTATTATAAATTTCTGACATTTATTTAGGCCTCTTTCATCCATTGTCATTATGTGCTAACTTTACGGCTAAGTTTTTTTTTATTCATTTATTCATAAATTATTTTTAGATTGTGTTTAAATTTCACATTCAAAAAATAATTTCACAATAAAATAATAATAATAAATTATAAACAATAAAATTATTTATACAAAAAAGGCGAGCATTAATCATTACCTACATTTGCTTGTTGTTTGGCATTTTCAGACTTCTAGGTTTTCTCACGATGTTTACCTTCACCATAACTAGTCTTCTTGTTTAAGTTAAACTTAAAAAAAATAGAAGAATAATGAAAAGAAAACAAAAACTGAAACTAAAACAGACGATTGGAATAAACACAGCAAAATATAGAGTTTATTTTACTCATCTACGTTACTGATCATAATCATCATTATAGCAGCCGAAAAACGTCCACTGCTGGACATAACCCCCCCCCCCCTCCCAATTTTCGCTACCTTACCCACCACGTTGCTATAAATATTTACTTCCTAAAAAAATACCTACACTTATGTATTCCTACTAATATTATAAATGTGAAAGTTTCTGTGTGTGTGTGTATGTGTTTGTTACCACTCAGCATCTAAACGGCTGAACCGATTTCGATGAAAATTAGTTTTGGTATTGGTATATAGATTTGGTGCCGGAGACCGACATAGGTTACTTTTTATTCAGAAAATCGGTCCCTTTCCCAAGTTACACTAATTAAACCATTTTCCATTTTCCGCGGGTGAAGCCTCTAGGCGCGGCTTGTTTAAATACAAATTATACAAACAAACATTTACAAAAACCGAAGACAAAAAGCCAGTATTAAAATTGAACATGAGAGAAAATTTATTACAAAAAAATATAATAAGAAACGTGTTGTACAAACACAATTCTTAGTATTTAGACTATTAATCATATGAATGTACATTACTCACAGATTTAGAATTAATATGTGAATTTCATTGTTATTTTAAGAGGCCATACTTTATTTTATTTGTCAGAAAGATAATGTACTTGTCGTATTTTTTTTTTGTTTTATTTAGCAAGCTGGCAATTATTTGAACGGTTTTTTATGCAAAATGGTCCATTGGATAAGGCACCCGCTTCGTAAACACTAGGTAGTGGCTTTGAATCCGGGCAAGTATCAATGTGATTTTCAAATCATATGTACTTTCTAAGTTTATCTTGGACATTTCTGACTGACGGTGAAGGAAAACATCGTAAAGGAACTTGGACTTAAAAGTCCGAAATTGCCAATCGGTCTTGAGCAAGCGTGGTCATTACTGCTCATGCCTTCTCCATATGAGAAGAGGCCTTTGCCGTGCAGCGGGGCAGTAAAAACATACTGGTATTATTATTATTAATGAGAAAGATAGAAGAGAATAATTGAATTCCCGTGCGCTTTCCTTGACTATATTAAATTCATTATTATAAACCTATTGTGTTGTAACAAGGGCCTCCTCTCTTTACTCCAGGTCTTATTCGTACCAAAACTCTCACTTCTACTTATGTTAAAATCGAAATAAAAACAGACCGTGCAGTTTAGACATAAAACATAACTAACGAACAGACACGTTAGAGTTTTATAGCGTGGATTGGTTAATAGTTATCGTCTTGGAGTTGGACCAAAGCAATGAATTGTGTACAGAAATAGAATGCAATCGATGTTACTTTATTGTTCTTGTTATCTGAAATCATTCCCTGGTCTTTCTGTTGAAAAATGTATATTTCTTTTCCTTTAAAAGTACAATTTCCTGCTTAAGCAAGTCTTGAATTAGTATTTAAGAAACATATTTTTATTTCTAACTTCTTTATTTTGTCAGTTTGTCAGTCGCTAAGACACTAAAATATCATAAACGTGGTATCCATAACTCTTCTGTGAATTCGTAGGAGGAACTAATAACAGTTATGTGGTCCAAAGAAAAAGAAGTGCGTATGAAGAAGCTACAACTGTGTTCAGTTGTACCCTTTCAAAGATTTGGTATTAAGGAAACGCGAAGCTACTGCGTTACCCTTTTCCAAGAAATTGACAATGAGAAAGATAGATTAAAAAAGATTACGGTAGTAGATCCACGCTGATTTCAGCATGAATGGGCCGGATCGTCCGGGGAAGTACTACCCTCTCATAGAAGATCGACTTAAAAGTAGTAGTATCCATACTACTGCGTTACGTTCGGTGAGTGAGAGCGCTGGAGGCCTAATTTCCCCCCTTTCATCTTTCCTCACCTCCCTTATTCCCTTCCCCTAACCCCATTCCCAGCCGCCATAGTGGAGGCCACCATACCAGCAGTTTAAGATGATGGCTTTTGGTATACTGGCCGCCACTTCTGGACTCTACTGACTGCTTACCATCAGGTGGGGTGGAGTCACTTTGGTAGGCTATAATATATAAAAAAATAATTTTTAGAAAAAAATAAAAACCGACTTCAAACAACACCTACATGTTCAATCCTTAACTAAAAAGTAGAAAATAATATTTTAATTACTTCATAGCAAAGAACATTAAAGGGGACTCAACGCAATCCTTGATACCTATAATACTTTACTATTTATAATTTTTAATTAGTTATTTTGGAGTCGGTGCCAGCCAAGAAGGATCTTTAATTCTGCCTTTGCAGCAAACTTTTGAAATGCACGGGGCGGTAATGGCACGCGTGGGGGATATGCCTGAGTGCACTACCCGAACGCGGTCATACTCGTGAAGGCAGACGTCATTGATAGTTGTGTTCAGATATACATAAAAAATTTGAGGCGCACTTATCTGATTCCGTTCGATTTCTTGTATTAAATGTATATTATTCATTCATTCATTAAATAGATTAATCAAGAAGTAGTAGGTAGGTTATTTTTATAAAGGCCATTATGATCCTTCTTGGCTGGCACCGACTCCAAAATAACTAATTAAAAATTATAAATAGTAAAGTATTATAGGTATCAAGGATTGCGTTGAGTCCCCTTTAATGTTCTTTGCTATGAAGTAATTAAAATATTATTTTCTACTTTTTAGTTAAGGATTGAACATGTAGGTGTTGTTTGAAGTCGGTTTTTATTTTTTTCTAAAAATTATTTTATTTTTAGCCTTTTAGTGGGAATTAATTGTGTATAAATATATTCAATATGGGTAGACCTACTAAACGTGCTGCGCAAATGAGACAGCGCCGCGCCGTTTGAAAGAAAGTAGAGACGAGAGGTAAGATTGTAAATAGATATATAAAGTCCTTGTCAACACTTTCTCGATCGCTAAACCCTGAATCCCAGAAACCACAAATCAAAACAAAAAATGGATGATCTACCAACAATAAAGAATCATCAAAAATCATAATTTAACTGACCGAGCAATCGCTTAATAGATATGCAAAAAATAAACAGTGGTGCTGTAAAAGCAGGTTTAAGGGCGCCCATTGCTGTTGTAATTTCTCACGACCATAAGACCTCCAACTTGGCTTAACGACTACCTAATTATAGTGATGACCATAGTCTACTGCTTCTAAACAATGAAGACGCTGAAAATGAAACAACACAAATGGTTACTCATCCAGGGCCACTTCGTTTCTAACAAAAAATGAAAAAAAATCACTTCGCACTTGTAGCATGGACATGTCAATGTCAGAAAATTCGTCGCAAAAGACATCGACGTGTTGCTTTACACATCTTCACTTCTGGCATACGTTTTGTTACAAAATATAAAATTGAAGCTAAACCACTAAACCATTCTTTATAAAAAAAACATGGGACCCCATTTCAGAGTATACCCTTTCAAATAAAAGAAGAATTTTCAAAATTGATTTATAAATGACCGAGTTCTGTTGTAACAAACATACAACCACTGAACCATTTCTTATAATAAAAAAATGGGACCAATTTCAGAGTATACCCTATCAAATAAAAAAAAAATTTTTCAAATCGATTTATAAATGACCGAGATATGAGGTAACAAACATACATAAAAAAAAAAAAAAAAAAAAAAACACGACCCGAATTGATAACCTCCTCTTTTTTGAAGTCGGTTAAAAATATAGACTGAGAGGGAGAATAGTGAAAGAGATAGTTAAAAGCGCAGTCTGCAATCAATTATTATTTAAAGTAATTAACTTCCAGTACATAAATAACGAAAGGTTGTTTTAACCACACAACACAGTGCAATCAAAATGATTGAAAAACGCCGCAGCGCAAAGGGAAAGTGGTTACACAACGATTAATTTTTCAAGTTAGCTTTTAACACTGATTAATTAATGCACGGCAATGCTAAGTGGAGGACGGTAAATGTATTTGTACCCTACTGATACTGATTCATGACGGTTTTTCAATGGTATTGATAGTGTTTTTTTATATATACAACTTTGATGGCAAACAAGTATACAGCCCACCTGATGGTAAGTGGTAATCGTAACCTATAGAGATGGCTGGGTTTTCCAAGCCTTGCAGTAGAAATAATGCTTAGAAAACACAACCAAGCTGTTGCTGACCACGGAGGGTATGAGAAAGGAAGAGGACCGAGGGGATATTTGGGCTGCCGACACTCTCACTCACCAAACCAACTCTTACGTAATGTATGAGAGGGTAGTACTTCCTAGGTCGATGCGGCCTATTCATGCTGAAATCATCGTGGATCTAGTACCGTATAAACGTAAAACATGCTTGTTTTATTATTTTGAGGATTCCGTATTGTTATACATAACTCATAAGTATAGGGTTTTTTAGGTGTCTATATAATAACCGTGGATGTGTTAAGCTATCTAAATCAAAGTTTACACTTGATTTTGATCCTGGGTCTTTTATGAGAGATGTGAACAAATATCTCGTAGTTAAAGGGTATCACCGATTTGTCAAGATAGCATTTCTGATGGTAGTGGAGTTCAGATGTTGTGAACATCTGAACTCCACTGCTTACATAAAAGGCAAAGTATAACCATAATGTTGAGTTAGTTAAGCAAATAAAACAAAAACATATTTTTATTTTGTGTAAACGTTCGTAAGATTTCGAATACCTATAAATATAGACATTTAATCCGAAGAAAACTCATTTGCCTCCAATTCCAAAGTAATTATTACGTTTCATCAGATCGGGGCAAAATGAAATCGTTCCACGCTGTAAGAATCTCTTACTTTGTTGAGAAAATAATAACATCTTTATTAAATTTGTTCCAGAAATAATTTTACGGAATGTTTTAGATGTTATTTCAATTCGCACCCCTTTAGTTATGAAGACAATTACAGATTAATACAACTTCTTTATAACCTGTAAAAGGGGCGTAATATTATTGTCATTATTGAAATGTCAAAGGAAGTAAGAGATGCCTGTGAGACATCTCATAGTCTTCATAGCGAGTGGTTCGTTCTCAACCTAATGTAAGGATTTGCTTAGGTCGCCCATAATTTGTAATATAGAGGCATCCGACTTGGTCTGACTATTACCAATATGATAACAGCCGGGATCGACTTTTAACGTGGCCTCAGCAGCGTACATTACTAAAAGTGTCTGCGATTCGACACTGTAGATCATAGCAAGTATTAAGTTAGTGAAAATATATTTTAAAACATCATCTGTTTACAATCCATAGATACCATGTCGAGGTATCATTAAAAGCACACGGTGAATCGAATCTTAAGCGATCTCATTCGATACAATGGAATATTTTTACAATATTGTACTTAAGCTATTTTAAATGGTCGTTATTTTCTACTGAGCTCGTTGCTCCAGGCATTAAAGTGAATGTAATATCTTTGGTACTATTACAATATAGTGCTTAATATCTGGAAATGATCGTAAAGGTACAATAGTTTGATTTCCTCGGTGTTTTCAACAACTGGAGAGGCTGGGTCTGTGTATACTTTGTGTCCAGTAATTGTATATGTAAAATACCTTGTGACATTAATCATGTATTATTATTGTTTTAGTGTTAACACTAATGTATTGCAATGTTTGTTATGAAATAAATTACTTAGGACTTTTTATAAATGTTTAAAAATCCAACCAACAATAAACAAGTACCTGAAGACAAATGTCGTCATAGGTGTAAACGCTGGCTAGGTTTAGAGACATAAATATGAAAAGAATTTGAAGATAAACATGAAAATGCATAACTTGATTGATTGTAAGAAAAATAAATTTGAAATAAGCTTTTGAAATGAATAACGTAAATATTTGTTAATATTACTAATCATGGTTATGTGGAAAGTTTTAACAATACGATTTAACTCACAGCTGACACAACACCTCCTTCTTTAAACCAGGTGATATCTTTAGATCATCGGCATTTTTCCAAATTATATTATACAAGTATGTAATGAAAAGAAAAATCAAACACCAAATAAATCATATCAAACCACTCACAATAATGAAGTTGCTAATATAGCAGAATTTCAAAGATTTGACTTGCATTTTAACATTCGAGATGAAATCTTTTGAAGAGATTCCAATAACGAATACATCTGTATCAAATATAGCCAATGTAAAAGAAAGAATTATTTTGTTATATCTTACATGAACCTTACTAAGGTTTCAAAGTGATTTACGATCGAGTTCAGGTATCAAACAATAATCCGGTGCACGAGAATAAAGTAATGAGTATATGGAAAAAAAGAGGCTTTTAGATATTTTTTTTACCTCTTGAAAAGTTTTGACTTTCGTCAGCTTATGCTGTCAGTTCTGACATTTAGTCAAAATGTCTTGCAAAAAGTTATAATAATAATAATAATAATAATAATAATAGTAATATTCTACCACATTCACACAGCGCCATTTAGCCCCAAATTAAGCAATTATATTTGCTTGTGTTATGGGTACTAAACAACTGATATACTACTTATATACATTTTTTTTGTAAATACATACATATTATAGATAAATTACACCCAGACACAGAACAAACTATAATGCTCATCACACAAAGGTTTGTCCTGGGTGGGAATCGAACCTACGACCTCCGGCTTAGCAGTCAGGGTCACTAACCACTAGACCAACAGGCCAGTTATATAACTGTCATATACAATATTTATAATATATCTGCGTCAGTATTGTAATAAATTTATTTATTTTATTTATTTATTTAATCTTAATGCACACAGGTACATAGGCGGACTTAATGCTATAAGCATTCTCTACCAGTCAACCTTAGGTGGTGCAGAGATAAACGAAGTAGGTGCAGTAAATAAATCATAATATGAAAATATATAAAAAAAGAAATGTATAGGTTGTAATACAACATAAAAACATAATACAATACTTAAATATTAACAATTATTATACATACATAACATCTATACATATAATAAAAATGTAACCGATCGCTGTCTGTACATGAAAGATACATGAGAAAAAAAAATATTGGGACCTTTATCAACGCAAATAGAACCCAAAACAATGATTGTTACAATTTTTGTCTGTTTGTCTGTTTGTCTGTATGTCTGTTTGTCTGTTTGTCTGTTTGTCTGTGCGTTTGTTCACGCTAATCTCAGAAACGGCTTATCCGATTTAGATGTGGTTTTCACTAATACATTGTGGTAAGCTTCACTTAACATTTAGTGTTTGTTTTATGTCAATCGGTTCATAAATAAAAAAGTAATGCCAATTTAAAGAACTACGTCAAACATTTGTTAATTTACTACGAAACCTGATAGAAACAGAGACTTTAACAGGTTACGGAGTCTGATAGCGTTTTTATTTTTCGAATTCTTCTCATTCTAAACAATCTTCCGTTTAGTTTTAAATGAGTCCAGTTTCCAGTGAGCTTATGTTTCGCGATGACAATTAATAAAGCCCAAGGTCAGACACAACTAAAAGTTGTGGGTGTTGATCTAAGTATTAGCTGTTTTTCGCACGGTCAGCTTTATGTGGACCTATCACGTGTTAGCATTCCTAGCAGCCTGTATGCTTTGATCCCCGATGGCTATACGTCTAATCCATACATCCATACACCCATACATATTATATATGGCTTTGTCCTGACTGACTGACTGACTAACAGACAACGCACAGCCTTAACTGCTGGTCGTAGTGACTTGAAATTTGGAGGGTGTGTTTGTCTAAATGTCTAGAGGTTGTACTAAGAAAGGGTTTTTTAAAATTAAATTCCTAAGTGTGTGAAAAGGGATGAAATCGATTGTATGAATCTTCTTCATTTTTTAACTTACAGTTTTGAAATTTTGTTTTGGAATACTTCTATTTAAATAAAAAATATCCTTATAATTTTATTTTAACAGAAGTGGATTTAGAGGGGTGAAATTAGGGATGAAACATTCTATACAAAGATGTTTAGCTTTTGAAGCTAGCGACTTGAAATTTGCAGGGAGGGAGAGGGAGGAAAAGGTGGAATTGAGGGGAAGGAGGAAGGGAGGGGAAAGTGAGAGGGAAGTGATGGGGAAGTGAGAGGTAAGTGATGTGGGAGTGAGGGGGAAGTGAAGAGGAAGTGTGGGAGAAATGCGGGGGAGAAGTGAGGAGAAAGTCAGGGAGAAATCAGGGAGAAGTCAGGGAGAAGTCAGGGGGAAGTCAGGGGAAGCCAGGGACAAGTGAAGGAAAAGTGAGGGGAATGTTAGAAGAAAGTGAGAGGAAAGTGAGGGGAAAGTGACGGAAAAGTGACGGGGAAGTGAGGGGTAAGTGAGGGGGAAGTGAGAAGAAAGTGAGGGGCAAGTGAGGGAGAAGTGAGAGGGAAGTGAGGAGGGAGTGAAAGGGTAGTGAGGGGGAAGTGAGAGGGAAGTGAGGGGGAAGTGAGGGTGAATGAGGGGAAGTGAGGGAGACGGGAGAGGAAGGGAGGGTAAGGGACGAGGAAAGTAAGGAGTTCTCGAATGGTGGAAAAAAGGAGGGTAAGGGATAGGAAGGGAGAGGTAAGGAGGAAAAGGAAGGAGAAGGAAGGGGGAGAGAGGGGAAAGCGAGGAAGCAAGGTAGAGGGAAGTGGAGGAAAGGGCAAGAGATGCTGGAGGAGAGGCAAGGGATGCAGGAGGTGAAGAGGAGAAGGGGGAGGGGAGGAGAGAAAGGAAACTGGAGAGTGGAGAAAAAGATCGATAGGAAAGAAGGAGAAAGGGAAAGTTATTGTAGTGAAAATTTGCCTTTGTGTATTGTATATTGTTTTTACGAGGGATATCTTTAGGTAGGTGAAAGAGGATTTGTATGAATGGGAGATTAAAAATAGTATGAAAAACAGTATTTAAACAATATAAAAATGTCTATTGGAAAAAAGCCGCGGGCAAAAGCTATCTATATACATAAAAGCAAAAGGTCACTAACTCACTCATCACGAAATCTCAAAAACAACAAGTGCTAGGAATTTCAAACTTTGCGTGGTCGTTCCTATTAGGATATAGGTGCTCACTTAGACGGAATTTTGCGAAATCCATCCCCTAAGGGGGTATAAAGGGGTGGCAAAGTTTGTATGAAACTTACCTATAGTAGGATTACCAAATTACTAGAAAATACTCTTTTTTTAATATTCAGAAGCCAAGAGTCGCAAGTTTGTGTGTAAGTGGTTTGTCAGTTTAAGCGGTAGCGGGTTTAAACTGGATTCGCCATAGAGACGATTAATACTGATATTTATTACTGATACAATGTACGATTGCCATAAAATCAGGCACGCAATACTCTCATAGAGGCACACTCATCTGAATTTTCACGCGAACGAAGTCGCGGGCAACAGCTATATAATATATAAATACTACTACATACACTAAATATGTACAAAAACAAGACAATTAACGTGATAATTCCAACAGTTTCTCGAAGAGTAGAGCCAGTACTTTCAGCTTAAAAGTTAACCGGTTTGTGGCCATCCTGATTTCTAGAGGTAGGTCATTCCAGAGAAGAACAGTCTGGATTACAAATGAGGAATGAATAAATTCAGTTGAATGGGAAGGACACGCAAGGAGAAGATTATATATAAAAATATTCGTACTTGTAAAGTTGTCGGTAATAGCGTATATCTACGTTCGTTTTATCCAAAAGACGCCGACTGTTGGACATAATACAATGACATGCGACATGTTTGGAAAATTTATGATATAACAAAAATGAAAATGAAAATATATTTATTCATAAAGGTTCCAATTTACCTACAGTCAGTTCGCTGACGAAATAGGCAAGAAACTCAGGCCACTCTTTTTAATCGCCTGGTAACTAACTTGCTTTCTAGATGAATTCGTAACCGTCGTTCGGATCATTGTGGGCAAAAAGCTGTTTTTCCTTTAGGCACAACTACTAAAGGGAGTAAGATCACGTGTAGGCCAATGACCTCTGTTCGCCTAAACCGTTTCACTGAGAGTGTTGCTGCAGCAGTCACTCACATAGATCCAAGCCACGATGATCCAAATGTGCTTTACGAGTCCTTGTTTAGCACAATACAATCAGCGTACAATGCATCATTTCCAACTAGAACTTTTACCAAAAACATCAAAATAAAGTTCTGTGATTGGGCAACATCCGGAATATACAAAAGTAGAGCTAAGTTGTATGAACTTTATGGTATGAAACAATATAATTTTGATCCAGTCTTTATTCAATATGTTAGGGATTATTCAAAAATCTTTAAAAAGTCATGTGTTGCTGCTAAGTCCTTGTATTTAAGTAATAAAATTAAACAGTCCGAGAACAAAATAAAAACAACTTGGAATGTTATTAATAGTGAGACTGGTCGTATTAAATTGAAAGATAACAATTATGAGTTAAACATTAAGGACAATATTATTTCAAATAATACAGATGTAGCCCACATTTTTAACGACTACTTTGTTAGCATACCAGTAAAGACAACCAGCTCCTTAAATTCTTGCCCAATCAAAGCTGAGCATTTACTTAGGGGGAATGTGAAAGAGTGTGACGTCCCTTTTAATTTTAATTATTTTAACCCAAACGACATAATAAAAGTGTTCAAGTCACTACATTTAAAAAACACTGCTGACTTGTGGGGTTTTTCAGTTAAATTAGTTGAGAGTATAATTATAAATATAGCACCATATCTAGCTGCTATCTTTAATAAAAGTGTTGATGTAGGAGTATTTCCTGATTTAATGAAACATAGTAAAGTAGTACCTTTGTTTAAAAACGGCTCTAAGAGTGACCCTAGTAATTTTAGACCAATATCTATACTGCCAGCTATTAGTAAAATTTTTGAGAAAATTATATTGCAGCAATTAGAGAGCCATTTTAACTTTCATAAATTACTACATAATGAGCAGTATGGTTTTACGAAAGGTCGCTCAACTACAGATGCAGGCGTTACACTAATAAAACATATTTTTAACGCCTGGGAAAATAAAATGGATGCTATTGGTGTTTTTTGTGATCTCTCTAAAGCATTTGACTGCGTCGAGCACAATACGCTCTTGAGAAAACTCAGTCACTATGGGATCAGGGATGTTGCACTTAATCTAGTTTCCACCTATCTAAGTGATAGAGTGCAATACGTTGATGTAAATGGAAATAGGTCCTTAGGGTTACCTGTTGCTATGGGCGTCCCACAGGGCTCCATTCTTGGTCCTTTTCTATTTTTGGTGTATGTAAATGATTTGCCGTACTTTGTACAGGATTTCTGCGATATAGTGCTATTTGCAGACGATACGTCTCTTATTTTTAAAGTTAACCGTAAAGACCCTAATTTCGACGTTGTAAATGGTTCGCTCGCGCAAGTCCTGAACTGGTTCACGGTAAACAATCTTCTACTTAATTCCAAGAAGACAAAATGTATAAAATTTTCTATGCCAAATGTCAAAAGTGCAGGTATAAACCTGGTTTTAAATAATGAGTCAGTTTCAATCGTAGAGTCCACAGTTTTCTTGGGCTTAACTTTAGATTGCAAACTTCAGTGGGAAGCCCATATTTCGTGTCTCGCAGGTAAACTCAGCTCAGCGGCTTTTGCTATCAGGAAAGTTAGGCAACTTACTGATGTGGCAACCGCCAGACTAGTCTACTTTAGTTATTTTCACAACGTTATGTCTTACGGCATATTGTTGTGGGGTAGGGCTGCTGACATTGAAACCGTTTTTATTATTCAAAAACGAGCTATACGTTCTATCTACAACCTAGGTTCACGAGACTCCCTGAGAGAGCGATTCAAAGAGATAGGTATATTGACAGTTGCATCTCAATATATATATTTGAATTTGAATTTTGTAGTTGCTATTATTTTTTTTTTTTTTTTTTATAATAAATTTATTTCTCTCACAAAGGTATGTATGTACAGTTCAAATAATCATAAAAACATTAAAGCTTAAAAACCTTTTGAGAGAGCTGGAGTCCGTGATAGGCTCGAGGCCTGTATTACAGATCTCCAGGCTCCCTCCTCCTTACAGAGCATTAATGAGTTAATAGAATTAAATAAATAGTTCATTTTGAACAGACTAGTGCACTAATAACAATCTTAGTGTGAGCCTAAAATTTTATACATTGAATTATAGTTCCAATTTAATAATTTATATAATTTGAATATTTATTTACTATGTAATTTCAAACAATTTTATTAAAGTTATAATTTATTAATTCATATTTTTCTGAGATTTATTTACTATATAATATTAAAAATTTAATAATTTATGTTTATAAAAAGTATGCAGTGATGTGAAATGTGAGGGATAATAGTGTGTGTATGTGGGTGTGTGTGTGTGTGTGAGTGTGTGTGTGTAAGTGTGAGTGGGTATGCCTGTGCACAATTAACTAACAGTAACAATAATGTTTTCAGTTTCGCTATAGTCCAAGACGAGGAGCCATGTAGTAACTGATCTTTTACATGCAGATCTGCACATTGGATATATATGTAATATTTTATTTGCCTTGTTATAAACAAAGCCGCTAAGAAAATAGAAAAAGCGTTTAGCTAGGCTCGTATTTACTAAGACTGGTGGACAGACTGTGTACTTGCGACTGTGTATATGCTAATGTTGTTTATGTTAAGAGTAACATTAGTCTATATACTAGGAATTGCGATGTGATTAACACCAGGGGTAAGCATAAACTGGTTGGCTCACACTATCGCTTACATAAAGTCCATAATTCGTTTACGGGACTTGGTGTACGTTTATTTAATAAATTACCTATCGACATAATGGATAAACCCTTAGACAAATTTAAACAAATTGTCAAAAAACATTTAATACTTAAGGGTTACTACACTGTTAATGAGTATCTGAACGATAAAATATACATTGTGAACTCCTGTGGTAAATTAAGTTCATCTTACTTTATACTTATACCAAAAATTAACAGTTTATATAATATCTACATAGAAACATTTATCACAGTTCACATGTTGCCTTTACCTTTTGTAGCAATATGCAAATTGAGGCAGCCTGTAAAGCACACATTTTACTTTTTAATTTTGTTTACAACATAGAAAGCTGTAAGTAATTAAGTATCTATAGAGTTAAGTGTATTGCCTGCGTCACTTTGCATGCTACTTGAAACTGTAACTTACAAAAATTGTAATAACCTGGCGATTAAAAAGAGTGGCCTGAGTTTCTTGCCAGTTCTTCTCATGGCTCTACTTCGTCAGCGAACTGGCTGTAGGTTAATTTGCTGACATTTTGTAAACTTTGACGTTCATAAGTGTTAATTTAATTAACTTAAATGAATAAACATATATTTCATTTCATTTCATTTTACCGATGGGAGCGGCCTTATTATAATAAAGACCTATTTTGGATAATTTTTCTTCTCATGTGACAATTTGACCTCATTCTCTAGCGATATTTAAGTAGTCCGTGGAATTGTCACTTTTCGATGACTTAGAGTTTCGACAAATGATATTCAAAATTTAAAGACAAACATTACTTTTTTTATTGTCAACAGTGGCAGACGAGCCAATAGACCACCTGATGTATGTAGTAACAGTTCCTCATGAGCTTTTTAAATTCTAGGAACTCTGCAAAGCCGCTGCCTACCGGGAAGGGAGTGGGGTAGGTTAAGGGAGTGGGAAAGGTGAAGAAAATAAGGAAGGTGAGGAAAAAGGGAAGTAAGAAATTAGGACTATATTTTTTTAGTCAGTAAAATCAAGTAAAACTATATGCGAAACTGTAATATCTTCGGATGCCGACGATGACGACCTCATTTCGAAAGGTAAAGGTTTACTAGCGAACTCACAAAGTTTGCAAATGACAACATTACCGTATAGGACGCGTTCCTACATCTATTTCAGTTCACTGGAACATTCTATTTCATTACAGTGTTAATATCTGCTACAAAAGTTTCAATAAGATTTTCTGGGAAATGTCTCTTATTTTTTATACAGACAAAGTTTTCTAACATAGCGTGAGATACTGTTGCTGTTATTTTGATAAAAGAGGAAACAGCAGCAATCTATTTTGAAATGTAATAATACTTACCATAATTGTTCTACTGGAAGACTTGTTTGTCTTGTGTCGAGTGCAAGAGATGTCTTATTTTATAAACAACTAGCGGCCCGCCCCGGCTTCGCACGGGTGCTATGCTGATACTATATTTATAGAAAAAGCTGTGAACGTTGTTTAAAGATATTCTGTAGTATATTTACTACAGAATGCCGGCCCTCGGCAGGTACCACCGCAACCTCTAAATATGTAATATCTTCGAAAATATTCGTTTAAATTACATGCTACATGTATTAAAGATACTTAATTGGATAAGGATAAATGCTGTATTGATTAAAATCGCTTAGTATCAAAATCCGTTGCCTAGTTTTAAAGATCTAAGCATACATAAGGACAGATAGGCTGCGGGCAGCGACTTTGTTTTATACTATGGAGTGATGAAGTCATTTATTATTTTTGAATATTACAAATTTTCTTATATAGGTTTTACGTAATATTCTCAGGCTATTAGACAAATACCTCTGCTCAAAGAGAAGGTATGAGTATTAATCACCAGTCTTGTTCAAGACAGATAATTTTTAACTTTTATTACGAGTATTCTAGGCATAGACAATGTTTTATTTCGTTTTATTATATTAATTCATGTTAAACTTAGAATCATCGTCATATCAACCAGTTATTATCCAACCGCAGTCAAAGGCTTCTCATACAGAGAAGGCAAACTTATAACATTAAAAAGGTTTTTCTTCCATTGCAGTGTTAATTATTAATTTAAAATGTTATTCAAGTGAGTTTACACTAACTTATGGTACGGGCAATTCCTTTTTACGTTCTTATCGTCAATCGTAACAGAACATGTATGTACAATCGCGTTTCCAGGGACGGCTCGTATTTTGTCAGCTTTTTAATGTGGGGTTTTTTCTATACTGGGTGTTAACAGTAAAGTACATATTAAAGATATACATATTAGTATTTTAGCTATAAGTAGAAGCAGAAAGGTTCTAGAGTAACGACCACGAACCTGAAGGCGATTTGATTTATAAGAGTGGCGGGCAACCGATGGAGGGTGGCTCATGACGGCCAAGATGGCAAAAATTGGGGAAGGCATATGTCCAGCAGTGTACGTCTTTCTGCTGATATAATGATTTTATTAAGCATTAGCTCTACGAGATCCACATATGCATGTGGCGCAGTTATTTGCGTTATCTCTGCAGTGAGAAAATAAACCTTCGTAATCCGCCGTAGAACTTATCTGTCTACATTATTATGCGCAAAGTTTTTAAAGTACAAAATGATATTGTCGTATCAAAATAAATTGTATTATTAATTTTCCTTTCCCCTCCCTTTACTTTCTTCCCTTCCATTAGCAAAACGATATGTCAAAATACTTTTAGAACAACAGAGGCCCTAGACAAGTGTCAAAGATTTCTATTCTATTCATAGAATAGATTAAAAAATGTATGAGATTGACATAAGCTAACGCCAAAGCTTATGTCAATCCTATTGGCTTCAGGCAGTGACTGTAAGTTGATTGTATATACTTATAAGTATTTTTTGCCTGATTGATTAACAATGGTTTCAGTTGACCAGTTGGTACTTCTTCTGTTATGCAGCATATACTCGTAGGATTTAGAAGATTCAGAAACAAATTGAGTCGTGATGGCTCTTATTTGTTGCTTTATAACGAAGCAAATGCCAATGTGACGCTGTACAGACAGTAAGATAAGTTATCATATTTTTATCTACTTTACATGTCATCAGTTGCAGGCTGTTATATTTACAGAAGACTCAGAATTTAATACCATTAATGGTATAGGCATGGAACTCATAGCGTGTGTCGCTCACTGATAGGTAAACGATTAGCGGGTTAAGCAACATAGAGTGCGGCTGGCCCATGGATGGGTGACCGCATAGTGGTATTTGATATGAGCGTCTCTGTGCTTCGCAAGGCATGTTAAAAGTTAGTCTTGGTTGTTAACGGTCATTAGGTCGACAACAAACAAACCCTGACATTCAATTTACTACTAACTTCTCGATATTTGATTTATTGAATAGCATTTCGGTAATTTCAAAAGTCCATGACGTTGTTTTTTAAGCATTATTTCTACAATGCTTTGAAAACACAGCTAACTCTATAGATTACGGTTACGACTTACCATCAGGTGGACCGTATGCTTCTTGCTACCAAAGTTGTATAAAAAGCCACGTATTAGAAGATGAGTCACTGACTTTTTATCGTCAATGATAATGTTCATATAGCCATGAACATAATGCAATGAACAATGAACAATGAACTGAACCTAATTGATTTCTATGACAGAACAAGACGTCAGTAATTGATAGATGGTTCAGCAAACACGCCAAATACTGACTAATGCGAATGTGATCTATAGGGAAGATTTTATCGTCGTCTCATCGGGTTTTCTATTGATGTTCTCGGTTTATTGCACAGAAGCCTTTATTATCTAATTTAGCTTGGCATGTGCTGATAGAAAATTGTTCGTTTGATATACGTCGTCTTGTACATCATTGCTAGTTTCCGCATGAATATTTCTCGTGTTAAAGATATCTACTAAAAGCGGAAAAATAGGTTTGTGCCATATTTTAGACTACACAGGCAATGAGCAGTGTTAATTGTGTAATTGACTACCTCTGTGGCAGTGGGAGTGCAAGCAACTGCTGTACACGAGGTTGTGGGTTCTATCCCCACTAAGAACAAAACTTTGTTTGATCAATAAATTTGTGTTCCGAGACTAAGTGTAGGTACTTGTGTACGTTAGTTGCCTGTTTGTAAAGTCCTCGCGATACATGGTTTATTTCCTAGTGCGTAGTAATAAAAACACGTTAGCTAAGCGTGATAATTATAGGTATTCCTCCCTCTAAGACAGGCATATCACCAGCTGTGAACGCTTTATGCAAGATTTGACATGACATTGTGTCTGTCGTCTACAAATCTAAAAAAATTGACGCTGTGTGAGTTGTGTTAGAAACTTTTAATTTTAAATGTTAAATGTAGTGCCTGTTTTTCCTGTTCTGTATTTAAAAGTCTTATGACCTTGAATCTGACCTTGGTTCTTATGAAGTGCAGTTGACGCGATTATTTACGAAGTCATAATTCTAGTTAAATGACCTTGATGTATGATGATAATATAATAGAAGGATATTAGATCATCTCAAAAAATTGCCCAGACCCCTCGAGCTATAGAAATATTCGACCAAAAGACCCCATACCGGTAGTAACAGTCAGTGATTTGTGACTATGATACATGTATACAACCTTACTGTGGTATATGCTATCATAATAAAGTCGAAAAATGGCAGGCACCTGATGAGAATAGCTTGCAACCAGTAAAAATTGCGATACTTTTGAGAGCCTGTTCAGTAAACGGTTTTTGACTAAAATGAATAAAAGAATGAAATGGATAATATGTTCCTTCTATAGCCCTTGACATTAATAATAATAATAATATGTGGACACTATCACACACTGTCGTCTAGTCCCAAGCTAAGCAGAGCTTGTGTTATGGGTACTAGATAACTGAAATATAATACATATACATACTTTTTTTTTTTTTTGTAAATACATACTTATAATACATAGGAAACACCCAGACTAAAGACAAATACAAATGTTCATCACACAAATATTTGCCTTCCGCGGGAATCGAACCCACGACACCCGGCGTCACAGTCAGTTACACTAACCACTAGACCAACGGTGCAGTCAAAAAAAGCTTTTAGGTTACTTTTCTACCAGCATAACTAATAAAAAATGGCCAGCTTGGCCAAACATCTACCTATCTTTGATCAAAAACTAGCTTTAAACACATTACCCTCTCGGTCCTCTTGTTTTTACTTTTACTTCTACCTTTTGTTTCTACATGGTCGGCAACCACTTGGTTGTGTTATCTAACCAGTATTTCTTCATTTCAATTTCTTGCCAGTTCTTCTCATAGCGTAACCCTAACGTCAGTGAACTGGCAGGCATTTTCTCATTTTTAACATTCATAAATTGACATGAATAATATTTTGATTTAAATTGACATATTTATATTTACATAGCAATGTCTATTTATGTGACGTAGCCACGTCTATAGCACGTCTATAGGTTACAGTGACCACTTACCTTCAGATGTTATGCTTGTTTGCCACCATAATAGAAAAAAAAAAACATTATTGTTTCTTATAACTTAAACCAATCGCTAAGGTCCACGAAGGTTGTATAAAAAATTGGAACATGAAAGGTTAGCCCTGAATACAAATCGTTAGTTAATACATTTGTTTGAATGTAGGTAAAAGAGTCTATGCATAACGTTGTCCCAACATTTGTTATAGGTGGGGTAGAGACACCGTTATTAAACATGTTGTTAAGAACAGATCCCCATCTGGTGTTTGTGATTCCTTGAAAAACCTCATTAAATACGACGTCTAGTATTTTTTTTAATCTAGTCGAGAATTGATAACTTTGGTACTGTACCTATTTTTTCAGTTTTATTTTAAAATATATTTGTAAACTAGCTGTCTGCGCCCGCGACTTCGTCTGCGTGGAATAGTGATTTAGGTCAGCATTTTTTGGATATATCTTTTGGTTTGTTTTGAATTATAAGCATCTTTGTTTAGGTGAATAAGAAAAATCTTTACAGTAAATGCTTCTCTATATATATACGATATTAGACGTATAGTCATCGGGGATCAAAGCCATACAGGCTGCTAGAATTACATAGACGTGACAAATCCACATAAAGCTTATCATGCGAAAAACAGCTAATATTTAGATCCACACTCACAACATTATTTTAGTGTCTGACCTTAGGCTTTATTAATTGTCATCGCGAAACATAGGCTCACTGAACTCGTTTAAAACTAAACGGGAAATTGTTTAGAATGAGGAATAAAAACGCTATAAGGTTTTTTTTATATATTAGCCTGCCAAAGTGACTCTACTCTATATGGTGGCCTCCACTATGGCGGCTTAGTGAGATGCTTTTTCACGCCCCGCTTAAAAGACCCAGGATCAAAGTTAGATGGAAACTCATGCGCTGGCAAAGAGTTATATAGGTTTTAATTGAGCGACAAAGGTATGAAGTGCTCAACCGTTTGGTTCGAGACCGTTTAGATTGCACTGTGAAAGGGTAGCACTTCAGCCCCGCACGTGTCCTTCTGAATAAAAAGGGAGGGGGTAGGATTAATTTAAAGAGCTATTGAGAAGACTCTCCGTGGTAAAGGCGATAGAAGACGATCATTGAGGAGGCGATGTTTCTTCACAGCTGTAAAGGCTCAAGTGGCCTCCGGGCTTCCGATGATACGGACTGCTCGCAAAGGGCCCCGTACTCTCTCGAAAATGGTCGCAGGGTCCCACTATCCGGTCACCAACCTGGGTTAGGGGAGTGAGAGAAGTGAGAAAAGAGGAAAGGGGGAAATTGGGTCCCCGGCACTCTCACTCGCCGAACGAAATGCAGTAGTACGAATACTACTACTCTTACGTCGATCTTCTATGAGAGGGTAGTACTTCCCCGGACGATCCGGCCCATTCATGCTGAAACCAGCTTGGATCTACTACCGTAATACTACAGTTAGGTATAATTGGGCCCCTGTACAATGTCGCGGGCGGCCAGCACCACCGTTTATACGGGTCTCCCTGGCCGGCGGGTTGACCCACACCACCCACACAATGACTTCACGGATACTCAGCTGGTCCCACACATGCTGCTAGGATTGTCATCTCTGCATCAGTTAGGTTAGCGGCTCTCGCACTTACCGAACGAAACGCAATAATATGGATACTACTACTCTTACAACGATCTGCCGAAACCAGCGTAAATCGACTACTACTATTTCGTAATTCACTTTAATTCCACCTATTCCGTAATGAGACGTGTTAACAAACATGTTTTTATCACAAAAAATAAAATAAGTCCAGAAAAATATAAATCTAACTTTTATTTACATTTTAACTGATAAAGTATTTACATTTTAATAAAGAAATAAGACGTGTTAACCTAACTTAAAAACACACTAACCTAAGCTAAATACATACCACATGTATGACGTGATTATTTAAATTGGCTTAACTTTTTTATTTAAGAACCGATTGACATGAAACAAACACTAAATGTTAAGTGAAGCTTACCACGATGTATCAGTGAAAACCATATTTGAATCAGATAAGCTGTTTTTGAGATTAGCGTGAACAAACGCACAGACAAACAGACAAACAGACAAAAATTGTAACAATCATTGTTTTGGGTTCTATTTGCGTTGATAAAGGTTCCAATAATATTTTTTCATATATATCTTCCATGTACAGACAGCGACCGGTTACATTTTTATTATATGTATAGAAGATTTTTTAACAACCATATTTTTTCTTTTTCTACAAAAATGGCTGTACTCGATTTGAGGGTAAGCAGTCAGAAGTTGTAAGAGTTGTGGCGTATGCTAAATTAGTACTTTAGTGGCATCTACTATGGCGGCATATAGACCTACTTATTATTATTTTCCATATAATACCAGCCTGTTTACCGTCCCACTGCAGGGCAAAGACCTCTTCTCTTATAGAGAAGGCAGGAGGGAGCATTAATCACCACGCTTGCTCAAAACCGATTGACAATTTCAGACTTTAAGTCCAGGTTTCCTCACGATGTTTTCCTTCACCATCATTATTTTCCATATCTAATTTTTATCATATTATCAAAATTAAAAGAAAACTATTAGTTTACTTTCTTGGTAATACTTGTCGAGAATTTCTTCAGAAACTACTATTAATACTGTGAAAAAGATGATTTATGAATATTTACTCTGAAAGTTTCTTGGCTTTGCACAAAATATTAGTAACACTGAATAATATTTTCAATGCCTCTTTTATGAGTATGACTTTCAAAACAGCTTTCTTAGTACTTGTCTGGGTCATAAATCTTCTAATATAGGCTTATAATACTCATATAGTTACGATATAAGTAACCTGTTAACCAGTTATTAACCAGTTTTGATATAAGCTTTTTACACACACCAGTTTCAATCAAGATACGAGTATTATCTTAACACTAGCTTTTTGCAGCGCGGTTTCACTCGCGCTAAGTTACATTTTTGGTTACTGCTCTGCTCCCGTCGCTCGTATCGTTATGTTACATAAGCCATAACCTTCCTTATGAACTGGGCTATCAAACACAAAAAGAATTATTTAAATTCGACTGGTAGTTTCTGAGATTAGCGCGTTCAAACAAACAAATAAAATCTTCCGCTTTTTATATTAGTATAGATTGAACTGAGTATAGGAAAAACACTATAAACATAATGTTATAAAACAATAGAAGTATCAGGATTAGTGACAGAGCTCACAACAGGAGCCCTATCACAACCATTTACAGCAATCTTGTTATAACCTTACTTTGTATCTATCCTTGTATTTAATGGTACAAAAGAAAAAGACAAAACACAAAGTAAGATTAAAATAATACGGCTATATGAGATGATGGTAGGCCTCCAGGACCCTACACTCGCAAATCGATTATAAAGTACGACGTTCTGTTATTAACATTAATGTTAGTTCTCTTATTGCTCACTATGTCGCTAGTAATCTGTTGAAGGAGCTTAGATATTTTATAAGCCAGTGAATAAATAATCTAAGTAAATATCCTAGACACTAAAAGCAAATTACAGTTCTAAAATCAGCATATAAATAAAGGACCTAAGAAAGTTTCATCAATACAAATTCGTACAATTGTGGTTATAACAATAAAATATATTCGCTTGGTCCGGTAGTAAATCAACCGTGGACGCCCACCCGGGTGTGGGCGGTAATTTGTATTCTGCTGCAAAACCGGGTAACATTGAACATCGAACGTGTTAATTCCATGCCTCAGAATTCAGTGTCGGGGAATTGATTGTGTTATGTAATAAGAGTTTTTGTATGTTTTTTGAATAAGGATTGTTTTTGTTGGTAGATTCTGAATATATAGAAGTAATACCGATATTTGTCGACGCCAACAGTTATGATACCCTAAAAAATATTATACACACTGGACACTTGAAACTCGAGTGAGTGGGAATACTTTCAGAAACTACATAAAACGTAGCGTTACAAAATTTTTTTTTTTTTATTGCCTACAGTGGCAGACGAGCCAACAGCCCACCTGATGGTAAGTGGAAACTGTCGCTCATAGACTTCTGCAATGCCAGGGGCTCTGCGAAGCCGCTGCCTACCGTGATATTAATGCTCTCTTTAAACCTCGTTTGAAGAAGGACGTGTCATAGCGCTCGGGAAACACCGCAGCTGGTAGTTCGTTCCAGAGCCTGCACGTACGTGGGAGAAATGAACGCTGAAAACGAACCGTGCTAGACGAGATCGTGTCCAGGTAGTATGGATGAACTTTGCTGCGATGTCGAGTGGTGCGATGATAGAAAGGAGACGATGGCACCAAGTCAAACAGTTCCTCAGAGCACTCCCCGTTGAACATACGATAGAGCACGCATAGAGAGCCAAAGTCCCTCCGCTGCTCCAGTGACTCCAATTTGTCTGTGAGATTGGGATCATCGACGATTCGAACAGCTCGCCGTTGGTAAAATTCATTTACATAAATACTCTGTTTCCGCGTCTTTGTTTACTGCTCTGCTCCCGTCGTCAGAAGCGTGATGTTACATAGCCTATAACCTTTCTCGAGAACTGGGCTATCATACACAAAAATATTTTTTGAAGTCCGACTGAGATTAGCGCGTTCAAACAAACAAACAAACTCTTCCGCTTTGTAGTAAGTATAGATTTTAGTTACAAAACGTCCATTGCTAGTGACGACACACCTCTGTCCGAATCGCGAAGTATTTGCTATTATGTGACACTTAGCCGACGTTTTTAAGTTATAGTGGCAGCAGTATTAGCGCAGAATTCAGTTTGATCCTGAGTTAAGTGATTTTTACCCTCTAGACCCAAAGTAAGCATATATTATAGCTTATGTTATGAGCTCTAGAATGCGGATATACATACTTAAATACTTACTACATAGAAATACCTAGACCAATGCATGATTATATAATGTGTTTATCAGAAAGGAAAAACAAACTCTGCATTTGACTGACGTAGTCCATCTAGAGCACCCGTCCGAAGAGCACCTAGCTTATTCCACGTTGATCACCTATCAATATTTGTACCAATAAGATCAACTACCAAAAACCTACCATAAATCGTCGTCGTTTAATTTCATAGATTTACCAATCTGCGTTCATATATACCTAGCTAATATTATACCCCTAATTAGGTATACACCAATGAAATATTCAAGTTGACGACATCTATAGAGGACGACCGAACCTTGTTGACACAAAGGTTCAATTGGAGCTCGGAGCTCGATGCCCTCAAGTCAAATACGTTACGTTCGGTTCAACAAACTATTCTGCTGCTAGAAAGTCAATTTCACTTTTGTTCGGCTAATCAAATTATTTATATTAAAAATCAGCAACACTGTGAAATGCTTGTATGGTGATTTACTTCAAAATTTTATGAACTCAACAATCATTGTCGTTCTATTTGCTACCTTTTACATGTTTTACCTAATTTCCTTTGATTATTCCTAACCCTTTCATGGACACTACTGTGACACAATTTATTTATTTATTTGTAATCCTTAACACTATCATTACAGACCTAAATCTAATTCAATGTGGCTAGCTTACTTTTAATCTAATAATATGAATCAAATGACTTACACTTACTACCTTACATAACTAACAGTATATAATATAACCCTTACGAGTTCACCCAAACTGCACGAGAATACATCAATTCTGTCGTGAGTTTCATTCACCACCATAGATGTATTATTGTCATCACGGCCATACCTGTTTGCTGTCCCGGCAAGTATTAGTTTATAAATCTCTTCATTATTTATCACATACATTCTCGAACATACCATATAAATAACCAAACTATCAAAAGCCTGAATAAAAAAAGAAGTACTATTAGGCAGATTTTAATGCCTGGGAACATATTATGAGTATAATGTTCCGAGGGATGAAAACCTCCCTCTATAGGCACGTCGGTATTGAAAGCATTTTCATATTAGCAAGCATCATATAAACATGAATATTTTTACAATACGCCTGCCGAAATGGCTCGAAATTTCTATATCCTGTTACCCCGGCTCCACAAGCTAGCCCCAATGTTGGTCCCAACGATACTCGGCCAATGAATGGATCTAGAAAGTAGCGTTGGCTCCAACTTTGTGTGAACATTGGTAGTTACTCTGGCTTCATTATGCATGTAATGTACACGTTTAACTTGTATGATGGCTGTGTTTTTGATAAAACGAGCGTGGAATTTTACGAGATGAGTTTGAAGTTTTGCGGGCATCTTTTGGTTTGTACACGGTTCTTGCATTATGAAATAATTCTTGTAAGTGGCAGTGAAACACATTGTATTATTAATACAGGTTTTTACTTTGTAAATTTTTTATTGGATGTTCCATTTCTTGTTAGAGTGGAACTAGTCTTAAACTATTTGAAGTTTGACCTAAGGCTGTACTAAAAATTGTCACCTGTTTAAACATTGAAGCTCTCTCAAGAACCCTCAAATGAACTGACGATCTAATAAGATTGTTGTGTAACCGCGGAGGTCGAGTAGTTGTTGGGAGAGGCCTAGTATGTCAAGAATGAACGTATATCGGCTGCTGATGATATTTATTTTGCAATCATTAACCATTCAATAAAAAACATCTAAGTATATTTAATTAATTGGTCGATTCATCACACAAGGTCCGTTTGAATCGAGCCCAGCTCCACTATAAAATTTCAGAACGTAAAACAACTGTCAAACAGTAAATCTGTAAGATAGAACTAAAGTTTTTACCTTTCAAAACTTAGACTTGACATCTAGTATCAACTTTAAAGTGTAGAAAGTCAATATCTAAGTTTCAGTTGTGTTTTAAACAAATAATATAGGTAGTATAATTTGAAATTGACTTTCTGTGTCAACATTATTTATGACTAGTTGCACCCCATGGCTTCGCCTGCGTGTAAAATATGTTTGTATCCCTCGGAAACCTTTTTTTCGGGATCGGGATAAAAAGTAGCCCATATACATACAAATTTTCATCGAAATCAGTTCAACTGTTTAAGCGCTGAATGGTAACAAACACACATACACATATATACACACATACACACACAAACTTTCACATTTATAATATAAGTAGCATTAGTAGTATTTGGAAATATACCGTGCATATCTTGTTAATTATTGCAATATTAGATATTATAGTATTAAAATAATATTTATTTTATTACCGTGACAATCGATTTTGGATATAAAAATATGAGTCAGACCAACAATATTACTAAAAAGTTCCCTGATTTGGAATCTCTGTTTAGTTGAGTTTTTATGTGTCACGCTATCTCATTCATTGACTTGAATATACATTTTAGCAACAAATAGACTTTAGAGCGTAACTAAAAGTTACCTCTAGTTTAAATAATTGGGTAAAATATCTATTAACTTTTATCATTCAACGTAAAATATTTTTAGCAATTTTCACACAAAAGCAGTTTGTCGTTCTCAAAAAAAGATACTGTAACGGTATATTAAAAGCCAATTCCGCTGTCATTATTACAATGTATCCAACTAGTGTGAGGACAACGGGGGTACAATAGACCCCGTATCCGCATCCGAGCGTTTGATGTGTTAGGGTATTTGTATAAAACGTGGCCAGAGGGTTAAAAAGAAGGATTATACTGGTTAACTTTGGGTTAGCATAAAAGGGCTTATGAATTTTATTTTTATCTACTATTGCACTTCGTGTTTTATTTTGCGGCTGTTTATTCTTCGAATGCGTTGTAAAGGAATTCATCATAATGACGAAGTGTTTGCTTTTACTGCAATTAAGTTTTCAATTATCTTCTATTTCTTCTTCTTAGACTTACTTGGGATCGGCTTTCCTTGTCTTCATTTTCCATTTAGCATGGTTTTGTGCTACGTCATTACTTAAATGAGCTTCTTTAAGGTATTTTTGAACCATCATCAACCAGGTGGCGGATGGTCGTCTACGTGCAATGAAAACTTTAATTATCGCTTTAGTTTCAAGTAATTGTTTTTCGTATTATCAATATTTTCTATTCTACTAAAGTTATAAGTATATATTCGCTGCGAATAAAGATCATTTACGCCTCAGTTCTACGTAATTACTTTTAGGCTTTCCGGAAATATTGGACTCGAAGTCGAAGTTTTGCAACAAAGTCTTATTTGGAAGTCAAGGTTAAACTGAGGAGAAAATTATGTATAACTTTTGCTTGTTTTCATGGTATTTTTTTTTATATTCGCTGAGAAAAATACTCTACTCTATTTAGAAGTAAGCTTTTAGTGACATCTAAGAGTTTTCGACACCTTTTTACTTGCAACACTAATTACCCAACAACATCTCTTCACGCGGCGGCTGCATGTGAACCTGTTCCACGCCCTACCCTTAACACCTAGTACTCTGTAACGCAAACGTCAACGTGTAGGTGATTAATCCTCACAGAATAGAATAGGAAAATATGTTTCCCTCCAAGGCCCAGACATGTTGTAACAACCCTGTATGCTGGACTTGAATAAAAGTGAAGTAGTGTCCCTAGTATGTTGCTTTAAATAGGAGTATCCAAATACTAGCTTCCATAGTTGACTCTACCAGCTGTTCAAATCTTATTGATGAATATACGTGTAGACGGAATGTGACCTAATATAATACTACCTTGAGAAAGGTAAGAGGTGACTGTCATTCAGGCCTTAACCTAAGACCGCGGGCTTTAAAGCTTTTGGTATATTATTACTAGCTTTCCGCGTCGCGGTTTCACCTGCATCTTCGCTTACTGCTCTGCTCTCGTCGCCAGTAGCGTGATGTTACATAGCCTATAACCTTCCTCGAGAACTCGGCTATCATACGCAATAAGAATTTTTTAAATCCGATTGGTAGTTCCAGAGATTAGCGTGTTCAAACAAACAAACACTTCCTTCTTACTTCACTTACTTCTTCCGCTATATATAATAGTGTAGATTTAATTTATCTGTGCCTTCGTCTTTAGTAGAGTTCGGTAAAGATGTTGCGTCAGATGTTATTACATTAAAAGTTTTTATTAGAGAAATGAATGTTTTGCCAGTCACGTTGATTCTAAAGTTGCACAGTGCAGTTTAAAGAGTCTCTAAAAGGATTACGGTAGTAGATAAACGTTGGTTCAGCGTGAATAGGCCGGATCGTCCGGGAAAGTACTATCCTCTCATAGAAAATCGATGTAAGAGTAGTAGTATCCGTACTAATGAGTTTCGTTTGGTGAGCGAAAGCTCCGGAATCCCAATTTTCCCCTTTCCTCTTTCCTCACCTCCCTCATTCCCTTCCCCTATCCTATTCCTAGCTGCCGTAGTGGAAGCCACCATACTAGCAGTTAAAGACGACGGTTTTTGCTATGGTGGCCACCACTTCTAGTTTCCACTGACTGCTTACCATACCATAAAAAAAAATAAAAAAAAATCTTTATACTTAGTTTCTGTCTTTCAATAAGAACCTAAAACTCTTTACAAGCACATGTATTTCCTTTCAATTTTGATATTGACTCTTTTAAGCGATGTGTAAAAAATTTCTCACAATGCTGCCATGGCCGACACATATTATGTAATAATTACTAAAAGCGTTTAAAAAGCAGGTTGTTTTTACATGAAGATTTTTTATAATTATTTCTATTATTCTATGGAAGTTACAAATAAACCAAGCAAACTGTCAAACCCACAGCCTAAAGCTAGACAATATATCCGAATTATGTGTATATAGGTACCAAGTTTACAAACGTAAGCCCGGATATCCGACAAGTTTTAGTGCGGGCATATCCGCGGTTGTGGATACTGGCGGATAATGGGCCTTGACAATGGTCCTGTTTAGGTACTTCAGCTATTTGGTAATGTTTAATAGTTTAGCGAAGATAAAGTTGTTAGTACTTAATAAGGCTTTGTCTACTTAGATGGACTTATAAAATTTAATAGCTTTGGGGATTGCTTTTAATCTGAGTGATTACTTTAGAGATTTGATATTAAAGTCAATATACTTAATCTAAAATGTTCTGCTAGGTGGTTATACTACTTGAAAACGTTTCAGCTGTAGTTTGGATGCTGGAGGTTGAGAGTCAGGTGTTATGAGGTAAATTTTTCAACATTAAAATAATCTATAGACAGTTTTGGCGACTTTCATAAGTCATGACAGATATTTAAACTGTTATATTTAGCATTTAACATATTATGAAAGAGCAGGAGGGAGTTAAAGAGGAGATATTACTACGTATTTCTCACTAAAAGCAATACTAGTAACTCAAGAAGGTAATTCATTTAATAGGGTCTAATACCAAATATTTATAGTTAAATATTGTATATAAAGTACCTTTTCTACAACATTAGCCGTTACCTAATTCATGAGTTCCATGACTAAAACTTTAAGAAGGTAAGTTTCGCTCTGCCTTTCGCTTCTTCAAGATAAGAAGTATTGATTTTAATCAGAAACTAAGCGTTACTATACTAGGTGTTGAATTTTTATGCTAAAATCTAATATCGAGTGGTTAGTGGTCAACCTAGTGTCAGGATTTGTTCAGATTGTCTATAATTTATTAAAGAGGTATTCGACTTGACCTATCGACTGTTATCAACAGCCAGCACCGACTTTTTACGTGCCTTCTAAAGCAGGGAGACGCTCAGATCAAATACCACTATGTGGTCACTTATTCATGGACCAGACGCACTCTATGTTGCTTAACCGCTTAATCGTTTACCTATCAGTGAGCGCAATACGCTATGAGTGCCATATTATGCTACTCGTGCCTTTTAGACTTGAAAATATCATGAAGAGTATTGTCAAAACCCCTTGCAAAATGTCAATCATAAAAATATTATAAATGCGAAAGATTGTATGTATGTGTGTGTTTGTTACTACTCAGCGCCTAAACGGCTGAACCGATTTCAATGAAATGTATGTAGATAGATTCAGTGCCAGAGGCGGACATAGGCTACTTTTTATTTCGAAAATCGATCTAGTTCCCGAAAGAGACGAAACAGATTTTAGGCGCGGGCGAACCCTTGAGGCGCAGCTAGTATAAAATATATTGTGCCGACATAGCAAGTAATAAGGAGCAAGCAATGTTTTTAGCATTACGCAAAACGTGAGCTTGTTTAAAGCCGGCAATGTAATTGTAGACGTTTTAAATAAAACATGTCTTAATTATGAACATTAAATAACATAAAATCTTCGCCTTGAAATATCTTACCCTTTACGCAGCAAAGTCATTATCTAAATTAGCAATCCAGACGTTTAGAGAGACTACAACATGGAGTTCTTCAAGAAAGGAGTTAAAAGGTTTTTAACAGGGTCGGCAACGCGCTAGTGATGCTCCTGGTGTTGCAAGCGTCCATAGGCTACGGTAACTGCTTACCATCAGGCGGGCCGTATGCTTGTTTGTCACCTTAGTCGTATAAAAAAAAAAAAGTTTATCTACGGAAATTCTCGATGTTTTAATAATATTGTTACAAGTAAAATATAAATCAGCTTTCCAATATACTCATATCATCAGATGAAATAATGTCAAATATATTCTCGATCAAGGTAAAAAAATCAATTTCTCACTTCACATATGGAAAGAGAACCAATTTAGTAGCATCCTCTCAAAATTTACGTAGACGGTAAATATTGCCAATTTTGGAGATTACAACCAATATTGAGTAGAAAATATATTTTTTTTGGGTACCGTATTCAAAACATAAAAATAGATACAACCTTTCGTTATGGAATATTTTTTTCATGTCACGTGTAAACAGAGAATTGTATTTTAAAAGATAAAGTTTAGTATCTTGCTAAACCTGTTGCTAGTTTTTAACTAATTTTAATCTTCCGCATTATTTACCAATAATAAAATATCATACAAATTTGTAATTATGAAGTAAAAGATTATAAATAATTGAAGATTCAAGTTAATAATATAAAAAATGTAGGTTTAGTAATTAGAGACTTTGTATAACAACAAACGAATAAATAAACAAAAAGCTCCTCTGTCTAAAACAAAGACGTGAAAATAAAGAAACCTATTTTTTTTCGTGCTGACGCTACATTGAATAACTATGTACCCTATGTCACTTTCACAATCAAAACAAATCTAATGACAACTCATACGTTAAAAACCATCAAGCCGTTCAGGATGTAGAGCGTGCCTCCTTGACTTGACGGCAGTCGAGCAAAAAGGTGGCATGGTTTCTAATTTACAAGATAAAACATCGTCTTTATGTAGGTATGTCTTACGAGCAGCATTAGTAGCAAACTAAAGACCTCATTGCGGTCACCAGAGAGCCCATCGAGTGTGACTTTCTTTTGAGAGATCTATGTCTAGACCTGCTGATAAGCAAAATTTTTACTCGAAGTAAAAATCCATAGTATCTAGTATCTAACTATTGCGGTGCTTTCCTGTTATTTGTTTATTAATATGTGGTGTGCAATATTCTATTGTATTCTATTCTAGTTATAAATCTTTTTAACTTTTTCTCTGCTTCTTTAACTGCACCTACTTCGTTTGTCTCTGCATCACCTAAGGTCGACTGATAAAAAATGCCTTATTAAGTCCGTCCCTGTACCTACGTGCATGAAACTTAATAAATAAATAAATATGTTTACAAAATAAATTTAAATGACTGATATCGATACAATGTCTTATGTGTGTTTATCATATGTAAACTCTACGAAGGTTGTGGATTTAATTTCCACATGAAACAAAATTTTATGAGCCATAAACTTTTTATCAGAATTTAGAAATGCTCGTAAAATCCTTCGCCATACAAAGCTCGCTAATGTATGAAAGGTTACAATAATATTTTAATTAAATTGTATATTCCTCTTGATTTATTTTTCTTACCAACTTTTCCTATACAGGTAGAACTTAGGCCAAAAGTTGAAACACTCTTGTCCGTTTTTTATTCATGCAATTCGTTTAGTGTTCTAGTAATCATTTTCGGTGGAGTAAAGTGTAACGGCCCAATTTATTTTGTAATCTTGAGAAAAAGTAATTTTGCGTTTAAGCTGTCGTTAGGGTTGGAAAATCTCTGTTTACAAATTAAGTTTCATCACGTTTAGAAGTGTAAGTCGATTTTAGTAAGTTAGTGAACGGTAAATGGGAAATTTAGCTTGCATAATATTGTTAGGAACATTTTAACCGTATTCTGTTAGGTAACAGTTTGGTGAAGATAAGTTTCACAAAGTTTGTTTAGAGTTTATAGGAAGACATCTGGTGCACAGAACTTCATCGCATCTAACTCTATTTGGAGTACTGACTAATTATAGTGAAAGTAGAGTGCGAAGTCGACTGACTGAGAGATTATAGGTTCGATTTCCACAACAAAACAAAACTTTGCGTAACGTGTGGCTTCATCAATCAAGGCAATAGCAACCTCATGTAATTATAAAACTAACGAAACAAGAATACTAACGACTATCTGTTGGGCTACTGCCCATCGGGCGTAATTACCTAACCAGGTTAGAGGATTATCTTTCTTTTTGGAGTTTGGTACATTTACAGGTTCATTCAGATCTTGAATCCGCAAATAATTTCAAATGTACCCAGTAAATAAAGGTACGTAATTTAGATATTCAAATTGTTTTTATGTATTTCAAAAGTAGCTAACAACTCGCTACTGATAAGATAATGTAACTTATTAATAGTTGCTAGGGTTGCTAGCAAAAATCACTCACGTGAAGGTACATATTTGTTATTAAGTTGTATCTGTCTGGCAATGTAGTAACATACCTATAAACTGAACAAAATATTGAATATGTTACCATATTCAATATTTGGTTCAGTTTGTTTGTAGAAGTCGAAGAAATCAAAATTTAAATTATTATCATAAATAATTTCAGCCACATTCACTACTGAATATTTAGTACCCATGCAGGATAACGTATCTACGTGCATCTTAATGTTTACGTTTAACATATTTTCAAGATATCATTTTATTGGCTTCTGTCGCACAAGCGTTCATCTCACATCCATTTGTCAAACTCACGTAGTACACTCGGCATAAAGTGTTTCATTCCATTTTTGACAACCCTAATGAGTTAACTAAGAAGTATCAAAGTGGAACAGAACCTACTAAATTTTAACTACATATGAAGTCAGAGGCGACGAGCTGAAACTGCCTCAAATGTAACTAATATTCGCTTAAGATGGCAATGATTACAACTTTACGACAGTTCCAAATTTATTTTATCCTTTATTACTCTAAGGACATGTTGGAGATATTATTACAGAATTATATTTGTTGGTACTAATTATAAGGGTTAAGTAAGATTATTTTAAATAATTTTAATATTTTTAAAAGATAAATTAATTTAGAGGTCGAAGGAAATGTCCTGGGACAAAAGTTGGTGATACTAATACTAATTATTTATAAAGTAAAGCTTTGTTAAATGCAGAGTTGTATAAGTGTACAAAACTGTCGCTTGATAAAAATCTATTTAGCGGCTTTAAAATTTCATTGCTTTACATTATAAGTCCAGCAACATCATAAATCAGACAGTGACAGATTATTCTACTCTTCAGCTGCATTATAAATGCGTTCAAATTTTAAATCTTACAGTATAAGTAACAAACCTTTCTTAAATGAAAAGTAATATTTTAGCGATAAGGCCGCTCATTGTACCTACTATTACTGTACATAAGCAAAAAGTTTCTAATGGTGTACAATAAAGCATATAATAAATAAATAAATAAATAATAACAAAGTTATACCTGCAATAAAGTAAAAATCTTAAATTAATTGGCATGTAGACTAAAATATTAAAAATGACTTTTAATTTTATTTTTAAATAAGTTTGACTTTGAAATACATAAGTTAAATGAATCAATTACCAACAGTTAGTTCATTTTATTAAATTAAGTTCTTATAAAAGTAACAAGTTAATTGGTAAATTAACTCTGATTAACTTATATGTAGAATAGAAATTATTGTTTATTGCAAAACAAATAACATAACAAAATAACATTAGGCAGTGACAATGGACGGTCTTTGCCAAAATTTTACTAAAAATATTGATTAAATGAAAGTTTACCGAAATGGTCATATACTTGATAGTACTTTGGAGGGTAGCTCGAATATTTGAGGTAGGTACAGATTTAATTAAATTCTGTTTGTTTGGCTATTACAAAATGTCAGTAATAACACAACATTCGTTGTTACAAGATGAATTAAGGTTCAACTTAGTTTAAAACATTTGAAATGCCATCATCAAACCTTCATTCCGAAGGTATATTAGACTTCTAGTAACTTTATAATATGTAACCTCTGTAATATACACAATGAACCCTATTTGTTGATACAAAGAGGACTAGCGACAAAGTGTCCAAAATTAGAACTAATTATGACAATACTTTTTTGTAACAATAATGATATTTATATTAACTTGACATTATTAATCATAGTAAATAAGTATATACCTATTACAAATTAACATTATGATATTATTTTAGCTTGACATTGTATGACATTTTTATTTTTTATCATTATTATTATTGTACTATTGATTAATTGGTATTGATGATTAAATTACCTGAAACTATAAATATTTGTACGCCTTAACTTAAAGGCTAAACATGGTTGGACTGTAACCACATAACACCTTGCATGCCTATGTATGTATTCCCATGTTTGACAAATAAATATATGATTGATTGATTGAATGATTGATTGATGATAATAGAAGCATGGTTGGACCATCATCGTCGGTCAAGTTACATACTGCGAGTATTGCATTTCATTCAGTAAGTAAGAGAGTCGAGAAAGAGTGAATGAGTGAATGATTTAAACCCAAGGAGGTAACGTATGACACTTTAAAAAAAATACAACGTGACATTTTCCCAAACGAGGCTAGAGATAATTTCTTTCAGAATTTTTATAACCATAATAGTCAAATATTATCTAAAACCAAGCATAATATTGCTTGTATTTGTAAAAAAACTTGAAATTGAAAAATACCAATTTAATTTACCTCTAAGCCAAAACTACTCAACATTTACACTAATCCGGTTCCATAGTTATTAATATATAATAATAATAATTAAACATTTATTTTCAGGTTGCATAGACCCTTATATAAATACCTTACAGACTAACATACATATTAAACAATAAAACTTATAAGTAATTAACACGACTTATTTCGGCGTCATGTTACGCTGCGTGGTGTTGTGTAGCCCTCCACGAAAACGTCGATACACTACACCTTTCGGCCAAAACTCTTCTTGTAGGCAAGTTTCAAGATATTGTGTCAGCACCCGCAATACGAACGATTTAAAGTTCGTGTTATGACGTGACTCCAACCTCTCAACCCTCGGAGTCCAGTTGGTTTTAGTACGTACTGCACGATCTCCTCTTCCTTCGTACTGTGGTGTAACCGGGACTAGTACAGCAATGTTGTTGGGACTGCGGGACGTAGTAGCATATTAGGCCCTGCTAGCCCGGTACCGCACTGGTTTCGACAAGTAGGCTTTCTCTTCTTCGTCTCAACCTTTTTGAAGCCATCCTTGTCACACTTGTTCTTCTCTTGAACCCTTTGTTTTAAGATCTTAACGGGCTCACAGCTTTGTTGTTTTGCAACTTGCCGCCTTGTATTAGCGGCGATACAAGCTATAAACGTTCTTTGAATTATTAAAACATTTGAGATTGAAGCTGAGAGCTGTGGCTGGAATTGTTAGCGCCATATGGCATAAAGGAGTAACTATAGCATACCAAGACATGGAAAAAACTCATATGTAATATTACGCTTAAAGCTCATTTTTCTACGATTTCTATCAGACAGTTGCGTTCTTGTTTCTTAGCAAGGTAGAATTGTTAACGCCATAGGCGATGAAGTAGCTGGAGATCGTTGAATATTAATTTTAGCTGTAATTAAAGATATTATCATAAATTTAGCTTTATTGTTAGGTATATAGTAATAGCTAGCTTGCCGCGGCGTGGTTTCACCCGCGTCTTTGCTTACTGCCGTGCTCCTGTCGCCAGTAGCGTGATGTTACATAGCTTATAACCTTCCTCGAGAACTGGGCTATCCTAAGCAAAATATTTTTTTAGTGGTTAGTGACCCTGACTGTTAAGCCAGAGGTCGTGGTTTCGATTCCCACCCAAGACAAACCTTTGTGTAATAAGCCTGATTATTTGTTCTGTGTCTGGGTGTAATTTATCTATAATATGTATGTATTTATAAAAAAAATGTATATAAGTAGTATATCGGATGTTTAGTACCCGTAACACAAGCAAAAATAATTGCTTAATTTGGGGCTAGATGGCGCTGTGTGAATGTGGTAGAATATTATTATTATTATTAAAAATCCGACTGGTAGTTTCAGAGATTAGCGCGTTCAAACAAACAAACTCTTCCGCTTTATGTATATAACTAATTAATTTAAATGTCGAATGTTAATTTTCTACTAACCATTAGTTTGTAAGATTCTACTAACAATTTATGGATTTTATTATCTGAAATAAATAATTTGAATTTGAATTTGAAAATTTGAATAAGTATAGTTATAATAGTATAGATAATACCGTAAGCATATCATAGCTATGGGTACTGCTATAAAGTTTAGATGTGATATGTCTATGGTATCTGTGCCACCCTATTTTACATTAAAATTCTCAAAGGGTCACTACACATTGGAGCTATCTCCGTGTAAATATTTTAAAGTACCTGAGGTCCTACCACAACTTTATATAGCAATCTTATTGTAACCTTACATTGTCTTTATTCCTGTTTTTAAGGTTACAAAAGAAAAATACATAACACACAGTAAGATTAAAATAATACTGCTTTAAGAAGTACTGGTAGATCCCCAGGTCTTATTTTTTAATATAAAATAGGTATACACGTGAAGAAAGACATAATAAAAATAAAAATACAACAACTACACAATGCTATCTATACCCAAAGTAAGCATATTTATACTTACAGAATATTGTAAAGAGAAAAGATTTGATTTTTTGTATGTTTGTTTGTTTGTAAAGATTTAACTAAAAATCTACGTTACTGATTTGAATAATTCTTTCACCTTTAGAAATCAATAAATTGAGCGGGTAACATTAGTTATATTTTAATTATGTTTAACCGTTTCATGTACACTACTGTAGACACAATAGATGTTTTATTGTCATCACGGCCATATACGTTTACTGTGTCGGAAAGTGGTAACAAATTTTTATAGTCATTTTAAGAGTTTCAATATTTTAAAAGCTTTCGTAAATCTGGTTGATGCAATACAACATCATTGCTTTAATATTTTCCGTAGGAATTTATTGTGAAATCGAATGAAACTTTTAAAAACTTAAAACTTTTGAAACTTGATACGGTAGTAGATCCACGCTGGTTTCAGCATGAATGGGCCGGATCCTCCGGGGCAGTACTACCCTCTCATAGAAGATCGACGTAAGAGTAGTAGTATCCGTACTACTGCGTTTCGTTCGGTGAGTGAGAGCACCGGAGGCTCAATTTCCCCACTTTCCTCTTTCTTCACCTCCCTCATGCCCTTTCCCTAATCCCATTCCCAGCCGCCATAGTGGAGGCCACCATACCAGCAGTTTAAGACGATGGCTTTTGGTATAGTGGCCACCACTTCTGGATTCCACTGACTGCTTACCATCAGGCGGGGTGGAGTCACTTTGGTAGGCTAATATAAATAATAATAATAATAATAATAATACCGAAGCAAGGGCGGACCTCTAGTGTTATTAACATAAATTTAACTTGTACTTTATTAAATTAAATAAGTATGATGACAGCTATTTAAAAACACATCTTTATGAACTAAGTACTATGTACGAACTATCACATAAAGTATTTTGGGTTATTCTGTCAAGAAATATAAGTAATGGGATTGCCTTTTAAGCTTGCTCACTGTTTTATGTTTTTTTAACTTAGCCTACCAAAGTGACTCCATTCGGTTTAATGGTAAGTATTGAGTAGAATCCAGAAGTAATTGGCCACCACTCCAAAAGCCATCGTCTGAAATTTCTAGTACGGTAGCCTCCACGATGGCGGCTTAGTGAGATGCTTTTTCACGCCCCGCTTAAAAGACCCAGGATCAAAATTAGATGGGAACACTTGCGCTAGTAAAGATATTCAAAAATATAAGACTAAACATATCTAGGTACATAGTTCTCAAAATGTAGTTCGCTTAGCTGTTTCTATATTTCATTGCTCGACACCATAAACACGTCGTGCCATCGTAAACTAAGTCAGCACCCTTCGAAAGCTGTCTGAAGGAAAAAATAAAATACGGAAACCTAGGAGAGGTCAGATTTACAACTTCGAGCTTCGAGAACTTACGTGATTTAATATGTATATATCCGACAGTTGTATACCTTGTCGTTTGTACGAACCGTCATGAATTTAAGATAGAGTCTAAAACACTGAAGAAGAATTCGATACTGGTTTTGGACGTTACAATTTGAGTGAATGTTATGAGTCTGTGGTTATGAGCTAGGACCATGGATGGGTGATCACTTAGTGGTATTTGATCTGAGCGTCTACATGCTTCAGAGGACACGTTAAAAGTCGGTTCCGGTTGTTACCAAGTTGATAACAGTCGTTAGGTCAAGTCGGATGCCTCCATTGGCAACCTGAAGAAATCCTGACACTAAGTTGACCACTAACCACTTGATATTTGATTTGAATGAAAATATTGTGGTCTGATGGTAAGCGGTTACTGAAAGCTATATATAACTTTGTTCTCTAAGGATTGAGGAACAATGTTAAGAAAATACAACTAAGACGACCGTGAATAGAGTAATGTTAGAGAAGAGAATAAAATCGGGAAAGCAGTTCAAAACAAACGTAAACGTTGAAATAAATATTTAGACCCTTAAAATATATTTAATACTGTTACTGTTACTGTCAGTTTAAATCAACCCACTGCTGGGCTGTGCCTGTTCCCATGACATCTTCGGTCTATAGCAAGTGTGGACCACGATTTATTTATTTTGTCCAATACGTCTCGCCATCTTTTTCTTGGTCAGCTGCGACGCTTATTAGTTGTCTCAGGGAACATGATAGTAATTTTGGGCTACAACTCGTCCGGCATTCGGCAGACATGGCCAGCCTAATCCCAATTAAGCTTCGCGATCTTATGAACAACATCAGCAATCTGTGTCTTCAAGCGCAGTTCCTTGTTTTGAATACGGTTCGTTAATTTGACATCTAATTTCTGTGCTTCATGGTAAGTGAGAAAATATTTTTCATAACCAAGTATACTAAGCAAAATATAAAAAACCCGCCTGGCTAAAACAAAATGAAAAGCACGAACCCCATTTTCTTTTCTTGTGCTACGCTTGTGTTGTGTACGCTGTGTTGACGCTACTATGAAATTTTATATACCATGGCACTCCCACAATCAATACGAATCTAATGACACCTCATACGTTAAAATATATCCAGCCATTTAGGCTGTAGAGCGTGCCAAAGAAACAGACATACAAACTTACATACATACATATATACATACATACATACATACATACACACATACATACGCTCGAAAACCATTATCCTCCTTGACTGTGTCAGTCAGGCAAAAATATAATTTTTTTTTGAAGCAAGTATACGCAAAACTTATCAGTGATAAGTGAAATCACGTAATCTACGCTCAACGCAGTAATATACAAGCAATCTAAGTCTACAAAATTCAGTTTGTACAACGAACGATATTTTGTGAGCTTATCTAAAAGGCCATTGCTGCAAGCTGAGAACATCAAGACATCTAAGTAATGCCAGAGGGCGAACAAGTGCTTGAGGATACAATTTTTCGTGGGAGGCAGGAAATTATGTTTCATAACAGATACCTGAAGTAGGTATTGTAAAACTTAATTATTTGTACTTAAAGAATATTATTGTATGTATTGCGTTGGTGTAGTTTAGGTTTGGTTATTTAGGCTGATTATAATATATGTTTCTTTGAACGCCGACAATTTATATAGAAGAACTAGCTTGCCGCGGCGCGGTTTCACTCGCGTCTTTGCTTACTGCTCTGTTCCTTTTGCCAGTAGCGTGATGTTACATAGCCTATAATTTTTCTCGAGAACTGGGCTATCAAACGCAAAAAGAATTTTCAAATCCGACTGATAGTTTAAACAAACTCTACCACTTTATATAATAGTAAAGATTTGTTCGACACTAATATTAACCATATTATTACATACGAATAAGAATTTTTTTCTTTTTCAATTACGGTCGTGGGTCCAAAATTTTTAAAGTCATGGTGAAGGAAAATTGTGAGACAAATCTGGTCGGTCGCATGTCGTCTGTAATGCAAAAAGTGTAAATTCTATGTATAATATGTATGTATTTTCAAAAAAAAGTATTTAAGTATGTATATCCGCATTCTAGAACTCATAACACAAGCTATAATATATGCTTACTTTGGGTCTAGATGGCGTTGTGTGTAGTTGTTGAAATATTATTATTATTAAATATTACTTTACTTTATCTGAGATATACGATAAGCAAATACATTTTTTTGTTTTTCCTACTTCATTGTAACCTGTTCCGATCTCGTTTATAATGATATTATTTTTTTATTATTTAATAAAATCAATCAATTCCTGAGTTCCTTAATTTATCTTAAACATTTACTATAAGTTAAAGAAACATCGTGACAAAATCTGTACTGTAACACAAATTCACAAAGGTCCCAGTGGTCGAAGAACTCAAGTTTATCAACAACAACTCCAACCAAAACGTAGAACCATTTGAAATCAAAGTCTATAGGGAAACCTCAATAGTAAAATATTTATATGTAAAAGTGAACAGCGCTTTTGGTTTTTACTTTGAGAACTAAATTTTCTCCAGTTACATACTCGGTACTAAGAAGTCGAACAATAAGCTTGAAAGTGCCGGAGTCCCAATTTCTTCTCTTTCCTTTTTCTTCACATACCTCGATCCTACCTAACTTTCACCTATTCCACTCCATTCACCGTAGGCCGCGTATTCGCAGTCTCTGGCATTGCAGGAGCTATGCAAGAGGCTCTGAGTCATCCATTAGCGACAGTTACCACTTACCATCACGTGGGCTGTTCGCTCGTCTGCCATTGTCGGCATTAAAATGGGGCCGACCTCTATATTATAGTAGTATAGTAATTATTTCTGTTTCGATCTCATTATTCATCCTCATTGCCATTTCTTGAACAATTAACAACGGCATGGTTTTGATCACATCCAATGCAAGAATGTATATTTTTCCGAAAGAGATGAGAATTATCAAAGAAAAACCTTAATCAAAAAGAAACTGCAGGACTTGTTGATAAATAAATGTTATTACACAGTGAAAGATTATCTAACTGAAAAATCTCTGCTCTATTACATTATATCTAAATTTTGAGGTGTTCAGTATCTCTTCTTTGCATGTATCAATTTTTATTACCCAACTATATTATTTACTGTAGCTAATTGTTGTATGCAGTTTGTACTATCCAATCCTTTAGAGAAATGAACATTGTCTAGAATGATAAGTATTATATCAAAACTAAAACAAGAGCTGTTTATTCATATCATTTTCTGAATGTACAAAGTTCAATTGGCATTTCAATACCCGCTTTAAACTAACGCTGTCTTAATACTTTATACACTTACACAAAATAACTTAGAGACTCATAAACGAGGGAAAGAAAAGGAACTGAGGCCCGAGACAAGTGTCAAACATTTCTATTCTATTCATAGAATAGATAAAAAAATGTATTGGATTGACATAAGCTAACGCCAGAGCTTATGTCAATCTCATACATTTTTTTATCTATTCTATGAATAGAATAGAAATGTTTGACACTTGTCTAGGGCTTCTGGAATGAGACAATGCTCCGAAAAAGGAACATCCTTTTGTTATTTATGCAAACATGTTTCGTACATACAAAAAAACTATATCACAAAACACTCGCAATATCAAATAACCATGGATACATGTTCGGTGTAAGTTGTTTTATCAATTAATATTGATCATCATAATATAGAAGATTCGGTACTGATCCATCATTTAAAAAAAATATATATTATTATTATTTTTTTTTTTATATTATAACCTACCAAAGTGACTCCACCCCGCCTGATGGTAAGCAGTCAGTGGAATCCAGAAGTGGCGGCCACTATACCAAAAGCCATCGTCTTAAACTGCTGGTATAGTGGCCTCCACTATGGCGGCTGGGAATAGGGTTAGGGGAAGGGAATGAGGGAGGTGAGGAAAGAGGATAGGGGGGAAATTGGGCCTCCGGCGCTCTCACTCACCAAACGAAACGCAGTAGTACGGATACTACTACTCTTAAGTCGATCTTCTATGAGAGGGTAGTACCTACTTCCCCGGACGATCCGGCCCATTCATGCTGAAATCAGCGTGGATCTACTACCGTACAAAAAACCGTCCGTACTAAAAAGCAAAAAACCCGTCTATCTGAAACCAACTTAAAAGAAAGTTTTTACGTGCTGACGCTCCTACCCTACATCACTCCTACAATTAATGCCAATCTAATGACACCATGGATGACGTTATAATCCATTACGTCATTTAGGCTGTACAGCGTGCTAAAGCATACATAAATACATACGCTTGAAAAACATTACCCTCCTTGACTTTTGCAGTCGGGCAAAAAACGTCGACTGCTGGACATAGACATTTTGCAAGGATTTTCATCCGATCGTCAATACCAGTCATAAAATTTTATAATGAAACTTATGCAACTTTCCGTCCAATATCGTAAAACTATTAAAATGTATCCAGAACAAGATTATATTGAAAAACAATTACAAATAGTTAATTTTGTGAACTTTAATTTCGCTCGTTTACTGATCCGAGGCGGTATAAGTCCGGGTATTAAAACTTGACTTTTATCGGTCCCTGGTAACCTCCATTTTAAGTGGTAGTTTATTCTTTAAGCTATGTGCACACTGACGAGTTTATGACGCAAGGTAAAAGCGCAAATTAGTAGTTATAAAGTTGACATGTGTTTATTACTGGTGCTTTTTATTGTTTTATTTAAGACAAGCTTTACTGCTCTGCTCTTGTCGCCAGTAGCGTGATGTTACATAGTCTATAACCTTCTTCAAGAACTGGGCTATCATACGTTAAAATAATTATTCAAATCTCACTAGAAATTCCAGAGATTAGAGCGTTAAAACAAAGGAACAAACTCTTTCTAGGATAAGGATAGGTAAATACTACTTTTTTGACTGTTATTTTCAGATATACTTCTTCAAACTAGTCATCTCAGTTTAGGCTGTCGATAGTCAATAATTGCTAGTCAGCAGCAGCTGTATATTTTAAAAATATCAATATAAATGATGAATAATAAACTGTATAATAAATATAATATTTACTCCAAAGCAACTTTGCAGTTATAAAACACAATTTCATTGTTTATAACAGCTATAGATAAGAGGCAAAATTCATTGCATGTCTCAGATGAACAGAAACAGACAGAAGGAAGCGATTTTGCCTTTTACCATTTCTATAGTGTGTATAAAGCTTAAGTTTAAATTTAAAAGGTAGTTTGTTGTCTATTATGCTGACTAAACGGTTTAGTGATAAACACATAACTTTGTTTTGAATGTTTCACTCTTATGTAATAAATGTTTTAAAGCTATCGTTGTTCTTAGTGATAAAAGAGTTATGGATTACTTTTACGATGTTGATGTTGAGAAATTTAATTTCAAATAATTTCGGCGCTAGTGGTAAAATAGTTTATTTCTTTATTGGCACAGAAGTTTTAAATCAGTGATCATGAATCGGAAGCCACAGCGTGGTGGACAGACCCCTAAAAGCTGAACCAATGACCTGATTAGGGTGTCGGAATGGAGGGGGGTTCACGACTTATAAATCTCCGAGGCCGATCTCCAGCAGTCCTTAGGTTGTTATAATGATTAGGACTTCCCATAAACCAGAGACCTATTTTTTTACATTATAGTGTACAAAGTGGTTTCTATTTTATTTAACTCCAAACATACAAAACTGTGTTGTAAATACATTGTTTTAATTTATAAAACGATCACGCCAATTTTACTGTCACATAAAAGCTCTATCTTTTGTACCGATCACTATCTTTATTGTAAAATGCAAAATACTAGTCATTGCGATACTAAATGTGAAACGCTTTGCATAAATTAAAATTTCTGTTCAGAGTATTATGTATCGTTTCATCAGAATATAAAATGACGTACAGTCCTATAATAATAATTTCCACGGTAGTAGATCCACGCTGGTTTCATTTCCCCCAAGTCCTCACCTTCCTCAATCCTTTCCCCTACCCCACTCTCTTCACGGTAGGCCGCGGCTTCGCAGAGTTCCTAGTATTGCAAGAGCTATACTAGGGACTCTGAGTCGTTCATGAGTGACAGTTACCACTTACGGCCACGTAAGCTGTTTGCTCGACTGCCACCGCCAGCAATAAAAAAAATCAGGGTCATCATCTTACATAACTCAAATTTACACATTATATACAACTTTTGTAGCAAACAAGCGTAAGGCTTGTATAAGTGGTAATTGTAATCTATGGCTGTTCTCTGGACTTAATAGAAACAAGGCCATTAACTATTATAGGAGTCTGCTTACTACACCGTACTATACCATGACCGTGCTATGAACGTATCAGGACCGGCAAGCAACACGATACGCTCTACTATGACTACTAGAGCGTTCTATTATATTCTCGTCGACAATTGTTGACGGTCCGTGCATGTCAAGCGCCGGTGCTCGGTGACGGAACGGTCTAGTGGGCATAGTCTCATATTCTTCAACACAAAGAATATTTTTTTGCCTGATACGTTCACGGTCATGGTATTTTTTTTTTTTATTTTTTTTTGTATGGTACGGTGTAGTAAACAGACTCCTTTAAATGTGCCACAAATTTGTTACAATAAATTAAACACCTGTGAAACTATTATGTTTATAAATGGACATACTTTTACGCCGCATTGCATTTTAGTAATTACCAAATCTCGTATTGAATGAAACTTATTAAAGCTCGAAGGTAAGGACATAGGTAAAATAGTGTCTAATCCAGAATCCACCCTTCAGTCACGGTTGAAGGCACACTACCCCTTTAGATAAAGGAGACTGTCAATAACAAAATGTCAATATTATACCTTTATTACAAAATCTCCCTTCCGCATCGTGCTTGGTAATCAGAATGGTGATCGCGAGCTCATAAGTCTTGTAATATACTACACTATACCGTTATATAAAATATCTATACTATTATATAAAGTTTAAGAGTTTGTTTGTTTGTTTGAACACGCTAATCTCTGTAACTACCAGTCGCATTTAAATAATATTCTTTTTGAGTATGAAAGCCCAGTTCTCGAAGATAGTAACATGACGCTACTGGCGACGAAAGCAGAGCGCAAAGACGCGAGTAAACCTTAGCGGAAAACTAGTTATATATAAAACTAAAAATACTAAACAAAATGTAACAAACCAAATTTGCCACCTTTTAGACAATCCTATATTTCTTAGAACGTATCTTAATATGTGACAATTCTTTCTCGGACGTGTCTTACAAGAAAAGGGTTCGGGTAAACAACAGCCTCTTTGTTTATTGTACTTGCAAGGTGTGATTGTCGATTTGTTCGAGGTGCGGTCTAATTTAAAATAAAAGAATTCCATTTATCCTCCTGGCCAAACTGATTTCCCAAACTTGTTTGGCTACGCAGAATAATGTTTCCTAGTGGTCAAACTGTGAATATTTCAAGTGTTCGAAACTTATTTACACACCAACAAACGTTGATCCATTATGTTCAAGTACTAAAACTCTTTAAAAGCGTTTCTAAGTATAAATACTAGACAAAGGTTCGTGTTATACAGGAGGAAGAAAATATTGAGTTTGGCCACGAGGAATTGCATTTCCTCGTAGCCGAAGCAGTTTGGCCAGGGGAAAAGCCAAAGAATTGTGTTTTGTTTTCAAGGATGGCGATGTTTCTCGTGTTCATGGACTCTCTTTGGTATTGAGAAATTGATTTTATAATAATATGTAATTCGAGAGGTAGTCATATAGCTTCTAACCCAAGACTATTATGTTAATATTCTTCTTAGAAGTAGGATAACGAAAGAGATTTATGGAGCGGAAAGGACTGGGAAAGTTGTTAGGGGTCGCCCTAGACGAACATACGCGGACCAAGTATGTGATGTGTTGACAAAGTGCACAATTACAAGCACCCGTAACCAACGTGTGTGTATGAAAAGAATAATGAATGTTGAACAGGCAAAGGAGGTATGTTTAAATCGCAGCAAATGGCGTTCTATAGTCTATGCTTATCCCAGTTATGGGAGACAGGCGTGAAGTTATGTATGTATGTATGTCATCTTCTTAGAAGTCTCAAATTAGCTCACTGCAAGGTCAAACGAAGAAATTCGAAAAAGAAAAAGCCTGATAGCTATAGAGGATAATAAAATTATACTCGTAGCTCACAAAGCTTATGGCAGTTGTTACAGAAGAAGTTTGGGATTATTAGACCTTATTATTACTACAAGTCTTACTTTACTGTTTATGTGCAGAATACAATAAATAACGACTGAACGGTGATTACGACCTAATTTAAAGCTCAAAGTTTTGTTTAGATTTTTCCAAATATAAAACTATTACGAATATCGTTCTCTATCTAAATTACTAAGTTAATTTCAAAACTTTTATTTTAACTAAAGAAACAAACTTTTATTACTGCTACAAAAGTAAATTAAACTTTTAAAAGTTTCATACTTTTATATTAGGAAAAGAAAATTGCAGATATTAATACAATTTATCGCTAATTAAACAATAAAAGTATTAACGAAGAAAGACATAATAATACGTTAATGTAAATAAAAACTAATGAAAAGTTGAATGAATGAGGGTTTTTTAGGAAAATTTTCGCCACCAGTTGGCGCCACTTATTGGAAAAAAAAATTAAAAAAAAAAAATCATTCACAGTTTGAAATCGTTCACGGTTATCTATCAAAAATTAAAAGCGCTTTGACAAGTGCCTGGATCTAACGCCTCAGTGCTGCCACACAGGCGCCATTTTAGAAAACCCCTCATTGCGTGAAAGATGATTATTATGATAGTAGAGTGTGTTTAAATGACGGCTGATAAAAGAGAACACTATTCCGTTATATAAAATATCTATACTATTATATAAAGTTTAAGAGTTTGTTTGTTTGTTTGAACACGCTAATCTCTGTAACTACCAGTCGCATTTAAATAATATTCTTTTTGAGTATGAAAGCCCAGTTCTCGAAGATAGTAACATGACGCTACTGGCGACGAAAGCAGAGCGCAAAGACGCGAGTAAACCTTAGCGGAAAACTAGTTATATATAAAACTAAAAATACCAAACAAAATGTAACAAACCAAATATGCCACCTTTTAGACAATCCTATATTTCTGAGAACGTATCTTAATATGTGACAATTCTTTCTCGGACGTGTCTTACAAGAAAAGGGTTCGGGTAAACAACAGCCTCTTTGTTTATTGTACTTGCAAGGTGTGATTGTCGATTTGTTTGAGGTGCGGTCTAATTTAAAATAAAAGAATTCCATTTATCCTCCTGGCCAAACTGATTTCCCAAACTTGTTTGGCTACGCAGAATAATGTTTCCTAGTGGTCAAACTGTGAATTATTTCAAGTGTTTGAAACTTATTTACACACCAACAAACGTTGATCCATTATGTTCAAGTACTAAAACTCTTTAAAAGTGTTTCTAAGTATAAAACTAGACAAAGGTTCGTGTTATACAGGAGGAAGAAAATATTGAGTTTGGCCACGAGGAATTGCATTTTCTCGTAGCCGAAGCAGTTTGGCCAGGGGGAAAAGCCAAAGAATTGTGTTTTGTTTTCAAGGATGGCGATGTTTCTCGTGTTCATGGACTCTCTTTGGTATTGAGAAATTGATTTTATAATAATATGTAATTCGAGAGGTAGTCATATAGCTTCTAACCCAAGACTATTATGTTAATATTCTTCTTAGAAGTAGGATAACAAAAGAGATTTATGGAGCGGAAAGGACTGGGAAAGTTGTTAGGGGTCGCCCTAGACGAACATACGCGGACCAAGTATGTGATGTGTTGACAAAGTGCACAATTACAAGCACCCGTAACCAACGTGTGTGTATGAAAAGAATAATGAATGTTGAACAGGCAAAGGAGGTATGTTTAAATAGCAGCAAATGGCGTTCTATAGTCTATGTTTATCCCAGTTATGGGAGACAGGCGTGAAGTTATGTATATATGTATGTCATCTTCTTAGAAGTCTCAAATTAGCTTATTGCAAGGTCAAACGAAGAAATTCGAAAAAGAAAAAGCCTGATAGCTATAGAGGATAATAAAATTATACTCGTAGCTCACAAAGCTTATGGCAGTTGTTACAGAAGAAGTTTGGGATTATTAGACCTTATTATTACTACAAGTCTTACTTTACTGTTTATGTGCAGAATACAATAAATAACGACTGCACGGTGATTACGACCTAATTTAAAGCTCAAAGTTTTGTTTAGATTTTTCCAAATATAAAACTATTACGAATATCGTTCTCTATCTAAATTACTAAGTTAATTTTAAAACTTTTATTTTAACTAAAGAAACAAACTTTTATTACTGCTACAAAAGTAAATTAAACTTTTAAAAGTTTCATACTTTTATATTAGGAAAAGAAAATTGCAGATATTAATACAATTTATCGCTAATTAAACAATAAAAGTATTAACGAAAAAAGACATAATAATACGTTAATGTAAATAAAAACTAATGAAAAGTTGAATGAATGAGGGTTTTTTAGTAAAATTTTCGCCACCAGTTGGCGCCACTTATTGGAAAAAAAAAATGAAAAAAAAAAATTCATTCACAGTTTGAAATCGTTCACGGTTATCTATCAAAAATTAAAAGCGCTTTGACAAGTGCCTGGATCTAACGCCTCAGTGCTGCCACACAGGCGCCATTTTAGAAAACCCCTCATTGCGTGAAAGATGAAAACATTATTACGATAGTAGAGTGTGTTTAAATGACGGCTGATAAAAGAGAATTAATGTGATCCATCGCCAATCCGTCTGCCAAGTATGGCGATGAACAATCAGAGTGCCTAGTGTGAGTTTGTTTTACGTAAACGCGATCGACATGTTTATGACGTTCGGTGTTCCGATTGGCCCGCTCCAAGCTCTTAACCAATCAGAGAGACAAACGCGGTAGACGTTTCGTTAAGAGCGTTTACGCGTCAAGAGTGACAACGTCGTAATTTTAATCATTTAATCGGGGCTATATTTTAAAAATATGTTCTATCTATATGCTAAAATTAGGTGAAAGCTGTATAAAAAGTAAGTAACCATAATGCTTACAGTTATTTTACTATGAAAATAACGCAACTTAAGTATTTTGCCAGCGCATGTGTTCCCATCTAATTTTGATCCTGGGTCTTTTAAGCGGGGCGTGAAAAAGCATCTCACTAAGCCGCCATAGTGGAGGCCACCATACCAGTAGTTTGGCTTTTGGAATGGTGTTCGCCACTTCTGGATTCCACTTACTGCTTACCATCAGGCAGAGTGGAGTCACTTTGGTAGGATAATATAAAAAAAAATAAAAAAATTAAATGTATAATATAGACAAAACATTATTTTTAAAATATAGCTCTTATTAAATGACAAAAATTGAAAATCACCAAATATGATACTAAATTACGACATTGTCCCTCATAACGCGTAAACCTTCTCGTAAAAATAACTTGTATTAGACATCTAGTACTTAAATATCTGTGTTTAATAGTGAATGACAATCGACTACGTATTCTATTTCCTGTTTGTTTTTTGTATTTTTACTATAGTATGCTTCGCTTACTTTTACTGTCCTTTAACTCTTTAGGTACTGTAATGCTAAGTTAAGCTCGCCTTTGTAAATATTATTTATTTTACTTTTTAATTGTATTTCAATCGTGTACAATAAAGAATAAAAAAAGAAAGACAAAATGATAAGCAATGTAATATTTTGTCTCGAAAACAATGCAGTAGGTAATTCTTTATTTGGCTGATACTCTAGTCGTTCAGTAAATTGTTTATTGACTTGCTATAAACGTAGGAATATCGTATTTTCTTCTATTTTTATAATTTTGAAAGTAATACATACATTGTATACATAATATACATAGTAACACCCAGACCAATGTAAATAGACATGTTTATGCACACAAATATTTGCACTGAGCAGGAATCGAACCCGCAACCTCTGCGTGGCCGTACACCGTACCACCGAACCATAGAGGCAGTCAACGTTCATTTAATAATATAATAAAGAGAAAAGATTTGATTTTATGTTTGTTTGTTATGGATAAACTCAAAATCTACGTAACCAATTTAAGAAATTCTTTCACATATAGAAAGCTACAATATCAGCGAGTAACATAGGCTCTATTTTTACGCCTACCCACGCGGGCGAAGCCGCTGGCAACAGCTAGTCATTACATGAACGGCTTCGGGATCAAAATTAGAAGGAAACGTACTCTGGTATAGAATTTTGAATAGACACACATTACATACGAGTATACAAAGACATAAGTACCGCATAGGTCCGTATAATTTCTGCTCTGAATGGTTGTATTAAATATTCAAGCACATTTCATTTTCCATAGAAAGGACTACGGGTCAAATTCTAAACACATTACATTTCAAGCTGTAAATATTTTACAACTCTATAAAACTCGTGAATAATTTCATGTAAACAACAGTAAAGACAATTTATACAAAAGCTAGTAAATATATACTAACAAACAAAGCAAAAGAGTTTGTCTGTTTGAACCCGCTAATCTCTAAAACTACCAGTCAGATTTAAATAATTCTTTTTGAATTTGATAGCCCAATTTTTGAGCAAGGTTACAGGTTATGTAACATTACGCTACAAGCGACGGGAGCGGAGCAGTTACGATAAATGTAACTTACGTGGGTGAAACCGTGCTGCGGACAGCCAGTTTATAAAATTTGATGTGCTATCTTTACGACGTACTTGAGTAATAAACTCCATGGTCGCGTAAAAATGTCAATCAAAAAGTTTGTGGCATTTATTTTGTCCGGCACGACCATTTTATTTTTAGGTTGATCATTATAATGAAAGATTTTTGCTGTACTAAGGCAATATGTATTGAAGCTGCCTACTGGTTGTTTGTTTGTTCTGTGTCTGGGTGTAATTTATCTATAATATGTATGTATTCACAAAAAAAAAATGTATATAAGTAGTGTATCAGTTGTTTAGAACCCATAACACAAGCAAATATAATTGCTTAATTTGGGGCTAGATGGCGCTGTGTGAATGTGGTAGAATATTATTATTATTATTATTATTATTACTGGTAGTTAAAAGATTGAAAATATCACAATTTATTAAAATTAAATTTTAAGTGTTAAAGTCATTGAGTATTGTCAAAATATTTTTATACCAAGTTTTCTTGCGATGTTTTTCTTGATCGTAATGTTCAAGGTGCACTTAAAGAGTATGGTATTCTATGGCAGTACATTGTCACTGGCTTCAGCATGAATGGGCCGAAATTAACGGGGCAGTACTACCCTCTCATAAAAGATAGACGTAAAAGTAGTAGTATCCATACTATTGCATTTCGTTCGGCGAATGAGAACGCCGCGGCGGGGCAATTTGAACCGATAACTTTTGGTAGTTAATAAAAATAAAAATAAAAATATTGGCTCAGTTTTGAATTCGATCTCTTAATCTCTTTAGACCTGTGGTATAAAAGACGGGTGACTTAAGTACGAAATTATCACAACACAAAGGTGACAAAAAGTTTTTATCCACCCCTTACATAAATCTTTCTTCCATATCTTATAAGGTCTATATACTCTTAAACTAAAGGACTTCAACTATATCCATACACATAGCGATTAAAAGCATCAAGTTAAATTAATCAGCGTCAAGCCCGACCGCCCTTAAACTTGTACTCTAAATTCTGTAGTGATATCTTCATCAAAACAGTTTATTTAACGACGCGACGTGAAAAGACAATTATTACAGCTCACTTAACTCATTATTTAATACACGAACAATTAAAACGCGGTAAGACTCTCGAGAAACATTTGTGAGGAAGTGAAGCAGTTAGCCAAGTTAAATTGGCCAGGCTTGCCCCAAGTGTTGGTAAAGCGTTTGTAAGTTTTTAACTAGTACTAGAACACTTTAATGTTGAATTATTGCTTTTTGACGATGGTTGGTCATTTTACTAGAGATTTTTTTCGCGTAGTTAATTTTTTACGATATGGTTATAAAACATTGAATTATATGATTAACTTTTAATGTATAGTTCGTCGTTTCTCGTTATAAACTGCCTTGATGGATCAGTCAGTGGTACTGTGTATGAACTATCACGCATAGTTTTAGGTTTGATCCTTGGGTCGCGTAAAATGATACTGGATTAGCTGAGTTGCTCAGATTACTTATTGTTTTCAAAAAACTTTTTAATGGAGTCTGGAGTTGTGCTAAACAAATGATGATGAATGAGAAACGTGGGTGTTATACACCAGTGCTTAAACAAGCATAATGCTATTACATTTTATGCTCTACAGTCAGAAGGTACACAAGTACTATTACCTTAAGACTTTAAAATCAATAAATTTATACGTAACACAAACTCAGAACATTCGTATAAGGTCAGCGCTCCAGATTAGGTTTAATGAGCATAATTTTACGAGCTAAGGAAGTACTTAGGAGCTAACACTGCCGGCATATTTTTGATAATTTTAGTAATTATCTGGTGAATTATTTAATTTTATTTATACACTAGCTTATTGCGGCGTGGTTTCACCCGTGGCGCGGTTTGAACGCACTTATCTCTGAAATTACTGTCGGATTAGAGAAGAACTTTACTCGTATGATAGCCCAGTTCTCGAGGAAGGTTATAGGCTATGTAACATCACGCTACTGGCGACGGGAGCAGAGCAGTAAGCAAAGACGCGGGTGCAATCGCGCCGCGGACAGTTTGTAATAGTATAATATTTAATGACGTTGGATTGTAACCCTATCGGCTTTCAGTAAAAACAAAATCGAGAAAACAATATATAGAAAAGTTTTAGGCTATGTAAAGTGATGTTACATAGCCTTAAACCTTTCTCGAGAACTGGGCTTTATTGTATCTTAAATAAATTAATTATTATATCATACGAAAAAATATTTTTTATAAAGAGGTAGTTCCAGAGATAAGCGCGTTTAAACAAACAAACAAACTCTTCCGCTTTATATAATAGTGAAGATTGGACGGATTTTCAGGTAGATTTCAAAAAAGCAGTCCTTAAAAACATAAAATTTTTAACTACCCACACTAATTATAGTATCATAAGTAGCCGGTCTAGACGTCCATTCAAATAAATTATGTACAACATTGTGCTTATCGACCCACTTGTGCTTGTAACCACTAAACTCTATTATTTATATGTGATTGAATCTAGGCCGTATTACTAAATTGTTCCTAGCATCGATTTCTGATAGGTTATACTGTAATATTCACGAAGTCTAGAATAAACAAGGCTGTCTAGTTATGTAATGAGTAGCCTTGCGCGGCGCAGTTTCACCCGCATTAAGTTAAAGCTTTAGTTACTGCTCCGCTCCCGTCGCCAATAGCGTGATAGCCTATAATCTCCCTGAAGAACTGGGCCATCAAACGCAAACATAAATATTCAAAATTTATACGTAACTAACAAAATTGAAACGCAAAGTGAGTGTCACCAATCACGGAGATTCTAATCCACATCTGCCTCAAAACTTTGTAACAGGATTATTCACTAAATTTACTTACTACTTTACTTATTAACGTAGTGCACAAGTTTAGTGAAAACCAAAATGGTGATTCACTAATGAAGATTAATAATTTTATGGAGGTTAAACGGAAAGTTACTCAAATTTACTTAAATAATATATGTTCATATGTTCATACATAACTTCACGCCTGACTCCCAATATTGGCGTAAGCAGCCATACATGCCATACGTACCTCCCTAGCCTCTTCAATATTCATTATTCTTTTCATATACACATGAGTAACACAGAGAATCAAGATTATTTTTGTAATATAATGTTTTTTTTTTATTTTATTATTATTCTCTTTATTTAATTATGTACACATAAAATTACATTTTTAAATATATATAAAAAATAATAGAAATATACATTTAAAAATATAAAAATATGGAGACCCACCGATATCGGGTACAGGGACCAAGCTACCGGTGGTTAGGGCTCCAGAGATAGGAACCGCCTCACAATGCAGGCCGTATCAAGGAGCACAGCCTTTTGCATCAGGCCGACGATCCAGCCACCTAACGCGAGCCTCGCGAGATGTTGATGGAGGCTCTTAGGAATCAGTCCATTAACTGATATGACTATCGGAACAATGATCGCCGAATCCACATCCCACATGTCGACAACCTCGCGAGCCAAATCCAAATACTTTATCTGTTTATCTTTTTCTGCTTTCACGAGATTGTCATCATGTGGAATGGTGATATCGATGATCATTGCAAGGCGCTCTAATCGATCGATCACCACTATATCAGGTTTATTGGCAACAATAGTCCTATCAGTGATGATAGATCGATCCCAGTATATTGTGGCACGACCATTTGTGAGAACTGGGTAGGGCACATATCTGTAGTACGGTACCTCAGAGACTACAAGCTTGTACTTCAGAGCAAGTTGCTGGTGGACGATCCTAGCTACTTGGTTATGTCTATGCAAATACTCGCCGTTCGCAAGACGAGAACAACCAGAGACAATATGTCTTAAGTAGTATATTATTGGGCATTCTGTCCCACCTGTCGCGCAGTCGAACAAGTTCGCCTACGCTCTGTTGTGACAGAATGCCCAATAATATACGATCGACTCGACTGTCTTCAGGATCTTTCACCGCTCATATCGTACCTACCACATATCGTGCCTCGTTGTCAAGCATCACTACGATGTGTCATGTTAAACACATTTTTATGACGACCAGACGGTTCTTATAAAGTCTTAAAGACGCGGAAAACTTTGCTTGCGCGATGTAGGATTTGATGTTTTTTTTTTTTAGTTCATCCAATGTGTCATAGATGGTGCTGTAGTACTTTTTGTAGTATATACTCACTGAGGAATCAGTCACGCGCTTGAATTTTTATTACCTATCTGTCCAGAGTTGACCTATGTGCTCGATAGATGGCGTTTGACGTCGAATTAGATCTCGCTATGATTTCGTTACCGCCGTTAGTATAAATATTTTCGAATATCTCATCTATCTCGATCGAAGATCGAGCAAGTTCTTCTCGCTTCGGATAAACGTACCCGAAATAGACAGTAGATAGTACGTAGTGTTAAAGTCTATAAATATTCTTGTAATAAACAGTTTTACTTATTGTTAATCAGTTTGTTAACAACAGTAATCATGAAGTTTGTTAAACAACCACAATCGCTGCATGTAAACACAATTTGCGATGATTTTTGTAAAAGTAGTTCGCATCATGGAGAATTGTTACCTAATTCAGTACGATGTATCATTTGTGGACCCTCGAATTGTGGAAAAACAAATTTACTTATTGGACTTCTTATACATGAAAACGGTTTGATGTTTCACAATGTTTATGTCTATTCAAAAACCTTACACCAACCTAAGTACATTTTTTTAGAAAGAGTTTTACAACGGGTACCAATTATCTCACTCCAGAAATATCAAGGGAATGAGGAAGTCATAAGCGTTCAGGATGCGAAACCCAACTCTGTGATTATATTTGACGACGTTGCTTGCGAGAATCAAACTAACATGCGTGATTATTTCGCAATGGGAAGGCATAAACACATCGACTGTTTTTATCTTAATCAAACATATAGCAAAATCCCTAAACAATTAGTAAGAGATAATGCTAACTTAATTATACTATTCAAACAAGATGATATCAACTTGAGACATGTTTATGAAGAACATGTTAACACTGATATGACATGGACTGAATTTCGTGAAATGTGTTCAAAAATATGGAGTGAGCCCTTTAATTATGTTGTAATTAATAAAGATTGCCAGAAAAATAATGGATGTTATAGAAATAAATTTGATACTTTTGTAGTCTTTGATTAGAAATACAAATATTTAAGACTATGATACTTACATGATATCATTATTCTTTGACTGGTTCTTAATCGATAACTAGCTTATTCTATCGTAATGGAAAAATCACTGAAAAGACAAATCGTTGATGCTGCAGAAGCTGTAAAGAAAAAAGTACGAAGGATGCGAGATTTTGAGAGTGAAAACAAGCAAGCATTGGAATCAGTTTTTAGACCTGTAACAGAGTCTCTCAATTGCATAGCTAATAATACTAATAAACAAACTGAGCTCTTGCGAACTAAAGAAGTAGAAGAAACAAAAGTTCCGTTAAGAAACAATATTTTGCAGAAAGAACGTTCTAGTAATGACGAAGAAGACAGTGGCGCGGAAGAAAATGAATGTGATACCAACAGTGACGAGTCGTACCAATCATTAGGAGAGAACAATCAAGAGCGTGATACATCATCCTGGTCAATATCTTCAGAAGCATTGACAGATATTCCATTTGGTGTTCGAGCGGAGCGAGGGCAATTGATGTTAGGTTCTGCTTTCGTAACAATCAGCAATGATTATATTACCGTTGCTGGACAGAAATATCGAAGCACTCCCGGACTAAAACAATTGTTATTGAAAAAGGATGTAGATTTAAGCACCGTTACAGAGTCTGATATGCAGTATTATAAGATGATGTTGATTGCCACAAACGCACATCGTCGAGACTTTGACTCAAACAAACCAATAAAAAGTAATAAAGGACAAAAATATTTGCAAGTTATAAAACCTCTTTTCAAACAGCCAAGTACTATTCAAAGCTGTCAATCAAAGGGGAAAGGTTTACCCTTGACAAAAATGTGGAAAAAAAATGTTGATTTTGTATATTGGGATGACCCTAATGAACTTGTAGATAGGTTAAAATTATTAATTGCGTCTCGAGCTGCTGGTAACACTGGATTAGACAACGAAATTATTTCAATTATTGAAGAACTGCGTGAAATTAAATTGATTAAGTAATAAATAAATGGTATAAAATGTTCACTGCTCATTTTATTATAAGCCTTTAAATATAATACACCTTAAATATGAATGTAGACAAATTTGGACACCATATTCATAAGAGAATGCGTTTCTCTGAATTATTAGAGTTCAATGAAAATGCACTGCTAAAATCCGAAAGTGGGGATTTTGACATGAAAAAAACTAGATTGAGAGGAATAAGATCTCCTGTAGAAACAGACGATGCTGTGAATAAGGATTACGTCGATCGATTGCGTGATCAAACAATAAGTGAACTGAATAAAGTGTTTGGGTTGTTGCGTGCTCAAATCATAAAAGATGCACAAATAACAGTCCAAAACGTTTTAAAAGCGAAGATACCTGAAGTTTTAGTCCAGTTGGAAGATAAGTTTTATAACAAAGCACAAGTACAAAAATTACTTGAAAAAACTCCGTGATGGCAAAACAACAAATTGTTAATGAGCTACACAAAGCAGCTCGAAGAAACTTTGTTAGACGTTCAGTTATTTTAAAAGGCATAGATGATTTATGGCAAGCTGATTTGATAGATATGCAAAATCTAAAAAAGTTTAATAAAGGTTATAATTACATTTTAGTGGTGATTGATTGCTTCTCAAAGTATACCTGGACAGAACCAATTAAATCCAAGAGTAAACTTGATGTTACTCATGCATTTGAACGAATACTAACTACTAACAATCGAAAACCTAATCATTTACAAACTGATTCTGGAACAGAATTCTATAACGTCACATTCCAAAAGCTTATGAAGAGCTACAATATTAACCACTATTCTTCGTTTTCTACCAAGAAAGCTTCGATTGTAGAAAGGGTGATTAAAACAATTAAAAATAAACTGTATAAATACTTTAGTCTTATTGGGAACTACATATGGGTAGGTCTACCATTAGAAGTTGTTTTAAAAACCTATAATAATACAAAACATCGTATCACCAAATTTAAACCAGTTGAGGTAAATAAGATGAACGAGTCAAAGATAAGAGAAAATATCCAAAAAACTCAAAAACATACATCAGAGAGATGTCGACCTAAATTCAAAGTGGGTGAAAATGTTCGGATCAGTAAATACAAACATATTTTTGATAAAGGTTACACTCCTAATTGGTCAACAGAAATATTTACTGTAAAAAGGATTAATAATACCATACCAGTAACATATCATATAGAAGATCATCGAAAGCAACCCATTAGAGGATCTTTCTATGAACAAGAACTTCAAAAAACTAACTATCCTGGTGTTTATTTAATAGAAAAGGTTCTTAAAAGGAAAGGAAAGAAACTTTACGTAAAATGGCTGGGCTTAAGTAACGAAGAAAATAGTTGGATTGATAAAGATGAAATTGTAGGTTAGGATTATTAATATATAACTAGGTTTGTAAGAAATATTTCGTTCATTACACTTTCTACTATGCAAGAGAATGGATGGACTAGTTAATAGTGTAATTAATAATCTGCCATTCGAACTCCATTTGCCTGGTTACAACTATTGCGGACCGGGAACAAAACTCGAAAAGCGATTGCTGCGAGGTGATCGAGGGGTGAATAAGCTAGACGAAGCTTGTATGCATCACGATATTGCATATGCAAACCATACAGACTTACCCAATCGTCACAAAGCTGATTTACAACTACTAAATATGGCTAAACAAAGACTTAAATCGAAAGATGCTGGGAAAGGCGAAAAACTTAGTTCATGGTTAGTGAGCAAAGCTATGAAAACCAAACTAAAATGTGGTTCCGGTATTAAAACGTTTAAAACTTTCGTGTCAAAAATAAGAGCAAAAATAAAAAAACTGAAACCAAGAGACAGTAAAACTTTAATTAACGCTGCTTACTTGGCAGCAAAAAAAATATTTCCGAATATTAAGAAAATTCGAGTACCGCGAGTGATACCCTTACCAAAGACGGGGGGTATTCTACCTTTAATCCCAATTTTTGCGGGTTTATCAGCTTTAGGAACCTTAGCTGGTGGTGCGGCTGGTATTGCAAAAACTGTTAACGATTACAAAGCAGGTCAACAAAATTTGCAAGAAACACAACGACATAATAAGGCTATGGAGTCTTTAAAGTTAGGCCAAGGTTTATACATAAGGTCACATAAAAATGGTAAAGGTTTATTCATAAAATCTTCAAAAAACTGAAAAATGAGCTACCTAATCGTGCTTTAACTAATGTAGACATCCAAAGGCACGCACGCGACATCCCACACTTTCGAGGAGTCTACATGAAGGATCAGTTACCAAGGACGCCAAAACGGATTGAATGTGGTATCGTTAACTTGGATGATTATAAAAACGAAGGTACGCATTGGGTAGCTTATGTTAAAATAAACAATTATTGTGAATACTTTGATAGCTTTGGAGATTTGAAACCTCCAAGGGAATTAATGCAGTACTTTAAAAATTGTGATGTTTTTTATAACTATACTAGATTTCAACAATTTAATACAGTAAACTGTGGACACTTATGTCTAAATTATCTATGGAAATTTTGGAATAAATATGTATAAATTTTATGTATTTCTTTTATTTCAATCATTTTCATCATGTCACTCACCTTATCGATAACTGGAAACTCGTCTGATTTATGTACATATTATCCTAATACATTACAACTTCACGGACATTATGAGTGTGCCTTATTGCATTTCTCAACATTTAATTCGATTCCGAACATTGAAAAAATGAATAATAAATTATATTATGGCTCTAATGAAGTCCTTGAACTACCTGAAGGTACTTATGAATTACAAGATATCAGCGATTATTTAAAATCGGAAATAAAAGATTGTTCAATACTAATACGATGTAATAACAATACTCTAAAAACTTTGATATTCTGTACTAAAGATATCGATTTTACTAAAGAAGGGACTTTTAGGCGATTATTAGGGTTTAAGAAGCAGATATTGAAAGCAAATAAATGGCATGTGTCCGAGTTACCAGTCAACATTTTACCTACGACCGTGATCAGGATAGAATGTGATATTGTAAGTGGTTCGTACATAAATGGTAATCCTAGTCACATTGTACACGAATTCGCCCTCAACGTGCCCCCGGGATACAGAATTATAGAAATTCCGAAAAACGCTATATACTTTCCAATCAACCAAAACAGCATAAGCAGTATACATATCAGGCTATTAGATATAAACAATCGCTTAATAAACTTACGTGGTGAAGAAGTGCAGCTATATTTACATCTTAGAAAAAATGATTGACTACAATAAATATGAGCCTCAACAAATGGGAAATACCAGTTCTACTAAAACAATCAAGCAAATAAGACCTCGGTCAAATAAAAAAATTAAATTAACACGGGACAATAAGGAATTTCTTAAAACGATCGGTTTGCTAAAATGAATATCTTAGATGTTTTATCTGCTCCAACTTACGATAACACTGTTGAGGGAATCGAATTTCATTCTTACAAACCCTACATAACGAGCTTCAACAGGAACGATGAAATCCGCATACCTATTAATCAACAGGATCTGTATATACTACCTTCAGCGAGCACTTTGTATTTGGAAGGAACTATAATCGTTAGCAAAAAAGATCCAAAAGAAAAAGCGAGTAGCGTTTCTTTAACAAATAATTTTCTACTCTACTTGTTTCAAGATATTCGATACGAACTAAATGGAGTAGAAATTGATAAAATAAAAAACGCTGGTGTGACTACTACGATGAAATCATTTGTGTCAATGAATGAGAGTGAGTCAAAGATATCTTATGCATGGGGTTGGAATATCGATGGCACTAAAAATATTAATGGAGGTAGTTTTTCTGCTTCTATACCACTTTGTAATATTCTCGGGTTTGCAGAAGATTTTAAAAAAGTAGTGATAAATAGTAGACATGAATTGATATTGTTACGAAGCAATACTAACCTGAACGCGGTAAAACTGAATACTGGTGAAGTTGTAGATGATGTTCAGATAAATAAAATTGTTTGGCGGGTACCGCACGTTAAAGTGTCAGACAAAGAGAAAATAAGTTTGCTAAAACTGTTAGAGAAAGACCGACCGCTCCAGATGATTTTTAGAAATTGGGATCTGTACGAATATCCTACTTTACCTAAAACAACGAAACATACTTGGTCTATTAAAACATCATCACAAATAGAGAAACCGAGATATGTTATTATTGGTTTACAGACAAATAGAAAAAACAATGCAAGCTCTGATATGTCTCAGTTCGATCACTGTCATATTCGTGACGTTAGAGTATACCTCAATTCAAACTACTTCCCATATGAAAATCTAAATGTGAATTTTGCTAATAACCGAATTGCTTTATTATACGAACAATACACTAGATTCCAGCAGTCATATTACGGTCGTCGCGCGGAACCTTTATTAAGCGAAAAACAATTTAAAGACTTGGCACCCCTCTTTGTTATTGACTGCTCCAGGCAAGCAGATAACTTGAAGACAGGTTCGGTTGTGGATGTAAGAGTGGAAATTGAAACTGATTTGGATATACCTGATCAAACTTCTGCATACTGTCTTATATTGAATGATTGCATAATTGAGTATAAACCGCTTAGTAATACTGTGAGAAAAATATCATGAATCCGAATACTATCATAGTAGATGTTCAGGGGTTTAAAGATCTATGTAATAATTTTATAATAAAGGAATTAGCTTTTGCTAGTAGCGATTATACGCAGTCATTTTTAATAAAACCACCATATATGTTTAAATACTTAACAAGTAACGAAAAAAGGCAAGTTAAATGGTTGGAAAGGAACAGAGGCATTTATTGGAATGAGGGTTATATCGACTACAGAGAATTCCAACGTATAATCGTTCCGTATCTAGAAAATAAGGAAATCGTTGTAAACGGTTTAGAGAAAGTGAAATGGATTAAGGATCTTTGTGAGAATTGTAATGTGTCTGACCTTAGTGAAAAAAACTGTCCTAGTTTCTCTGTGTTGTATGATAAGTACTGTGATGAAAAAAATAATTTAAATTGTACTAAACATTTAAAGATGTGTGCCCTAAAAAATGTGTTGTGTATTAAAAAACATTTGAATTTGTAAAGAAATGTGTATTTCAGTTTAAAGTAAATAAAAATAATGAAATCTTAAAAATGTGTTTATTTCACTAGTTTACCTGCTACAATAAAAATAATTAAATTAAAAGAATAAAACAAAAAATAACTTTAACTGTCTAACCAAAGTTACAACATTAATTATAAATAACAATAAACACAAAACCCTGAAAAATATTAAAAATCGCTGTCAATCAAAGATTTTGATATTTTTTTAACTAACGATTCCGTATCGTCCATAACACTATCAATAGCGTCTTTAACGATGTATTGTGCATTTATTATCACGTTCTCACTATCACTATCACTATCACTGGTATTGTTATTGCAGAGATCGATAACTGATATTTTTATCAGTTTTATCCCACGTCGATGCAGTTTACTCATCACGAAAGATTTTGTAGGTTGTTTCTTAAGAGAAGGCTTTTCTCGACGTTGTCGTTTGGTTTTTTTTTCCTTCGTAAGTTGACTGCAGTGCGGGGGTTCGTTGTAAATCATCTCAGATAGTCCTTCGTAAGGATCCTGAGCGTACTGGCTGAATACAATTTCTGAATCGCAAATCTGAAAAAAAATATAAGAAAATTATTAGCTATTAAAAAAAGAAAAATCAAATAAACAAATAAATATTAAAATAATTATTTTGCTCACCGATGACATGATTATGATGCACACTGTTAGATCAAATATCTCTTATTTTATTGTACAAGTACTCGAGACAGATAATATTTCTTAAACAGCTTAAAGGTAACTAATTTAGGCAAATAATTATATAGTAATACCCTGACAGGAAACGAGCATTGCGACATTATAAGTTAGGGTCTGTTCACATAGACCTAATTGTTATACGGCGATGGTTTTCATTATAATGACAAAGCATATTATGCTCGTTATACATTTGATTGAAAATAACTCTTATCTATATAATAATAAAAGCGAAATACCACTGATAACAAAGCCTTTCAATTGTTGATATAAAGCGTGTATGAACTCGATCAATCAACAAATAGCAAGCTTGCATTTATAGTGTCATTGACAAGCAGTATATCATATTTCGTTATTGTAAACTAGTATCGCCCTCTGACGTTACCTGCGAATTATTGACATGAACCTAATTCGTTTATAATTTTATTGGTTAGCAATAATTAAACGGTGTATTAACAAATAAAACAATGTAAATTAATAATTTACTTCATTTAATAAACAATAATTACACTTAAGTACTTATTTATAATCTACAGATACAGAATAGTTACTATACATAATTATATTATACTAGGTTATCATTAACAATTATAATTGTTGAGTGCCAATGTTTTTATTGCTATTTGTTCTAGTTAGTATGGACTAAAATTCTCGTACGTATAATTAAAACGAAGAATTACAAACACATTTTTTTAATTAACCTATGCTGTTCTAACATACACATAAACATACATTTTTATTTTAAAAATGAGCAATGACCCCAAGCTTGGGTTGCGATTTTACAATTAGATATCGCGCGTTTATCATCATTGTTAGATAGAGCAATTTTGTTTACACTTTGTGTAAATATTTCGTGTTTAATGGATTTAAACACAATATTTTGCCTACGAATAACTTCACTATTAAATAAAACGTTTTCGTAATCTGTGATACTTAGATCACGAATAACACAAGATTTAACTCCTTTTGCTTTTTTAATTATTTTGTCCTCTGTTTTTATTGAATAAAGTTTAGATCTTAAACCGACGAAATCTGTTATAACTTTTCCTCCCATTTCATCTTTGAAAAGACCCGGAATTTTTTTATTCATTTGAGGTAACATAAATTGATTTTCTACATTATAGTTACTGGTGTCGAAGTATTGCAGTAACTGATGTTTTATATCGTGATAAAAATCGTTAGTGATTATTTCGTAAACAAAAGAATCCGTGTCTGTATAACATAATTTCACTCTTCCCTTATACATAGGTTTAATTATATTATAGTGAAAGTGGTACATGTGTGATTTAGATAGTTCTAAAACGGTGAAACCAATATATATAGGCTTGTCTAAAATTATCTGATCTGGTTTCATTTGTATCGTTACTAAGTTCTCGGAAAGAATTGATGCGCTATGAAAATAGGGGTTGTTCACGAGTCTCTCAGCGTAGGAAGACTTTTTGGTTTTGTTATTCGTATCATTCCACTGATTAACCAAATGAACAGACACTCTGTTTTCTGTGTTTTCCAAGGTTTTTCCAAAAACGCTATTATTTAACAACTTGAAGAAATCTTGTTCAAATGTACTGGTTGCCTTTTGTCGTAGTTGTGTATTTAATTCAATGTATTGCTTTAAATAGGGACTTTGTCTAAATGTGATGACTCTATGAATTTTGCGTAGTATCAAACCGTGCTCCAAACATTTTTTTAAATGCACATAATGAATCACATAGTTATATTTATTATATAGATTTGAAACCAGTTTTTTAGTTTTACCTCCAGGTGGTATGCATTTTTCAGGACAAAAAGGTAAGTCATTATGTTCGCTGTGTAAGGATTCAGGGTAAAGCAGATCGACTTCTAGTATGAAACCCCATTTCGCATTGTCATCAATACATTCAACATGTAATTGGTTTATTTCATTTTGATTTAAAAATCTAAAATCTGAATAGGGTAAATATTGACACATACTGTAACCGTAAAGGTTATTGCAGTCCAAATAAACTATAAAACATTGTGGTTTTGAAGCATCGCATTTTGATAAATACTTATTATTAGCTTTTGCATAGCGATGGGAGCACATACACAAACCACCTCTAATACCGTTTTGAATCATTCGTACGATAGCTAAGTCAGAAACGAGTTCAAGTTGAACACCTGTTTTCAATAGCATTGCGTCAAATGATAAACTAGGTGCGGTTATGTAAAACGCAGGGTCCAGTTTATAATGTTGTTTACAAGTTTTTCGAAAATTCTGGAATATATCAGTTAGTAACAGAACATCTGTTTTCAAATATAAATCAGTATATTCACCTAAATCTTTTATATTGAATTCATTCCAAACCAAACAAGCATGTTTATAATCTTCATCTGAAATAGCTTGGTTAGTTAGAACGCTGAAAAAATGTTGCCTCGATGGTAACTTGGTTTCTTCATAACATTTCCAGTTAGTCATATAATCATAAGGATACACCCCCTTCCTTGTAAGCAAATTAAATTGATCATTGTTAGGAAAATGAGAGCGTAGAGTGATGAAATCGTCATTATGCATAGTTTTCGCAAGTTTGTCTAAGCTAGCTCCTAAAAAACTAAAGGAATCTAGAAATCGTAATTGAACGTATTCATTTTCGGCGATCTGTATGAATTTGGAAAACGAAATATATTTTTCTTTAGTCTTTGGAATAATTGTTAACTTTCCAGGCATCTCTCCTAATTTCTGTATAAATAAATGACAATCGTATCCTGATAAGTTATGGAAAAATATCGGTATGAATTTAGGTATTTTATACTGTAGATTACAATGTCTATGAGCGGCGCCACGGTATCGTCCTGTTATATGACAATGATCTCTAACTTTATTAGTCCAAAGTAGGTTTTCACATATGTAACATTTATAAGCTTGTTGAAAATCTTGCGCGTCGTCTTCTGTAAATGTCATGACATGGGTTTCGGTTAATACTTTGTAAATCTTTTTAACATCAGCATAAAGAAATTCTATAAATTTTGAAACACAGTCAAAACCGCGATAACTTTTAAATACCTCCTTATTAAAAGTGTAATTTAACGAAGAAACAATGTTATAGGCGAATGCTACAGGCACGTGTCGTTGTAAAAACGATGTATTAGCAGTGTCGGGTTCACTAACGGATGTTGGTTCCAGCAATGTTTCGAAATCAGCGTATATGACGAATGGAATATTTTGTTTCCTATCATAATTTTTAAACTGTAATACAGATCCTTTTTCAGGTAAAATAGTTACGATTCCTCCACATAGATGATCATCGATTTGTTTAGGAGTAGGAAAGAACAATAAGCAACTTTCGCAAAAATATAATTTACTATGATGTTTCGTGATTTGGGTTTTAACAAGACGAGGCAAATCTTTGATGAGACAATAATGGGATGAACTATCATTTTCTAAGAACAATAGATGAATACTCTTAGATTTATCCTTACACGATTCAGGTTTGTACAGAGGACCTGTTATCAGCTTATTGTTTTTTAAACCGTATACGTATATATTTATAGAGGGGTTATTTCTTTCAAAAATAACTATATCTGAAAAACTCATGGGAAAAGAAATATCCTTAACATTTAAAACATCTCGAAAGTGAGGATAAGATGTTACTCGCTCTGGATGTCGATTTGTTGGGTACAAGGCAGCCACAACGCACCACAAAAAACAATAATTATCATTATTGTGAATATTTAAACACGCCTTTTTGTTCTTTATAAACTTGGGTAAATCTATAAAATAAGATCCACCGAGTGGTTGATACTTATTAACATTGACTTCTAAATGTAAACTACTTAAAAATGACCATCCACTGTCTCTCTCCTCAAATTCTTCAATTTTTTTCAACAACGACGCGACTACCGTTTCATAAATAGTATTGAAATCATAATTAAAATGTATGACAAAATTTTTGGTGGCAAAAGATTTGATTTCTTGTAAATCGTTTTTGTACAATAGAAATAAACAAAAATGTTGAAAATTAATTTTTACTGAGTTATGTTTTTTAAGTGAATGATCGATTAAAGATTTAACTTGTTCGCGAATATTACTAAAAAAGAATTCAGGAAAATTATTTGCTTCATCTTTGGATGCAATAACTCTGTAACTAATAATACGTCCTTTAAACGACGATCGTAAGATTTCAACGTTTTCAAGAATAGGTATAGTACTATTATTTTTGTGTTTATTAGTTCGTAAGTGACTGGTCCAGCAACGATTATCTACATAAACATTGCAAACCAAGCAATGAGGCATTTTGATACAATTATAAATGTATAAACATAAAAGTACTATAAGTAGTTAACTGATAAATAATTCGCTATGAGAATAATTGAAAGGTTAAAAATCTAAAGAACGATGTGTCAAAATTTTAAATGTTGAACGACAACACGATATGTGTGCCAAATCTAACAATATACAAATTACAACAAATGGTACAAAAGTGGTACTTGAATCCTTTAGATTTTCAACCTTTCAGCTGGTACAGAGCAATAAAATAGGTACCTTATATAACAATAATTAATGTACTACATGCATCTGGTATTTGTATCCAATTTCCAGCACAGCTTCATGTTCTGTATGGTCAGCTTTTCAAGTATTCTAGTGTGATCTCAGTAGAAAAAAATAACCGACAGTCAATCAGATGCTTCCTGAAAATAACATACAAAATATTTAATTAAGTCTATACCCGCTCATTCCTTTGTGAGAAAGTAAACGTTAAGTATCAAATTTACCTTTTATTTTCCTATTTATTTATGTTTATTTCCCAGCCAAACTTCTCAACGTAATGCGGTGTACCTAATATCTTGATTTGTTTGGAAACGGTTTCGCGAGATTCCAAAGTTTTTAAAAATTAATTCTGAAAATTATAAAAATTGGATAAGTACTATAAAACGTCATAATATTATTATATTACCACTGTTTAGCACTCATTAAAAATGTAAGTAGGTATACCTGTTATTTTCCACAAATTATGAATAAATATTTCGCTTTGCATTTAACTTGCGGCAGTCAGACCAAACTCCAAAACACGCTTTCCAACACAATTCGATGTAAATAACGCTTCCTGAAAGAAAACATACATATAATTTAATTAAGTAGATACTTTAAACGTAACACGCTTAACACACGTGATAAAATGTTAACATTTACCTTTATTTTCCTAAATTAATAACGTCATTTATTTCGCGTTAATAAATCAGTCAACCACTGCACCGCTGCTTTATGATAATGAAAGCCTATGTTTTAGAATATTTGGTTTTTAAGCGAAACAATTTTTTCAATATTTTAATAGGTAGGTACATAATTAGTCATATGAGCCTGTTATTAACTATAATCATACGACCTTTTTCCAATAAAGTAACCATTTCATAATTTAATATTACAAGCAATACTTATTCAACAGTTTTATTTGACTTTATTCAACCTTCATATTTTTCTGGTCAACAAAATCTATTCCCATAAATCAGCGATATTAGGTAAGGATGGCACGCATTCACATTTACCTTATTGATCTAAATATCATCGTTTGCTTTTGATAATATAGTTTATTTTGACAGCCCTAAGTTTTTTTCGCTGCATCAACAATCGATACTGTTTGCGTCGAAACTGTTTGTGATCTAATTCCTTACTCTTCATTTTTACGTTGATACACTACGTACAAGAAAAGTAGTTGATTTATTCACTATAACTTAAGGGTTTGCAACAACTTTGTAATACAGTAGGATTATCACACGATTTCGTTTTTAAACATCATGTTTTCGAAGACCTAGATACAGTCGAATTTAAGTATTCAAGTAGGGATACCGTACTCAAAGTACTCTTTCATTAGTATACAACTATCGGTTGTTGTTACTTTCGGTGTTGATTGCTGACCTGCTGCCGCTCGCTGACTTCTTCCGCTCCGCCTGCCGTCACCAACTCATCAAGCTACCTTCTCAAGAAATCGACTGTTGATTGAAAAAATGTAAGTATAATAAATAATGTAAGTGTAATAAGTTTCACTGTGTACTATCCATCTCTTTACTTGTCTAAATTGTTATGTTGTCCTTTCTAAGGTTGTCTGGTAGAAATCGCCTAGACCGTGATGAGACCGTGACCGTGATTTTTAATTAAATGTTATTACGTTTATATTTCAGGTCCGAATTTGAGTGCGAGGTCTATCACCCAACTGCTGTAATTGAAAAGAAAACTACACACACACGCAAGCAGCCTGTCGCCAACAACAACAGGAAGCGCAAGTCAGGATCATCAACGAATTTATTAGAACCAAGGTACCTAATCAAAATTTGTTATAAAACAAAGTTGAGTTTTCGCCTAGATATTCAGATAAGAAGTGCGAGCGTTCAATTAATTTTAAAATTTAGCTTCGAGCACACATGATACATTTATCATAGGCGATTGATGATTTTGTGACTGGCATTGTTGTTAGGTTTATAGTGTTTAGTGACTTGTAGCGTTCGATCGCTTCGATGCTAGCTAACTGCGTTCAGTTGCTACTTCAAGCGTTCAAATGACGACATGACCGTCGCGACTAGATTTTGTATGTGTGCTGATTGAGGTGTTGGAGCTTCCGATAAGCTACTGTTGATCACTGATCAAGTCTGGTTTGACCCTAAATAAATTATTTTCAGAGACGGTTTCACAAGATGTTTCAGAAGAACTAACATTATTTTTACTCAAGTATTGTTGATATGATGAGTTGACTGCCTATGTGGTTCGGTGGTACTGCATACGGACTGCCACGCTGAGATCGCGGATTCGATTCTCGCTCAGTGTGTAGGTGTTGCTATGTATAATATTGTATGTAATACTGAGCGAGAATCAAACCCACGACCTCTGCGTGACACATCGACGTTCCTACACAGTACCACCGAACCACAGAGGCAGTCACATAGCATAACCACATAGTATAATTTCTACAACGCTTAAAATACAGTCATTTATTTTTTATTTATTTATTTATTTATATATACACAACATACGACTATCTTTACAGGTAACGCTTAACCTAATGCGATAGTGTACCACAATAACATAAAACTTAACTTAATCTAAGTTACTAACTACACTATAAGTGACCTTTGTGAATCCGTTTAATGTACACGAAAACAAATCAATTTGCCCAGCCCACGATGTTGAACGTACGCAGCGCTCGCGTCAGTGGAGCGTGAAGCAATAGGTTGGTACGCGCTCGCGGCACCTCCAGCAACGGAGGTCGGCGCGTATATTGCTTGCGATAACCTCAGCTTTATGTATCTTTGTCATCGAAGGAAGAGACATTTGATTTGAGTAAGAAATAATGTAATTAACCGTTTTGTTTTCTATGTTGTTTCAGTAAGAAAACAAAGACCAGTCCTATCGATGTATTCGGGGTCAGTTGGAATAATGATACTGATACAGAGGCCAACGGTGGGTCATCGAGCAACCAACTGGTTTTATCATCGTTCTTCGTAAACCGTGTGGCTAATGGCACCGAGCAACGAACTGCAAACACCGACGGCGAATACTATGTCGATTGTAAAGTTTACAAAACAAGTGATGCGCGTGACACTGATTCCATGATGTTATGGAAGAAGGCACTTGTTCGTATTAAGTTCCAAACCGATACGGATACATTGCAGTGGCGTAAATTGCAAGATTTCGTACGTTCGGTTGACAAATTGTTTGAAGAACCTCCAAGATTTTATAAAGATAAATAAATAAAATAATTAAAAGACCTTTGTCTTGTTTTATTAAATGAAATGAGGTAAGCGTAAAAATCCGTCTTAGGAATCAATTAATCCGTAAACGATACCAAAATACACAACACTACTACTACACAACTAAACACTTTTTTGTTCAAAAGGTTTAAATGTATACAAGACAGTCGAGTCGATCGTATATTATTGGGCATTCTGTCACAACAGAGCGTAGGCGAACTTGTTCGACTGCGCGACAGGTGGGACAGAATGCCCAATAATATACTACTGTCTTATGGATTCTCCGGGGTAGTGACATGCCCGACAAATTTCTACCGTCCCATCCTTTAAGATAAACTTTCGGTAGTTGTTCGTCATTAGAACCTCGTCCATAATTGCACAGACAAAACCTTCGGTTTCTCCAAAGAGATCACCAAATCGTAGCCAGGATACAGATGTTAATGAGTCGACATCGGGCCCGTTTAAGGCCCGATAGAAGCGTCCATGTAATTCCTTGCTTTTCCATACATCCTTGCGCTCCGCTATACTAAGCACAACAGGTTTGCGCCAGTTCTCTTTAGCCAGACCCAGCGGGATGAGGCCGTTATCTACAACGACGACAATCCGATGCATATTATTATTATTATTATTATTATGAATATAATATGTAATCTTTTTATGGTCTAAAGCAAAATCGCAATTTTCCTGTTTTTCTCTGCTAACTTCATCCAAACCACGCAATGATTTTGATACAATTTTCACTATTTATTTATTTAATAATGGTACACCAACAGCTATATTATTCACATACTTCAAACTATTAGTTACAGTGAAAGTTCTTAAATGTACGCAATGTAAAGGTATACTCAACATTTACAATACACATTTAAAGACTTTTTTTTCAGATATTTAAGTAAGGTTAGTAATAAAAAGATGGACTAAATTATATTAATTACTAATTTTAACATTTTGAACATAAAATAGAATTAAAAAAAAAACTTAATTAAATAAAATAATAATAACAATAATAATATTTCAACAACTACACACAACGCCATCTAGACCCAAAGTAAGCATATTATATGCTTGTGTTATGGGTTCTAGAATGCGGATATACATACTTAAATACTTTTTTTTGTAAATACATACATATTATACATGCAGACCAATGCAAATAGACATGTTCATGCACACAAATATTTGCACTGAGCAGGAATCGAATCCGCGACCTCTGCGTGGCAGTCCATACACAGTACCACCGAACCACAGAGGCAGTCGAATAATAGTAATAACAGAAAATAATCAGTAAATAATAAATAAAAGAATTAATAATTTTACTGAAGGATCTTCTGCGCTTTCAAAACAAAAGATGGCAACTATCGTCTAGCTTTAGAGACATCGTAGTCATCATGTTTTTATAGCTGTAACTGTACAAAATGTAATATCTAAAATAAAATAAATACAATCTCAGTACATTTTCTCTAATGCTGAACTCAACCACCACAGTGCAGATGTTCAGTCTCAAATCCAAGATAAAACTAATTTGCAGAATATTTAACCAGTTTTCTAATCCTAACTTCGTATCTAATTTACGTAATAGTTGCAGTTTACTGAAGCCAATATTATTCTATTGCTAATAATATGTTATATAAAGTTATTTTGTATATTGTTTTGGTTTAACCCATCGTATGCTCAGGAGCAGATCTGCACGAGACACAATTTTATTTCTATTTTGTCTGATATTATTAAATGTTGGTAAATTGTTCCATCAAAAACAGTGGTTTAAAATTGAGATGCCTATATTTGTTGATTGTATTAAGTATTTTTGCATCATTATATATAACTTAAGAATGATTTGATAAGTTTTTATGCCCTTTTTTGGCTGTCCATCCCACTATATTATAAATGCGAAAGTGTGTGTATGGATGTGTGTTTCTGTGTGTATTTGTGTGTTTGTTACCACTAAGCGCCTAAACGGCTGAACCGATTTCGATGAAACTTGGTATGTAGATAGATTCGGTGCACACACACACACAAACTTTTGCAATTATAATATTAGTATGATGCCTTACACAGTAAGCGCAATTAAATTTAAAATGTAAAATGAATACTATTCTGTTCAGTATCAATGTGTAATTACTGCAAGTAAATCTAATGATTGAACGGCGTAGCGGACAGTGCGCTTACAATCAATAAGTAGGTACCTACATATGCGTGCAATAAGCACATTTTCTAAGTTTTTACAGACAGAATCATCGGGAAGCTTTATTGCCAAAGCGATTACAAGGAAACTCCATGTGTAAACATTAACAGGTTTCATATTCTAGAAACCACAATATTAATAAGCAATAAATAAATAATTGCTTTTCTTTCCAATTATAAATCCAATACGAATTTAATAGAGTATTTTAATAGTAAAGTTTTCGCCCCAGTTAACTCGTTTCTGTCGAGTACAAATGGTTGAATCACTTGATTACGCAAGCTACTCTGCGGTTAATTACTTAACATTCAGATTGGAATTGGTTGTTCCAATACTATTATTTATATTTGTTTTTATTAATCTAATAAAATTACTGCACTTTACCTGATGAAAAGCATGGACGATGAAGCAGTCAAAGGGCCTTCTACCTCATATAGCAGTATTGTTTTAATCTTACTTTGTGTTTTGTATTTTTCTTTTGTACCATTAAAAACAAGGATAGAGACAAAGTAAGTATAATAAGATTGCTATAAGAGGTGTGGTAGGGCTCCAGTGCAGGTTTAGCAGTTTGTTACCATTCTAAAAGTCTTGGTGTCAAACTTCTGCGCATGGTGCTCAATACTGCTGAGCTGTTTGCCTTACAAGGGACAAAGACAAATATGCAGAGCTGACTGCCAACCTCCACTAGTTAGAGAGGCACTCTAAGAAGAAGAATATCACGGTAGACAGCGGCTTCGCAAAACCCTGGCATTGCAAAAGTCTATGAGCGAAATTTACCATCAAGCGGGCTGTTGGTTCATCTGCCAAACCACGTCTTAGAAAAGACCTTTACCCTATCAGTAGAAATATAATCGTAGATTGAACATTACCAGATCTTTCTCGAAAACGATAAAAGTGTCAACACTTTTCAACACTATATCTATCAAGAACTGGCACAACATCTTAGTTGTACGTCAAAACATGACACTCATAGATGAATTTATACGATCAGTACTGTGGCTTAATACATTAAGTACTACAATGTTCTTGCTATATTTATCAATTCATCTTGAAGATTAGGGTGAATGTATACTAAGCAGAAGGGAAGCAACGGTTAAACTGCTTACAAATGTTGAGTAAACTGGACGGTAAAAATATATACTGTCCAAGTAAATCAAAAGAGTTTATTGTGAAAATAGGTTCACACATAGTTAAATATTTAGCACTCGAATTGATTGAATGAATGAATTAAAAGAATATATAAATAATGTTATTGTAACAATAAGACATTTATGATAGAGCGCTAAAAATATAATATATCTACTATTAATTGGGTACAGTCCATCACAAGATAAACCTAAAATAAAATTAGACAACCGATAGTTAACAACAGGGTGCCGCGTGCGAGTTGTTTTTACATTAACGCGATCGAAACGCTTACAGCGTTTGGCGTGGTTTGGCTCTCTAAGCGTTTAGCACGGGCCAATCAGACTCGCACTAGACACTCAGTTCACGAGCGAAGCCTACGGTAGGCATCTTTAGGCTAGTAAAGTAATACAATAAATTATTGTTAAATATTAATACTCGATAACAGCTTAATTTTAATACTATTACACTGTAATAACTGATGACTTAATTATTATATTTGTACAACATCTGCATATTTGCAGATGTTTTTATGCAAAGCAACGCCTAAAGTAAAAATAGTATTAAGGTAATTTACAGAAAAGTAAATCTTTTGTTTATTGTTACAAAGTATAAGATTGCAAAATCACAACTTTAATTTTAGTTATCACTAACACATGATTTTGTTCTAACGTCTATTTTCTAATCTGGAGTTTGACCTCTCCTGTCTTACTCTAATTTAGTTTGATGAAGAGAGATGGCAAACATAAATTACAAGCTCATGCATGATGCGGCTGACTTTATGGCTAGTGTTATTTATGACTAGTCATTATGTCTCCAGAGTGCTATTTTAGTTGTAGAAATATTTAGTAAATCAAAGTGATGTACGTTATGAATGAAAGCTTTAGATAATTGGGACTCATTTAGTGATTCAAGATTTAATAAAGAATTTTATGTACAATATTTTTGTACTTGATAGTCCAATTGGACTGCCTCTGTGGTTCAGTGGTACTGTGTACGGAGTGCCACGTAGAGGTCGCGGGTTCGATTCCCGCTCAGTGCAAATATTTGGTTGCACGAACTTATCTATTTGCATTAGTCTGAGTGTTTATGTATAATATGTATGTATTTAAGTATGTATATCCGCGTTCTAGAACTCATAACACAAGCTATAATTACTTTGGGTCTAGGTGGCGTTGTGTGTAGTTGTCGAGATATTATTATTATTCTTTTTTTAAGCTATGTATCATCACGCTATGAGCCATGGGAGCAGTGCACTTACCAAAGATTGAACTTAACGTGGGTAAAACCGCGCTGCGTACAATTGAAATCATAAAGGACAGTTGTTAAAAAGCAGCAAAGATAATCAAACTTCAAACTTTCGAGTTAAAAGAAGATATTTCACACATAGTTCAAGTTTTAACTAAGGATATAACTTTGATGAACACTGGAGATCTGAAAGTCCATCAGGTACACCGCTCACGTGGGATGGAAGCACGTAGCTTTCCAGTTTCTTTCGAACTTTAATATCCACTGTACTTATAGTTTGAAGAAAAGTATAATTGTTAAGAATTTGCCTTTTTACTGTTACTAGTAAAGACTTTCTATAAAATAATCTGATCATTGTATTATTTACTCTCTTCTTGCTTTTAAATATTTATATATTTTAAACTCACACGATTTGTACACATAACTATAATTATAAAACGGGTCTACTCGTGTTAGAAAATTATTATAAGGTAACAAAAGACAAAGTGAGGGTAGTTGCCGAATCCCGAGCTTCAAGGCGAAGACGACGCCTGGCTACATCAGTCAGCCCGTGACCATGGTCGGTGTAATTCGACCGAAACGTCGGGTAAAGAGGTATGACACCTTATAATAATTTTCTAACACGAATAGACCCGTTTTATAATTATAGTTATGTCTTCTTGCTTTGTAGGTTTTATATGATTTATTTTTAAATTGTACCGTTAATTTATTTATTTCAACTTCATAGACAAATATGTAATGGCGGACTTAATGCCTGAGGCATTCTCTACCAGTCTACCATAGGGTGATACACAGGTATGTCAAAGCAGGTGCATAAATATATATACTTGGGAAATGAGTAAATAAGTACATCATTATTTACATAAAAAATATACACACACTTAAATACACACATAAATAAATACAATATAATATTTATTTATTTATATTTAGAAACGGGCCAATAAGACACTTTATGTTTAACAGTGGATTTAAGACTCAAATTGTAATATGCTATCTTATTATCAACGTCCTTAAAGTTTCTACTAAAGATATTTATACATAGAATAGAAAACCAATTATTTTTTTACAATATCTAGGGAAAGTTATGTCCTTGTGGATAACGAGTAACGATATTGAGTACTGTCTTGGGACTCTCGGTAAAGGCAACAAAATAATCTATTTTTATCTACGTTTGCTAGTAGAGTTTTATTTTTCTTACATAGTGACCGCAATATGTTGTCAGGGTATCTGTCAATTAATTACGTTACATACGTAATTGCCAAAAGCTTGACAATGATGACAATGGATGTTAAAAAAATTGAACTACATACTACTAATTGCCCAAATTCGAAACCCTGACCTCGTGTTTACGAAACGGGTGCCTTCACCACTTGGGCCAAAACATACTTTTGCATTATATCAAAATAAAGATTGCTTTTCTTTTGTTTTTTATTTGTTGCCAAACCAAATATCAGAAATGTTAAAATAATTCAAGTAGGTGTGCAATGCAAATGAAAACATTATTCAGTTTCGTTTTAGGAGTTTCGTGTTTCTTCGAATTCTATGTAATTTCCTTTACAAGATGATTTTTTAAGCCACGTAAAATATTGCGTTCTGTAAATGTCTTTTTGTCATTGTAGCTTTGTAAATTCAAGTTGTTTACTACGTGTTTTCAATTTCAAGTAATTATTTACATTTTAAATTAGCTTTGAAGAGTCTTACAACTGAATTGTAGAACGCCAGACGGAAAATACGTTTCAATGTGATAGGGATCTGGCTAATGACAATTTTCTTGATAGAAAACCATTTTGACCATGCTTCACCTAGTTATCCCGTTTTACGGTCAGCAACGTTTGGGTAGTTTTTTAGTATAGTTTTTGCAAGGCTTAGAAAATACAGCCATGTTCATTATCTATACTTCTATAATTATTTACTACTTATTGTATTGCCTGCGTCACTTTGCATGCTACTCGAAATTGTAACTTACAAAAATTGTAATAACCTGGCGATTAAAAAGAGTGGCCTGAGTTTCTTACCAGTTCTTCTCATGGATGATCGGCTCTACTCTACGTCAGCTAACTGGCTGTAGGTTAATTGGCTGACATTTTGTAATTTTAACGTTTATAAGTGTTAATTCAACACAAATGAATAAAATGTCTTTGAATTTTGACTTCAATACCAGCTGAGTTGTAAGCTTATTTGCATTACCTTGTAGTGATATAACACCAAACAATTTTTGGCTTTGGGCTAACTAACAGACATAAAACCTAATTTACAAATCAAAAAACAATAAGGAATACTAGCTTCTACTCGCGACTTCGTTAAATTTGAATTTTGGTGCAGCTATATATAATAATAATAATAATAAATCTTTATTTCAGTCTAAGTCCATAGTCTAAGTCCACATATCTTCACGTCCGCACTACCGCAGTGTCTCAAGACTAAGGTCTTTGACCAGTGTGTGTTGCCAGTGATGACATACGGAGCAGAGACGTGGTCGCTAACTATGGGTCTTATCCGAAGGCTCAAAGTCGCTCAGAGGTCGATGGAGCGGGCTATGTTAGGCGTCTCCCTGCGCGATCGTTTGAGAAACGAAGAAATCCGCAGGCGAACTAAAGTAGCCGACGTAGCTCGCAGAATTGCTTCTCTGAAGTGGCAATGGGCAGGACACATAGCTCGCAGAACTGACGGCCGCTGGGGCAGAAAGGTTCTAGAGTGGCGACCACGAACCGGAAGACGCAGCGTGGGCAGACCCCTCACAAGGTGGACCGACGACCTTATAAGGGTGGCGGGCAACCGATGGATGAGGGCGGCGAACGACCGACAACGGTGGCGAAAATTGGGGGAGGCCTATGTCCAGCAATGGACGTCTTGTGGCTGATGTGATGATGATGAAGAAGTCCATATAAAAAAAAGGTATTAACTATATTACAATTTGGTGTTTACACATAAAAACAGATACAGATACAAGTGACATTATCGTTTCTGAGCACAAATGTATGCATTTAGAATATTGGAATCTTACTTATCCGCAATGACTAATGAATATATGAAGAAATGAAAAAAAAAAGCTAATTTATTAACATAATATCTGCATAAATAAAATTACCTATAGCATGTGTCTTATTCTGATGTATAAGCTATATTACTGTAAAGTTTCATTAATAGCCATTCAGTAGTTTTTGCGTGAAAGACTAACAAGCATCCATACATCCATACAAACTTTCGCAATTATCATATTAGTAGTATGGTTATTAAAACATTTCCTATATAAAAACTAAGCCTATTTATTTGTTTGTTTGTATATTAAATGGAACCTTTACCCAAAATAATTGTCGTGACCTGTTAAATCTGCGTCGCATTCCATTGGTTGCGTTATAAATTGACATAACAATCGCTTTGAAGGGTTTTTAAGTACAATTTGGGTTCCCTCAGTGATTTATGTAATCATAATAACCCTAACTGTCACGTTAATCGATTTTTGTTTGTGAACTAACTTTCTGTGGCGAGGTTTCACCTTCATTTTTGCTTACTGCTCTGCTTCCGTCGCCAGTAGCGTGATGTCACATAGCCTATAGCTTTCCTCGAGAACTAGGCTATTATACGCAAAAAGATTTTTCAAACCCGACTGGTAGTGCCAGAGATTAGCGCGTTGTAAGCGCGTATTATGCTATTCAATTTACGGCTCTGATAATCCATATGGTATCACTACCAATAGAGATTGAGTCTACTGTTGAAAAATCAATGTTTCGTTTTCTTACATGGCAGCAGTAAAATATGTTGGCATAATAACAATAATGGAAACACTACGAGTTTTAAATGCAATGGAATCATGACTGAAGAATCGTTGTTTCTTTTTTATTATTTTATTCTGTTTTTTTGTAAGAGTTAATACCAACGAATAAACTACTTTTCTCTTGACTGTACTTAGCTGCCAAAAGACTAAGGGGATCAAACCGGAATGACTAACATTGTGGGGATCAGAACGGAATAAATGAGTAATAATAACCAGAGGGGATCAGATCCTGGGGATCCGACCGGAATAACTCGAAAACAGTTAGCAAAGTTAAAAGTTTCTTTGGAGCTATAAGTGCATCAGCGATTATTATTACTTATTATCTGTTGAATAACTTGCTCATATAACACGATGCCAAACAAAAAATAACACGCAACAATAGAGCCTTTATTTACGGTTTTCGGTACAAAAGCTCAGTATTTTAAAACAATTAGAAATATCCCTAACAACATTTACTTTTAAACTTTCGCGTTGCATGATATAAATTTATAATCATACGGGAATTAACGCGATCATTGTAGTGGTCACAAGCAGACTCTGAGTCTGCTTGTGACCACGGCCGGTGTAACCTGGTCGAAACGTCAAGCAAAATAAGGTATGTAAATAACTAATGCATGATCGCGTTAATTCCCGTATGATTATAAATTTATATCCTTAACAACATTTTTATACAAACAACAAATGTTACAAGCAATCTACATAAAAATGTGCAAAGCAATCCCGCAACATACCATAAATCTTAAATATCGACACTTGCACAAAACAGAAGAGCAACAAAAACGTAACTTTTCCAACTATTAATTATGTGGTTCACGACTTCAACTATACAAGTTGTGACGTAAGCCACTTAAGTATTACTTGAAATATTGTTCACAGAGGTGTACTACGTTTAATATATCTAACTAGTTTTTTCCACGGCGAGGTTTTCACCGCGTCTTTGTTAACTGCTCTGCTCCTGTCGCCAGTAGCGTGATGTTACATAGCTTATAGCCTTCCTCGAAAACAGGGCTATCACACGCAAAAATATTTTTTAAAATTCGACTGCTATTTCTAGATATTAGCACGTTAAAACAAACAAACAATTTCTTCCGCTTTATATTATAATATTGATAATATATCCTGTTTTTGTTTTCAGTTGACTGTTTCGTATCTCTTTAGTTCCTTATCAGATGACATATCCAATGTTGATACGGCATTTTTATATTGCAAGTAAAACGAGCACCTTAACCTTAATTTAACTAGGTAAGTGTAACTTTGTGGATTTTGAAGTTCCAAACACTTTATCCTTGATGTCCTTGCCTACTACCATGTAAAGTAAGAAAAATATAAGCTTAAATTTCAGGTCAAAAAAGATTTTTATTTATTTTTTGTTTTCGCAAACCCTACGTGATTTGTAAATACAATTGCTTAATTTACCTTTTACTTGTATTTATCTCAATTCTAATTTTTTCTAGACCGTACCTGTAACAAGATAAAAAAATTAATTAGAATATTATATTAATATTTTCTTAAAAAAACAATAAACAGGCTCAAAAATATAATATTTAACACCATTAAAATAAAAGTCAAACATTTTTTGGGTGCTGTTCATCTCAAACTCAAAACATTGATAATAAAGTATGAAGCTTATGAAAATTCAAAATTATATGAAATCAGCTAATTAACCTACAGCCAGTTCGATGACGAGGTAGAGCTGTGAGAACAACTGGCAAGGAACACACGCCACTCTTTTACATCGCCAGATAATTACAGTTTTTTGTATGAGTTACAATTTTAACATTCAACGCAACCAAAGAACCATACAAAGTAATTATTACCAATCAATCAATTAATTTAATTACCAAGATTAAAAAAAGAGATTTAAATTATCTAGTTTCATCTAGTAAGTATGGTAATTTGACTACGTGTTTGAATTAAAATGGTCATATTGAACGACAAAATAATACTGGATTAAGTATTAAATGTATGCCATGCCAAGATTGACCAGTCATCCCAAGTAGCAACCGTTCACGAGCATGACGCACAGACCAGCCATCATCACCTTCGCTATCTCTCATTCAATGATTCAATAGAATAAGCATAGGTAAACTCTGGTACCTGGTTACATATATATAATTATCAACTTCTTCAGCACACCTGAGATAATTATAACCAAATTATAATCATTATGATTACCATCCTTTAATCTTATATATATAAAAATGAATCCCTATTTCCCTTGGTCATGGCATCACGCGTAAACGGCTAGATCAATTTCGTTAATTCTTTTTTTGTTGTGTTTGTTATTGTCAGGAGAAGGTTATGAAAGTTTAAGAATACCTAACCACCATATTAAATTTAAACCGCTAAACCGATTTCGATGATAATTGGTATGTAGATAGATTTGGTTTCGGGACACGGTCTACTTTTTATCCCGAAAATTGATCTGATTCCCGAGTTACATTAATTAAACACATAGCACTTTTCCCGCGGGCAAAGCCGCAGGGCGTAGCTGGTCATTTAATAAATTCTCACATCGCCCGTAACTACTTTGAAAATTTAATATTTTCTTACGTCCATACGTGACCTACTTCAATGTCGTCAATATTCTGCTTACTCAGAACAGTTAGGTAATGAATGACTCAGCTGAAACCGCCGGACAGATCTATTTGTCGCACAACAAATACATTTGTCGCTCAACTAGTTGACTAATAGAACCATTCTAAGAAATGTAATATTAACACGCTTACAAAAGAACTCGAGTTATGTTTCAATGAATTTCACTCCGAGTAATTTTTTTATTATCCAATAAATTATGTATTTGAATGATAACCATAGTAATCATGACAAATGATACATTTTTCAGTAAATAAAAGGACTTTGGGCTTTTGAAGCCACAAATAGAAATATATTATTACTGAACATGTTTACTATCTCCGTAAAAGGTTATTTATTTTGAACTAAAGAATATAGTCTGCGTGATAGGGGTTTCACAAACACACTAATACAAAGGACACTCGAAACTGTATTTCTACAAATATTACGCCGTCAATACTTGACGCGAAGTTAGTAAAGATTTAGTCATATTTTAACCGTATTGCAAACGTTTAGACAAAATTACACCTATACGTTGAATTCGGTTTCTAATCACTATATATTCGACATATTATTATTTCAATTAAATAAACAGTTAAGGACCTGGATAATCCGGATATTTTTAATTTTTAAATGTGAATTTCCCATTTAACATATTGCTATAATACTTGCTTCCATGTAAGTTTTGAGATATCTTATCGAAGTGACCTTAGGAAATGGTCCACATTAGCTTTGGAGGAGAAGCTTTTGCCCAGCAGTGATAAATAATAAATTGTAGAATATAAAATATAACAACACATAAATATATTATTATAACATATAAACTTTGTTTTGTGATGTAAAATTAAAATGGCGTTCTAATCAGCGACGCAACACACGTGGCGTGGCGGGGCGCACGTGCACCTCTTTATCGTTCGTTCCTTGATCAGTAGCGTAATTTATAAGAATTTGTGCTGAATCTTTACATTTTTTATCTGCCAGAGGTAAAATTCAAATGCCATTTAAAAATGCCCTTAATTACAGCATTAGCAGTGAAATAATAATAACAATGATTATTTCTCTATCACAAAGAGACTTGTCACCTACGAGTATCAAATAAGAAAATGAAAATCTGTTGTTTTTATTATTGCCAATCAGTAGCGTGTTTATCTGTTGTATTTAGCTCAGCTATTCTGGTGTCCTTTTTTTTTTGATTTTTGATTATACCAATACTTAAACATACTTTCTTTTACAAACTTTATATTAACTTTAGTCAATGTCAACAATGATCTAATTTTGACATATAAAAACGACTTTTTAAGTATCTCTAAATTGTAGTTCACTCGACTATATAAGCCTAAAGACTAAAACTAATATTCTACCACATTCACACAGCGCCATCTAGTCCCAAATTAAGCATGACATAGACGTCGCCCAAAGGCAGGAGTTGGACATGTCACCAAGCTTTGCAGGCGGATTGGTATAGTCGACTATAAAACTGCGTTACCAGTCTTATCCCCAGTTTCTGAAAGGCGGATCAACGGAAAATTAACTATCACCTGTTAAATCTCATATGAAGTACCAATTGGGTTGCTAAAAGCATGAATATTTAGTTTAACTTGGTATAATTGGTAACTAACTATATCAAATTAAATTATTCATGCTTTTAGCATACATTTAGGTATCTCACATGAAATTTAACAGGTGATTAGGTAATTTTTGAAATGCTTACCCCATACATGGGAGACAGGCGTAAAGTTCTAAATAAAAAATTAAACACGATTACATTAATTTATTAACCTATATTGTGTAACAAAAACCAGAAAGATTGGTTCGTATACTATGTATATCGTTGTACACCAAAAAAGTAGTACCACGTAGATTATTCATACATATTGCCTTGGATAATATCAGCTCTTCCTTCACGCTTTCGCTTATACCTTGATCCACAAGTCACGCTCACACAATATCGTCGGTTAAATGAAACTTTAGCAGTTTCAAGTGTCCCAGTTCGTGAACCGTTATATTTGAAACTTGTACGGGGAACTTGTTCGAATAAGTTTTTTGCGCTTTTGCGTTCATTAGTGTGTTGTTTCAATACGCTTTGATTAAAAGTAATTTTGTGAATGCATTTGATTTTATGAAACTGTGAAGTGGAACTATTTTTCAATTCGTTGCATGGATTTGAAGAATGCGAAAAATGCGAAACAGACAGGAATAAAAAGCGATTGATACAATATAGGTATAGGTCTATAAATTGTACCATACAATAATATATTTACCAAGTTTTTGATTAAATTTGCATACGACAGCTCCATTATTGTAACCAAACAAATTAACACAACCCTCATGCTTGCGGGTGAATTTAGCAAACACATTTATGTAATGTTGAATGAACTCTAAAATACTGTCAAAAGTCTTCTTCTTCGCCAATAGACAGCTTTTAAGCCATAATCATTACTCCTCATTATCTCATCTCTCGTAAATACTAAAGATAGACCCGTGTGATGCATACTATCCATACTTCCATACTAATATAATAAATGCAAAAGTAACTCTCTCTGTCTGTTAGTTACATTTCACGTCTAAACCACTGAACCGATTTTGATGAAATTTGGTATAGAGATAGATTAGACTTCGGGGAACAACATAGGCTATCTTTTATTGCGACAAAATAGATTAAAAAGGTTGAAATAGGAGATGAAAGTATAAAAAATCAATGTCGTTAACGTATGTATAAACAGAGATACATCGGACATTCACGCGGGCGGAGTTACGAGCAACAGCTAGTATTAAAATAAAAATCACATACCACATGAGGAATCCTATACTTACCGACCTAAAAAAAGTCTGAAATTGCCAAACCGTCTTGAGCAAGCGTGGTTATTAATACTCATGCGTTCTAATATGAGAAGAGGCCTTTACACTGCAGTAGAACATAACAAGCTATTATTATACATCATTTTAGCCATAATGTAACAATAATGGTTCATGTTAAATCAAAACTTAACTTTGTGAAAGACTGGTGCCTGATGTAAGTTCCAAATGGCGTTCTATAGTCTCCCTTACCCAATTAAATAGGCGCAAAATTATGTAGATACTAGCTTTCTGTGGCGCGTTTTCACCCGCTCTGCTCCCGTTGCCAGTAGCGTGATGTTACATATCCTAAAACCTTCCCGGAAAACTGGGCTATCATACGCAAAAAGAATATTTCTAATCTTCACTCACTAAGACGGGATTTTGCGATAGAGATATAACGGGGTGACAAAGTTTGTATGAAACTTCTATACTTTCTATAGTAGGATTTCCAAATTACTAGAAAATATTATTTTTTAATAGTTTGAAACTACCCTTATTAAGTGGGCAAATATAAGTCGCAGGTTTGTGTAAAATTTCGTCAGTTTTAATGGTAGCGGGTAAATACATTTAAATGGGATTCGCCTTAGAGACGGATTACACTCACAATTATTATTGATACTAGGCAATATTCTCATACAGGCACATATCTGAATTTTTACGCGAACGAAGTCGCGGGCAACCGCTAGTAATAGATGTGTGTATTATTTACATCACATTTGATTACTATAATAAACTATGATACGAGTAGGTATGAAAGTACAACATGGTGTGTTATCACTGGTTGTTGGCAAGACGCCATGTAAGGTTTTGTATGCTGATCGCGTTTATTTTGGTAGTATATGTAAAATTTATGTAAAGTACCAGGTTCTACGAGTAAGTTTAGGTAAAGACCTTGTAAGCCAGTATATCTGTCATATCATATCTACAACTGCGACAATTTAGAGTCACGTTTTATTAGGTAGGTATCTTTCTTTATTGTTAGTTAATTTTGTATAGAAGTAGAAGTTATTGTACACCATTTAAATGTTTACATAACATTAGTCGATACAAAACACAGTTAGTAGGTAGTTCTACAATGGACGGTGTTATCACTAAAAGCGATCTCTTCCAAACAATCTTTGGATGGACTCTGGGGTTAAATACTGTAGATAGTGCTGTAAATATGGTATACACTTTTTATACAACACAAGTGAGCTACATAATAGTGAGCAGTTACTGCGACCTATAGACTTATTTGTCGTTGAATTATTGCAAAAATAATGCTAATAAAATCGTTGTCAATGAATTAACGGTTAATAATTACGAACAGTGAAGGGAATGTTGAAGAAAGAAAATGTATTGGACTCCTAGTGATTTTATTCATGAAACAGAACGCAATAATAAAACATTTAACGCTTATATTTTATGCGTTCTTGATACTATTCGGTTTATTCATCTTAAAATCATTATAAAAAAAACTAAGTAGCCAGTTGTCATCCACATGTCTGAATAAATTCAGAACAATAGCAGAAAAACAACACTTAACTTATCCTCAGCTTACTTTGAAAATAGCATGTTTCCAAAACAAAAAATTCATTAAAATCGATCCTGTAAATGCGGTGTGAACATTACCTCCATTAACTACGTATCGGTTAAAACTAATCCTGTAAATTTGGATGTTCTGTGTGAATGCGCACTTTGTTTTAGCATTTTGTAGGAAAATGTCAGCTAAATGACTAAGAATAACGACACTAGTTCTGGACAGTTTGAGCTTTGGTACTCATTAGTGAGTACTGACGAGTGTCTTGGCATTATATTAGGTATTCCTCTTATTCGAAGCTCAGCTAAGAGAGGACATACTGAAATTTCTGTCTCAAATTAAAACTGCTTTGCTTATAGTCGAGACTAGCGTACAGCAGCGTGGTTTCACCCACGTTTTTAGTTAGTACTCTGCTCCCGTCACCTGTAGCGTGATGTTCCATAGCCTATAACCTTACTCGTGAACTGGGCTGTTATACGCAAAAAGATTAATTGTAATCCGACTGGTATAGTTCCAGTGATTAGAGCATTCAAACAAACCAACAAACTAACTCTTTAGCTTGCTATTTTTCAACTAAAACTGCAGGTGTGCTTTTGTTTTAGGACTAGGTAGTAAACAGAACTATACGCTTATAAAACTTAGCCCTATTAAAAGGAAAGACAAAGGCTTAGAGCATTTATGATGTACATACATACATACTTAGCTTTATGCGAAGGGGTAGGCAGAGGTGTTAAACACCCACGTTTTGCCAGTTTATTTTGGGTTCCATATAACAGGGGGCGAACATGTTGCTATATATCGAGCACAATTCCAGACTCCGGGCTAATACTGTTAATTTCTCGACAGAAAAACCCAATATCACTACCAGACCCGGGGATCAAACCCGAGACCTCTGCGTGGTATTCCGTACACAGTACCACCGAACCACAAAGGTAGCGTTTATGACGTGTAGACCATTAATGATAAGTGACCAATAAAAAAATGATAAAAATAGTTACGAAAGACAAATATTAATCTATAATGAAAAAGAAGAGGAAGTCACTTATTATTTCATTGCTGCAATAAATGGACAACAAATCATAGCTTGCAAACAAAAAAGCGAGTCCCTCCGCGCGCATAAGTGAAACTTCGTAATGTGGAAATGAAATTAGGAAGGGGTAGAAATTGAGTTTTAGTGAACTCATATTGTTTCTTTAAGACTAATTTTATTAACATTGCTTACAATTCACAATTCTCTTTCTCTATCCTACTTTCTGCCTTTGTGTATCTTTCTTTCTCTCTCCCTCTTGCGTTGGAATATTGGACGCTACTCTTTCATACCCCCTTCATGGTAGGGTTAAACGTTTAACGCAACCTTGTTGGAAGTCGCATTAGATTTTCACTTCAAAAATGTTGTATTCTGCATTCGCTTTTCATAGACGAATCTTTTAACGACGAGAGAGCTCAACTTCTCACGTTTCCTTTTTCCTCACCGCCCTCAATACTTACTGCTCCACTCATTTCACAATATGAGACATTGCAGGAGCAATACTAGAGGCTCGTAAGTTGTTTATGAGCGACAGTTACCACTTACCATCACGTGGGCTATTTTCTCGTCTGCCGCTGTCGGCAATAAAAAAAACAGTCTTTGTGGGTTATTAATAATAACTAGTAGGTATTCATTTAATTTATCACTAATTACACTCCGGTTATCATCGTGCTTAAACATGACATTCTGACGTCACTCTTCACATTTCCATTTTTAATTATGACTCAACATTCTACAACTGCAAAAGTAACTTATAACTTTTCTTTCATGCAAATACATGCAAAATTTAAATGAATAAAATTCACGGCGTTTTCCGTTTCATTAAACTTTTTAAATATCCTGGTGTTTTGTATACTTTGTGCAGAATTTTTTGCGTAGAATGAAAGGAATCAACTCGTTATCTGATGATTTTCTAGTTTTAATTATTTTTATAAAGGTCAGAACAGGCAGAAGGATAGGACGGCGACGTGACGCTAAGTAATTATAATGTACTAGTTAATATAGAAGACGTGACACAGCGCCGTCGCACTTGTCACGACGGCTTCTATGTCATCATCATCCACAACCCGAATTGCATGGGCCTCCCTTAGTTAGTGTTAAGCTACGTGCTCTTGTGCTGATCTCATTTATGTTTGACCAATGATAGCTATGATATCATTTGCTAATTTTGCCGCTGAATGACCGACATCTTTGATGCACTCCTTGGAGACTACTCTGTAATGGCTTTACTCCACTTGTATCTTGCCTTCTATGGGAACTAATACTAATACATGTATTTATCTATATATTTAAATGTAGCTTACATAATTTAGAATCTACCAACGGGAGGGCCCTGGTGACCTGTAATACAGGTATTATAATAAACCTACATCAGACACCAGTCTATTACAAAGTTGACTAATGTTAATATGGTTAAAATTTTGTGTTAAGTGTATACTTTGTGAAGAGAAAATAAACGGTTATTATTATTATTTACAACCGCTTACGTCACGTCGCCGTCCCACGTGTCTGTTTCGACCTTTAGACTTTCAAGGCTCAGTTTACTTCGCTTAGTTTTGGTTGCAAAGTTTCATAGGTTTTCAAATAAGTTAGTTAAATATATTTTCTCATAATAAGGTTTTCGGTACATATGCTTCGAACAGATGTTGCCAGAGATAATATTTGAATATCAGAAACTCTTCAGAAGGTAATATTTTTCCAATTTCATTCTTTCTTTTTCAATATCACAATTGTAATTTTAATACATATTTTTATTAATAGTAAGAGATTTACAGAGGTATTAGACAAAGAGCTTTTAAATTTTCAGTAATGAAATACAATAAACAGGTTTTTATTATATTTTATTCTTTGCTTTTGATTGTCTATGTAAATTAAATTCTGTACAGTACTGGAATGTATGCACTACCAGCTTATATACAGCCCATAATCTAAAACTATGCTTCCTCCTACTCGACAAAAGTTTTCTATAACAGTCCAGTAGCACTTAGTCTGAAATTCACTATTTCAGACTAGAACGTGACTTCAGGCTTTTATTGTATAATATTTATTGTATTTTATTTAAATTTATATACATGACAATATATTTGGTGGACTTAATGCTTGGGGCATTTTCTACCAGTCAACCAGTACGGGTGATGCTATATATACTCGTAGTATTAAACGACGTCTGAAAAGTTTCTGTCTGTATAATCGCTAATCTCAAGACTGCTTAATGGATTTAGATTTAATTTTCACTGTTATATGTTATGTTTTTAAAGTTTTTGGTATATAACATACTTTTTTTTTTTTTATATTATAACCTACCAAAGTGACTTCACCCCGCCTGATGGTAAGCAGTCAGTGGAATCCAGAAGTGGCGGCCACTATACCAAAAGCCATCGTCTTAAACTGCTGGTATAGTGGCCTCCACTATGGCGGCTGGGAATAGGGTTAGGGGAAGGGAATGAGGGAGATGAGGAAAGAGGATAGGGGGGAAATTGGGCCTCCGGCGCACTCACTCACCGAACGAAACGCAGTAGTACGGATACTACTACTCTTAAGTCGATCTTCTATGAGAGGGTAGTACTTCCCCGGACGATCCGGCCCATTCATGCTGAAATCAGCGTGGATCTACTACCGTACAATACTGGCTGCGCTCCACGGCTTCGCCCGCGCGTAAAATGAGTTTTGTTTCCCTCGGTTACCAGACTAATTTTCAGGATATAAAGTATCCTATGACCGTGTCTGGCATCGATTCTATCTACATACCAATTTTCATCGAAATCGGTTCAACCGTTTAGGCGCTGAGTAGTAACAAACACACACATACATACAAACATTAAAAATATTATAGGATAACCCTATCATTCATAGGAGCCGAGCAGCAACAATAATAGTGAATAAATTCGCGAAATCACAACTTTGACACTGATGAAAAGCAAGGGCGAGTGGCTAGTCTAACTTCATGCTGGCTTTGTCACCTTAAAACTTTCCTCAGCGAAGAGTTTTGGACAAAAAGTTTTCCGTATCGACATTTTCTAGATTGGTTACGGGATAATACGCAGTGTACTGTGACGTCACTGTAAACAATCACTTATTTGACTGAAACGTTATAATATTATTACATAAATAATTAGAAAATGTTCGAAATATATTATTCTATTCGATTCTATTTAACCCATTACTTTTTTATTTAAAAAATAAGAACTTCCGCTCTAGGGAACAAGTCCTGTATCGCAGGGGATTTTACAAACATACAATTAACGACAACAATTAACAAAGTACATCCAGACTCGGCACAAATATTTATCACACAAAGTTTTGTCCCGTGTGGAGATCGAACCCTACAACCTCGTACACAGCAGTTGCTTGCACTCCCACTGCACCACGGACGCAGTCAATTAAATTACTTAAACTATCGTTGTTTTTCTTAAAGGGGATAGATATCCAAAATATTATTTTTAAAATTAGAGGAGCCTATGTCCAGCAGTGAACATCTTTCTTTTAATGACGATGACGACGAAAATACCCATCCAAAAAACAGAATAGTATTAATTTAACAAGGAATACATTGTTATTAAAATCCATACATCATACAATTTTACAAAAAACCCACTATCCAACTAAAACTACAACCAATCACTTAACTCTGCATTCATTTTGCAGTATCATCTACTTACAAAAACGGGTCATTCGTTCATCGTTGCCAACACAGCAAATGATGGATCGTTTGATGTCAACATCAAGAGCTTGGGTTCCCTCTCGAATTACTCGTGAGTAGAGCTGTCGAAAACATATTAATGGAGTGAAATGAATCATATCTATGAAGAAAGAAGATACATATCATCATCTTATATGCCATAGCATGCGTCGAAGAAAAAGTTATGTGATATGTAACATGTAGACTACGACTCGTCGTTTTTGCGCCCCAGCTGACGTGCCAAGGCATGCCGCGACTTACTCATCCAACATAGCGCTTGTGAAGTTATATTAAAAATAATAGTTTATCTATCTATTTATATTATTATCAATGTTCGTTCTCGATGCGTCGCGAATCCGCCGATTAGATTGTGACGAAACTTCGGTTGTGTTTCTGGAGACTACCATTAGAATTTCTGGTTCAAAAAAATCTACACATAAATGTATATTTTTTTTATGCTTACGTGACATTGTAACGCATCCTACAGCTAGTTTTATATAAATAAGTACAAACCGTACCTGAACGAAATGATGCATGTCATAAGATATGTTTGAAACTTTCGCGTAGTGTATCATGTCCTGTCCGAAAAGTGTTTTCTGAATTATTACATGCATTACCTATTCCTACACGAGAGTCGTGTATACAAAATGTATGTATGATCTGGCGGTGTATGAAATTTGTAATGCTAATGAGATGTCAATGAGTGTGAATGTTACGTTCATTGTGTGTGTTCAGTGAATAAATATAACCCTCTGAGAATTTTGAAGTAAATGAATATTATTTAGGAAATGAGACAATAAGTACGCAGGCACGAAAATAAGTAATGATACACTATTCTAAGTCTAAACTAATATTATAAAGAGAAAAGATATGATTATTGCTTGTTTGCAATGATTAAACTAAAAATCTACGTTACCAATTTGGAAATTGTGAAATCATTAAATTAAGCAGGTAACATTGGCTATATTTTATTATGTTTAACATACTTTTCAGTCATTTTCAAAATTTCAATAATGTAACGCCTTTGTAAATCTGAATGATGCAGTACGTCACTATTGCTATGATATTTTCCGTGACGTTTGTTGTGAGACTGAATGAAACTTTTGATATGGAAGCGAAGCGAGGGCGGACGTCTAGTGATATATAAAATTCTATGTATTTTTTATAATTATCATTACCTACTACATATTTTTTCTCATTTTGGATTAAAATATATAGGTAAACGAATAGGTAGTAATAAAACCTGTCATATCTAATTAAATGACTTGTTATCTCAAAACATAAAAGTTGTAACAGAAATCACCATTTCCACGAACAAATACCAAAATGGGAATTGCAGAACAAAAATACCCATTTCAAAATCATTTTACCATTCGCCCCTACGGGAATTCAACACTATTTATTGCCCGGCTACTGTAGGGTTATAACGTGGTCTAATTAGACCAGTGCGGTTAAGCCGGGCGTAATATTCGAAGTGACGACGGGTTAACGGAGTTTTTTACGTAAGTGTATCAGATGGGTTAGATGAATTGTGGAATTGGAGTGGAGTAATTGATTTTATCAAATAGAGTTTGAAAATAAATTGAGTTATCGAATGTAAAATATGAAGGTTACGTCATAACACTACTTTAATTGGTCTGTAATTTCTATGACAAATAGGTGTTTATTAAAAGAACCATTGCCGGTGATTGCTGTGACAGCCCGTTCTGCAGAGCTTGCATGCGGGCAGATAAAACAATAGCACACAAACTACTACACTGCCCTGAGGTCGCGCGAGGATTCACTCCACGAGATCGCCGAGGACATCAAGAGTCTGCTGGCCTTCCTCTAGGAGCTGGGATGTATCGAATGATCGCCGCCCACCCCTAAAATACGCGCGCGGGTGGATCGTAGAGTTGCGGAAAACAGCCCGTTCATATTATACCATACCATAATTGGTATGATTTAGGGGAGGTGTATATTCAACAGTAGATATAATTCTGCGGACATGATGATGACGAATACTAGCTTTTAATTTAAGCGTAGATAGCGAACGCATAGGATTATTGAGATATATTATAACTTGTGTCACCATGATCCATTATGCTGATAATTTGTTTAAAACTATCAAACTTGTAAGATGTATCATGTGCTAGGACGTTTTTAATACTAACGTACCTACTCAGTAAAATGCCAGTGTCTAAGAAAATGATAACATGCTCTTTTTTATATATTAGCCTACCAAAGTGACTCCACTCTGCCAGATGGTAAGCAGTCAGTGGAATCCAGAAGTGGTAGACACCATTCCAAAACCCAAACTACTGTTAAAGTTGCAAGGAAATGTATCTGCAGGCGAATTTCGACCTACTTGCATTTAGATGGATTGACAAAATGAACTTATGTTGGTTCACGATTCACTAAGTCCGATAGTACCGAACTTTCTAATAGTGAAAACATTGTTAAAATTGATTAAGTGTTTTTAATTTTATCCATTACTGGTTACACCGACCTGCTTAGGAATGTTACTCAATAAACTATACACAACTTTAGCGAGAATACTTATTCCAGTTTCTGAGACTAATTTTCTACATTACTCCATGCAAAACTAATCATCTTAACAAAACAAGCGGAGCCAGCGTATGTCAAATTTTAATTTTAAATAATTACAAAAACCACTGTTGCTCAAAGTGTACCAAATGCGGAGAAATTAGCTTTTTTTCATAATTTCTCATTAAAAGCAGCGAGCGGCTGCAAACAAGACTCTAATTAAGAACTTTATACCTGGAAAAATTCTTCTATAACGACCGTTGTAAAAAGTATATCCCCGGAGACAACATTGAATTATTAATCTAAGCAGAAAGTCTAAAACTGTTAAACTTAAATAATTAAATAAATCAATGTTAATTAACAACGTAAAAGAAAGAAAAGATAACTTCATTTTTGTTATTTCTAAAGGTAGGAGAACCGAGGCCCTAGACAAGTGGCATAGATTTCTATTCTATTCATAGAATAGATTAGAAAATGTATGGGATTGACATAAGCTAACGACAATGCTGGCGTTCAGAGACTCAGAGGCCCTAGACAAGTGTCAAAGATTTCTATTCTATTCATAGAATAGATAACAAAATGTATGAGATTGACATAAGCGTCGGCGTTAGCTTATGTCAATCCAATACATTTTTCTATCTATTCTATGAATAGAATAGAAATTTTTGACACTTGTCTAGGGCCTCAGTGGTCCTTCTAATGGTAGGTGGTATTTGGTGGTATGGTGGTATGACTACTAAGGGTCACTGCCTACCATTTGGACTATTCTAGAAAAATCTTTCATGAGCTCGAGGACCTAGATTAGTGGCATAAATACTAATAGAATAGAAAGAAAAAATGTATGGGATTGACATAAGCTCATGACAATGTTGGCGTTAGCTTATGTCAATCCCATACATTTTTCAATCTATTGTACCCTATTCTATTAGCATTAAGCCACTTGTCTAGTCCCTCTGACCTTTCACAGTCCCTATAAAAACCTACGAAAATAGTGTGATATGATCAGCAATTAAAGCATTTTTTACAAAATTTTATTTATTAAAATATTTAATAAATTTTTTTGACTAGTAGTATAGAAAATCTGAGAATTTCAACGATTGTGTAATTATCTAAAAAACATAAATTACTCGTAGTACCCTTATACAAAGCTGTGGCGGATAGCTTAAATTTTTAATTTTCTATCTTTTAATATAACATCAAAAGAAGCAATTTAGTTATGTGTACAAGTAAATATTAACCACCCCTATGAAAAAACAGTATAAAGCAAAGTCGCCGTTTGGTCCTACCTGTTTCAGCGCTAACTTTTTAACTACGTTACGAATTTGGATACGATTTTCACTATCCGTTAGAACATTCTTCCATTGCGTTTATAAGTATAAGGCGGTTATCACACCGCACTGTGCACCACCACGGTAGGCCTTGATCTCTTTCGAACCGACCGGTGGTCTGTTGGCCGGGCGGTGTTCGTGTGTGCGAGATGAGCTCCACTTCACAGCCTATCGCGATGGTGCTCGGTGCCGTGTCTTAACCGCCTAACACATATTATACTAGCTGGGCGTCAGCTTCGTTTACGTGAATGTCGTTCATGCATAATATATTTTTACTAATCATAAACATGTCTCTACTGTTTATTCATTAAATTTTTCATACAAACTTTTATCCCCTATTTCAACACCTTCAAGCCATTTTTTCGCGATAAAATATAGCTGGTGTACCCCAAGGTCTAATCTATCTCTATATCAAATTTCATCAAAATCGGTTCAGTGGTATAGGCGTGAAAGCGTAACAGACAGACAGAGTTACTTTCGCATTTATAATATTAGTATGAATTGCTAAAAAAGCTGAAAATTTAAGAGATTTGTTATCATGTCCTAAAATATACTAAGTACCAACGTGCAAAACAGAAGCGGGTTCTTAAACTTATTATAATTCAATTAATTTATCCCCATTTAACGTCAAAATAAATCACCGGCGAAGTAATTATATAAACAAATTACATTTAATTAATATTCAATTATTATTATGGAAGACGCCCCGCGTTGGTTCTTTCAAGGTATTTGAAACCTACTAAAGATGGTAGATCACTGAAGAAGAACTAAACTGAATTGTAACAATCTGGCGATTAAAAAGAGTGGCCTGAGTTTCTTGCCAGTTCTTCTCATGGCACTACTTCGTCAGCGAACTGGCTGTTGGTTAATTTGCTGGCATTTTATAAACTTTGACGTTCATAAGTATTAATTTAATTAACCTATATGATAAATGAATAAACATATTTTCATTTCATTTCAAGACTTAGCACTGATCAAGGTGGATGTTTAGGAGAGTTTTTACCAAGAAGTTTATGTTTATCAGTTGTTATAATAATTATGATTAACATACAGGTTTGAATCCAACAAACACTAATATTATATATTCAAATTTCATCATAGTACTATGTAGGTACCTCCTACTTCTTTAATTGAACGCAGATCTAATCGCACCGCACGCGCAGCAGTCCCTTACTGTACTAGTACTGCGACCACTGCGGCGTGGGTGGGTGTGCGAAGTTGCACAGAATTTCAAGAATTCGAATACGGCGAGTTGTGGTGGTGGTATTTTTGACATTACCGACAAACTTTGTATGGAAACCTGTATTTAACCATCATATCAGTCGTCGACAGATGGCTATGGCGATAGCTGGATACACTTAGGAGCCTTCAGACATAAGAGTGGCAACGACGTCACAATTTAGTGTCATATTTTTGTAGTTTTTTTTTTATTCATTTAATCGGATTTATATTTTGAAAATATTATCAGAACACTTTTTAGAATTACGTGAAATCGGTATAAAAAGTAAGTAACCATAAAGCTTACATTTATTTTATCTAAAAATAACGCCATGAAAGTTTCCAATGTATTATTTGCATATAAAAAGAACTGTCAGCAATATAATTACTTACTTTTTATACCGATTTCACATTGTAAAAGTGTTCTAATAACATTTTTAAAATACCTATAGCTCCAATTAAATAATAAGACTAAATTGCGAAGTTGTCACTCTTATGTGTTAACGGTTTGTAAGAAAGAATGAAAACAAAAATAAAATGAATTTGGCATAGACAAACTTGTGCAAGTTAAACAACAACGTATTTCTCTTAACACTTTGAACGCCGTGCTACCCCAGATGCAGTAAAATCTGTTGTTTGGGGGGACAACAGTTGAGTGACATGCCATTCAGATTAGCATTATCGAAATCGAAATTTTGACATCGACATACTAAGCTGTAGTTGTCTCGCTGATGGCCGTTCTAAGTGAATGATTTTCTTTTTCTTCTGTTGGTTTGACCACCGTCATTTGGTTGATTGATTCTGCAAATAAAGTATATGCCATCGCTATAATGTATACAACGCTAGTGTAGCCAACACCGACGAGACTTAACGTCCCCTCCGAAGCACGGAGACGCTCAAATGCAATAAAAAATGGCTTCACTCTAAAGTTGCTCCCTTACCGCGAACCTCACCTGTGATGTAACGTTGCAGGCTCAATTTTGAACATTTAATTTTTTTATGTTTATTTTGTATGTATGTTACAGCAAAACTCGGTTATTTATAAACCGATTTGGCAAATTCTTTTTTATTTGAAAGGGTATACTCTAGAATTGGTCCCATTTTTTTTTATAAAAAATGGTATATTAGTTTGGTTTTAGTTTTATATTTTGTAAAAACGTACACAAGGAGTAAATAAATGTAAAACAACGCGACGAGAGTCTAAAAATTAAAATTATAGATATATAACTTTTTAATTTTATTTTCTTATTTATTCTATGGTAAACACGTGCGCGGTACTTATAAGTATCACTTTTCAAAGTTTTCAGTTCAGTCACCATTTTCTTTTACCTAACAAAACTACATTTCATTTTGTATTAAACTTATACTTAATAATCTATGCTAAATGCGATTAAAAAAGATAAACATGACTTTATAAACTGCAACGAACTGTAATAGCACATGAATAACGAATCTAATAGCCAAAGCAATACAGTGTATATTTTATTGCACCCCCAAACAATTTGGTGCTTACTTAACTAGTTAAAGACAGATGCTCTATCCTATTTATGAATAGTGTAGGTACAAAATGACGTAAGTTCACTATATCTGTAGTCTCAATCTTTAATGGCCGCTTTCTATATTCAATCACAAATAAAATTATACTTAAACATAAAACACATCATTATAAAACAAAAGTATAAATAATATAGAACTACCATTGACATAACTCAATATGGTAAGAAATCTATAGAGTATATGGGAGCTCAACTATATAACAAGTCGTCTACAAATGTAAAAGATAGTGTATATCTTTTAATAATAGATTTATGTTACACTTACTTAGTACCTAATATATGAAATGAAAAATGTATAAAGTAGATCGACAGCATGTTTCTAATAAAATTTTAAACTTAGTTTAAGTGAATTGTAATGTTCTTTAAGATATTAATTAAATTCTTTAATCCGAAAGCTGAGGATTTCAACGATATAGAACTATGTCGTTAAACATAAAAGTACCTACGTGCGAATTAGGTGTGGGTCGCTAGTGTTTGATATATAATTTATTCTCTCATTTGCATAGTATATATCTAAATGCACTGTTTTGTGCGTTTCATATTATGTTTCGTTTTCGGTTAAGTGCTTATTAGTGCAAACTATATTATGAACATGTGTTTGAATATATACAGTTTGGCTTTGTTAACGAGTAAATCACAGAATTAAGTGCTAATATTATATTTAATGTCATATTAGTTGTTGGGTGACTTAGCGGTTAAGGTACCCGCTTCGTTAAGATGACGTTTAATACCAGGCAAATACCAATGTCACTCTTTCCAGAAAAACCAACTAGGTACAGCTTTACCCGACCTGGGATACCCAAGACTTCTACCTGGCAGTCTGTACACGGTACCACAGAACCAAAGCTGTCTATAACACAGTTAAATAAAAAAAACATACGAACCGAATTGATAATCCTCCTTTTTGAAGTCGGTTAAAAACAACCTATTTTAAATATAACCCAGATTATAATAAATCAATATTTAATAAATTATTCAAACAAAACAATTATTAAACAGCTGATACGTATAAAATGTCATTTAACAAAATAAATAGTTACTCCGATCGATGGCTAATTAAAACATGAATTTGAATAATTTAGTCATTTCAAAAGAAAGTAATGTACGTCTAGACTCCAAGCTCAAAAGTTTACATTTGCAAAGAAGTTGCTCGTACGGTAAATAATAGTGATAAGAACGATATTGCATAGCCCGTAAGAATTTCTTTTGTACCATTTCTAATCTTTTGTATATGTGTCGTAAATAAGATTCTATATTTGTATGTAGGGGATTATAAACAAAAGATAAAAATACAAGCTTCCTTTCCGCTTTTAGACAGGCTGGTGTGATTCTTTGTATCTATATAGCTATTATATTATGTGTAAATATAAAGCGGAAGAGTTTGTTTGTTTGTTTGAACGCGCTAATCTCTGGAACTACCAGTCGGATTTGAAAAAATCTTTTTGCATATGGTAGCCCATTTCTCGAGGAAGGTTATACGCTATGTAACATCACGATATTGGCTACGGGAGCAGAGCAGTAAGAAAAGGGTGAAACCGCGCCACGAAAAGCTAGTTTGGAATAAAATCCAATCCTGTATTTGCATTACTAGACAATAGAAATGGTTGTTTAGCAACACTAGTAACCACTACTCATAGTAAGAACTATCTTTTTAATAATACTATGACTACGGTTTTGTGTAGGCAACAGTAGCGAAGCGTCACTTTTCCGAGGAGGGAAGCCGGTGGGACTAAAATACTTTAGAGTTTCGGAAGGCCAGTTAGACTTTGAGTAGACACTCAAGCAGTGATAGGTATAAGGAGGTCAGGGCATATTTTAAAAGGAAAGCCGGTAGGAATCGTGTTATATGGACGCCTCGACACTGGTAGGCAATACTTTTCCAAATTTGCGCAAAATTTAAGCAATCTCTAAGTCATACCTCAATTTTAAATGTTCCATTATAAACTATCAGATCAATATATTTCAAGTTCTATTACAATATAAAGCGAAATCTTATTTTATAAAATTGATAGCTTTTTCTACTTTCGTGACATGGGTAGCTTTTATCGCAGGTAAAAATGATTAGCATGAACCTTTGATACTCAGAAGTAATACGAGAGGGCAGTAGTGAGTGATCACCTTAAGACCGTCTTGAATTTCAATAAGGAGTCGAGAAAATCGTTGATAAAAAAAAATGTTAGGATTTTTATCTGTTTATTTGAAATTTAAAGAAATGTATGTATACTATTCGAATTGTGAGGGTTATATTTTTTTTATTATTTCTAGTTTACAAGTAAGTCGCTTTATGATGCTAAAATTTTTATTATACGTTTTTACTTTGAGCTTAAAAACATTATCGGGGAGAATAATACCATAAGAACATATATATCTTGAATAGATCTTCGCACGAGAAGAAAAATTGCAAAATAGCTAAATTAACAAAATTCTTTGTGTTCTTCTATCTCTCATTAAAGGTTCTCTTTCTCTTTCACATAGACAAACACATACCCTTTTCTATAACTCATCAACTTAGAATGTCACAATCAATACCAAAGCTCAAAATAAACTCAGTCAACTAAATAAAACGGAATCCTATTTTCCTGATACCGGACCGGATTGTGATCAGAATGTGCACCTTTAAAGACAGGCTTTATTTTCATGCAAGGTGATCGATCAGAGCCAGGGTGATTATGGATGCCGTTGGTTTTATTACGTAGAGGTTCGTAGCCGGGTCACGTAGCTATCCGTAGCTCGTAGCGCGTAGCTGCGTAGCTTATCGTACATACTACGAATTTCATTCAAACTTTTTAATAACGTCGTAAAATAAAATAGTTGTTCATTTTTGTATTTTAGTTTTGGTCATAAAAGAAGTAAGATTATGTCATTACATTACTGATATAGAAAGAAGAAAAACACTGCGAAAAGCTATAACAAATTATACACAAAAGATTCCAATAGACAGAACGACATCTTTATGAAAAATATTAAAAGATTACATCAATAAATTACTTTTGATTTTTTATTATATATTACTAGCGGTCCGCCCCAGCTTTGCATGAGAGTATTTATTTGTATTCTTTACGACAAATTAGTAAATCTTTAAAATTTAAGTCTTTTCTTTGTGCATTAACTATACAAATGAATATTTTAATAATAATATTTTCAATCAAAATTGTAATTTACCATGTACATTTTACTGATGTCAGCATTAAGCTCTATCTACACATATCATGCCCCTCGTGGTGGCCGGGGAAGAATGGTCTCAACCCTCTCTGTCCGTGGATGTCGTACAAGGCGTCTAAGGACAAAATGATGACAGAACATCAGTCTACCGAATAAAGGCGGTTAAACTGTTACGAAAACGGGTGGTAGAAAATAAGCACAACACAGGACGGGCAGCAGCATCCTGTGATAAAGCTACCGCCACTGCGATCGCCAACCCGCCTGCCAAGCGTGGCGATTATGGCAATATCCCCCCAAATGGAGCCACACCAAAAGAAATGAGCCCCAGTCCCCGGTCATCCCGCTCTTCTACTACGGCTACGGTAGCGGCCATGGTAGAGCTACCCAAACTGTCGACCTTTGGCCCTGGCAACATACAACGTGCGCACAATGCGGAATGACGAGAAGATTGTTGAACTGGAGTAAGAATTGAGCAGGCTACGATGAGACATAGTGGGATTGTCAGAAGTCCGAAGACAGGAGGAGGATACGGTAACCTGCTCTATTTCCGGGAGGGCGACCAACTGTCCTAAGGTGGAGTCGGGTTTATCGTCCACAAGTCCCACTTGAACAACGTGATGAAAATCGGGAGTCTGTCGACGAGGGTAGCATACCTTATACTCAGAATCACCAAACGGTATTCGCTGAATGTCATACAGGTTTATGCTCCCACTTCGACATACCCCGACGATGAGGTCGAGGCTATGTATGAGGACATTTCCAGAGTCATACATGCTTGTAGGACCCAATACACTATATAATGATATCTCAGTCATCAATGCGGTGAAAACCAGAAGCGATCACCGAATGGTTAGAGGCACATTAAATATCAACCCTAAGCTGGACCGGTCTCGACTGATGAAGTCTGCGCTCCGACCTGCATCGATTCAAATTCAAAGTTCCGAGAGCTTCCAACTCGAACTTCTTAACCGCTTCGAAAGCCTCGGCGATTGCGTAGATGTGGACGAATACAGTAACAGGTTCATGAAAACTGTCCGTTCAGTAGGTTCTAAAATCTTTAAGCCCACCGCAGTAAAGGACCGAAAAAGATCACCGACCAGTAACTCAAAATTATGGGCGAAAGGCGCAGGATGGTACTGCGGTCCCCAGAGGACTAGAGTGACTATCGGAGGCTCAACAGACGAATCTCCAAGTCTTTAACTAGCGACCTTCGCCAATTTAACACACAACGTGTTAAAGAGGTTATAGAGCGCAACAAAGGCTTGAAAGTGTTCGCACGAGATCGGTCTGTCGGGCAGAGACGACTTATCGAGCTAAAAACTGGTGACGGCAGGCTCATCTCGTCTAAGCCAGAGGTTTTAGAGGAGGTCAAGAGGTTCTACGGACAGTTATACATGACACAACATGCACGTGTTAGCTCCCTAGCATCAGATCCAAGAGCTAGGTTAACTCGACATTACACCGAAGACATCCCGGACGTCAGCCTGTGTGAGATTGGTATGGCCTTCAGACAGCTCAAGAACGACAAGGTGCCGGGTGAGGATGGAATCACAATCGAGCTACTGAAGGCAATGGTAATCCTGTCCTGAAGGCCTTTCAGAGGCTCTTTAGTGCCGTCCTCCTCCAAGCTTCCTGCTTAGCGTTTGTGGACTATGCGAAAGCCTTTGATTCGATCAAGACCTGGGCCGTGCTGCAGTCTCTCCAACGGTGCCATATTGACTATCGATATATCGAAGTGCTGAAGTGTTTGTATGAAAACGCCACCATGTCAGTACGAATTAATGGTCAGAGATCAAGGCCTATCCAGTTGCAGCAAGGAGTACGACAGAAAGATGTCATATTTCCGAAACTGTTCACCGCTGCACTGGAAGACGTGTTCAAGCTTCTGAACTGGAATGGACTCGGCATCAATACAAACGGCGAGTAGATCACTCACCTTCGATTCGCGGACGATATCGTGGTCATGGCTGAGACCGTGGAGGAGCTCAGTGCAATGCTCGATGACCTCAGTAGAGACTCTTGACAAGTGGACCTAAAAATGAACATGGACAAGACTGAAGTCATGACCAATGTCCATGTTACATCCATTCCTATTACGGTCGGAGGCTCGATGCTCGAATTCGTTGACGAATACTTATACCTGGGACAATCAGTCCGATTAGGTAAGTCCGATTTCGAGAAAGAGATAACTCGTCGAATCCAACTCGGCTGGGCAGCGTTCGGGAAGCTACAACATATCTTCTCGTCCACACTACCGCAGTGTCTCAAGACCAAGGTCTTTGACCAGTGTGTGTTGCCAGTGATGACATACGGAGCAGAGACGTGGTCGCTAACTATGGGTCTTATCCGAAGGCTCAAAGTTGCTCAACTGACGTAGCTCGCAGAGTTGCTTCTCTGAAGTGGCAACGGGTAGGACACATAGCTCGCAGAAAGGTTCTAGAGTGGCGACCACGAACCGGCACACGCAGCGTGGGCAGACCCCTCACAAGGTGGACCGACGACTTTATTAGGGTGGTGAGCAACCGATGGATGAGGGCGGCGTACGACCGGCCACGGTGGCGAAAATTAGGGGAGGCCTATGTCCAGCAGTGGACGTCTTTTGGCTGATATGATGATGATGTCACACATCAGGGCCGTACCTGAGACGTGACCCGAACATGCTAAGCCAGGAGTGAAATAAAATATCGGTGCATACATTGTCAATGGACTCGATCACACATGTCTGTGCTCGTGCTGGAAACGGAGCTTTTTACTTTCTAGCACGGTCACGTCTCAGGCACGTCCCGGGCACCGGGGACGTGACTGGGTCGTGCTCCGTCATAAGTAAAAATAAAATCGTTGCATACTTTATCAATGGACTCGTTCACACAAATGTCCGTGCCCGTGCCGGCAAGAGAGCTTCAGTGCCAGGGCCGACGCCATGACTCTCTAGTGCTCTGATTCCACGCAGTGGCTTGCACGTGTTGATATTACACTTTTTGTTAGTTTTATGTATATTTTGTGAAATTCCCCCAAGTAGCTCTCTATCCTGCTACGACTCTGATACCCAGATAAGTTTATTTATCACTTCATGTGTCTCCTCTACCATTTTTTATCATCCAGAGCAATTGCAATCATATTTTCCTCTTCTGTGTTAAAAGAACACAATATGATGTAGATTAGTACCAAATATTGTTTTTCTAGTCTCTTTTCACCACATTACACTGATGCATGCGACGCAAATACGAAAACAATGACTGAGGGGCATAGGTGTAAAGCCGCAGCCTGTCCCCGGCACGGTCATGGCCCTGAAGTGTTTGAACAGAAAGTCCCTGACGGGACAGTCACACGGTCTCGGCACAGTCTCGGCACATACACGGCTCGGTTGTGTGTAGAGAGACCTATACTCGTTGTAAGAAAAAGAACAACGCCTCTAGTAATTACTTTAAGAACTAAATTTCATTATTCAAAAATTTTCCGTTGTATCCCAACACACGCACAACTCATATTGAAGATACTATACTCTAACACTCTTCATATAGAAGTAAATAACAACATGGATTAAACCAATATTGACATACAATGAACAAAGGCAACATTACCATAGTTGTCACGTGGATTCGTAACCGCAACAGTATTTGAACATCGTTGACAAAGCAAAGCTATGCCAGTTTAATCCCTTTGTCTACTCACGTGAGCACTATAATGGATTGTTATATAATATTAACTGCGCATATTCATGCAAATTAATGTAAGTGGTTAAAGTCCGCGGCATAGAGGACGGGTTTTTATAAGGGACGGGACGCGAAATATCGTTTCATACAAAATGTACATGAAAGAGCAGATCATGGAGATACGAACAACGCAGTCATATCCCCGTCTCGTTCACTCGTTACGTTAAATAATAATACCAGCCTGTTTTATTGTCCCACTGCAGAGCAAAGAGAGAGATTTATATAGAAGACTACACATATGTACTACACTATGTACTACTACTACTACTATGTAACTACATATATGATTCTTCAAAATGGAAGTTAAAAAAGGCTTTAACAGAGCCTGCCTTACTAAATGTAAAGGAAAACATCATGAAGAAATTTAACTTATATAAAATCTATTTTACCTTGAGCAAGCGTGACCATCAATGCTCATGCCTTCTCTTATGAGAAGAACTAAATATTATTGCCTTATTGAGTTGGAACGATCAGATGAGACAAATTTTTATTTTCTCTCTAAATACTCCAAAAAATAACATTCATTTATCTCTTACTAAAGCCAAATCATCAAGTCATTTAATCCATCTACATCTTCTAATCTACAATCTAAATGAAACCTTATCTTGTTAACAATAAAGAATCATTTTAATTTCTTTTTCTCTGTCTTCTGGTTTTCGTTAGACGTCTGTGGCTTAGGATTATTTTACGAGGTAGTTTTTATGTCCATTTGGTTTGATGTATGTTTATTTGGTAGGGAATAGACTACTCGTTTGATGTAGTGTGGAAGGCTAGCTTTTTTATTTGGATTATATTCCAAGACTAAAGATCCTTAGATATATTCCAAGAAGAGACATTACAGTAGTAGATCCACGCTGGTTTCAGCATGAATGGGCTGGATCGTCCGGGGAAGTACTATTCTCTTATAGAAGATCGATGTAAAAGTAGTTGTATCCATACTATGCGTTTCGTTCAGTGAGTGAGAGCGCCGGAGGTCCAATTTTTTTTTTGAGGCCACCATACCAGCATTTTTGGATTCCTGCTGCTAACCAGTAGGCGGGGGTGGAGTCTCTTTAGTAGGTTAATTTAAAAAAAAAACCGCCCTCGCTTCGCTTCGGTATCAAAAGTTTCATTCGATCTCACCAGAAACTTCTACGGAAAATATCATAGCAATATTGTATTTAAGTAGTATATCAGTTGTATAGTACCCATAACACAAGCAAATATAATTGCTTAATTTCGGGCTGGATGGCACTGTGTGAATGTCGTAGAACATTATTATTATTATTGTCGTATTGCATCGTTTAAATTTACGAAGGCGGATAAGATATTGAAATTCTGAAAATGACTGAAAATGTTAAACATACCTAATAAAATATTGCCCATGTTACCCGTGAAAGAATTTATCAAATCGGTAACGTTTTTAGTTAAATCGTTGCAAACAAACATATAAAAAGTCAAATCAGTTCTCTTTATAATATTAATTTAGATAATTATGTAGTACGCAGTCAGCCTTTACAAAAATAATACTAGATTTGTTTACTGGTAGACATGTTTTGCACTAAACTAGCGGTACGCTGCTCTGCCCTACGAAGAAAGAACGTCATAACTACATAAGACGTGTTATAGAAAAAACAATTCTATGCAACTTACATCAGATTCACTTCCCCAAACATTGTATGAATTACTAAGGACATTTTTGTTTAACGGGATAGTTCTGCGTTTCACGACATGATTACAAATAGTTAAAATTCTTGATTTTTACTTACTATGCATGTTTCTTACTTATAATCTTTCCGAAGAACTGCTAAAAGATAGTGAAAAGTGCATTAAAACTCGTAGTGTGGTTTAAAAAAAATAGCGGAAAACACAGGAATACATATACCAACGTTACTATATTACTATGTATTTAAAGAATAGAGTGCGAGTACCATAGATTAGCCATAGCTATGCTGTAAGATACGGCATTACTGAATCCAAATCAGAGATCAAACATCACACATATTGATAAACATCACAACTTTTATATAAAAAGCAAACACATATCTACACATAACGTCAAACTTTGTATCTAAAGCCAAAAATACAGCGTTTTTCCAAACTTCAGACGCTAGAAAATATTCTAATACTAACAATATTCCATTAAAAAGTTGAGTCAGAATTGTTGAAAGTTGACGGCAGTCGAATATGGAGTTGTTTCAAATTGAGTCAAACTTTCGTTAAAAGTTAAATGTTTTACTGTAACTGGGTTCGTAGTTTAGTTTTTTAAATAAAATATGAACCAAACAATGTTTTTATTTTTACTATTGCTGTGTTATTGTTTGAAATTTTATGTATGAAGAGTTGTGGGGTTGTATTGTGTATAAATATGTTTGAAATATTACTCTCATTTGTTTTTTGATTTGATAAGAATTTTTGGCAATAATCAAAAAGCAAAATCATGTCTGTAGTATTTCATCAAAAATTAAAACCAAACTGTTTTAGAGTAGCCTAGTAGTAGTAGGCTAGTGCATATCACGGTCGCAGTGCCCTGCATTGCAAAGTTGCGTCAAAGAACATAGTAGTCGTAATGAAGCAGTAAGTTACGATGCGGTAGTCTCCTACGGTAGAAGATCCACGCTGGTTTCAGCATGAATGGGCCGGATCGTCCGGGTAAGTACTACCCTCACCTAGAAGATCGACGTAAGAGTAGTAGTATCCGTACTACTGCGTTTCATTCGGTGAGTGAGAGTGTGTGTGCCAGTGCACCGGAGACCACATTTTCCCCCTTTCCTATTTCCTCACCTCCCTCATTCCCTTCCTTTAACTCCATTCCCAGCCGCCATAGTGGAGGCCACCATTCCAGCAGTTTAGACGATGGCTTTTGGTATAGTGACCACCACTTCTAGATTCCACTGACTGCTTACCATCAGACGGGGTGGAGTCACTTTGGTAGGCTAATATAAAAAAAACGATCCTATAAACGCAGTGTGAACATTACCTCCAGTAGCTACGTATCCGTGAAAACTGATCCTGTAAATACAGATGTTCTGTGTGAACGCTCAATAAAGTGGCAATCAAGCATCTGCCTCACAAGCCTGCATTTACAATAGTCTGTTGAGATTCGCTACACCAAGAGTATAACTCACGGGTTGACGACCCCGTTCAAACTTTTTAACTCCTTCTTTGAAGAACCCCATGTTGTGGTCTCTCGGGAAAACTTTGACGGAGAGCTCATTACACAACCTTTTCTGAATGAAAAATCTTTTGATTAGTTTGTTGCCCTTTTTTTGAAAGCTAAGTTTGATATACAATGGACTGCTTAATGATATGTAATTCAAATATAGTATTGACCTCTCAAACATCTCAGTTATGAGATTCTGATAAAACAAGAGTTAAAAATGCCAAAGAATTTAAAATGGAATAAAAATTCTTTACTGTATTCACGCCAATTATTTTTGCACTAGCTTCCGGCAGCGCGGTTTTACCCGCGTTTTTGCTTACTGTTCTGCTCCCGTCGCCAGTAGCGTAATGTTATATAGCCTATAACTTTCCTAACAGGACTATCAAACGCAAAAAGAATTATTAAAATCTGACTGGAACTTTCAAAGAGCGTTCAACTCTTCCGTTTTATATATTTGTATAGATGTTAATTCTTTGAAATCCCATCTACTATAATATGGAATTAGAGATGTCATAAGTCCTAACAACCCTCCTTAGTCCGGGGTTAAAAAGAAATAAAGCTATCATTGAGCTATCTATGAGTTACTGTGTGACTTGCCATTTTGTTTTATACCCTTCATTCTAACCGCAAGAGTAATGAATAAAGATATTGTGTTAATGAATGTTTGTTTAGGAATCGTGTATGTTCTGGTATAGCTGCTTTTGAAATGTATAGCTGAATGAATGGGAAAGTATCTACTTGTATACAGAATATTTCTTTCTTTATTTTTTTTCTATTATTCATTTTTAAAGACAACTCTCGAACAAGCCCTGTGTTGCAGAAGATTAAACATACAGTTATCGGACTTAAAGTACACCCAGACTCGGACCAAATATTTACAAATCACACAAAAAGTTGTGTTCCGTGTGGGGATCGAACCCACACTCTCGTGCACAGCAGTCACTTGTGTCGGTCCTGCTGTCTGTATGCTTAGATCTTCTAAGCTACTCAACGTAAATTAAAATTTATTTCTACATAAAGTGCTATAAAATAGGTATAAAAATAACTAGTTTGAGGCGCTCATAGCTCTTTGCACTCACTGATTGGTAATTGATCTGGGGGTTAAGTAACTAAAGTGCGGCTGGCACATGGATGGTTAACCGCATAGTGCAATTTGCTCCTGAAAAAATCCTGACACGAGGTTGAGCACTAACCATTCGATAAGAAGAATAATAATAGAAAGGTAATGCATACATAACACCAGGCGGCTATTATCCCATTGCAGGGAAATGCTTATTCTTATTTCTAGAAGGTATGAGCATTGATCGCTACGCTAACTCAAGGCGGATTAGAGAGTTCACTTTTTTTTCCAGGTATTTTCAATTTTCTTTCACCGAAAAGTCAGTAACGTCTAAAATGTTCAGAAAAGACTTAAAACAGTACATATTTGAAAAAAACACATTGGTACTTGCTCGGTTTAAAACCCCGAGCTCGTGTATAAGAAGCGTTTGCCTCAACCACTGAGACATCACGATTTAATTCATTCAGATATTCGACAAATAGCAATCTGTTGCCTACAGGTTCAACCTACATCAGTAGTATATTATTGGGCATTCTGTCCCACCTGTCGCGCAGTCGAACAAGTTCGCCTACGCTCTGTTGTGACAGAATGCCCAATAATATACGATCGACTCGACTGTCTTCAGGATCTTTCACCGCTCATATCGTACCTACCACATATCGTGCCTCGTTGTCAAGCATCACTACGATGTGTCATGTTAAACACATTTTTATGACGACCAGACGGTTCTTATAAAGTCTTAAAGACGCGGAAAACTTTGCTTGCGCGATGTAGGATTTGATGTTTTTTTTTTTTAGTTCATCCAATGTGTCATAGATGGTGCTGTAGTACTTTTTGTAGTATATACTCACTGAGGAATCAGTCACGCGCTTGAATTTTTATTACCTATCTGTCCAGAGTTGACCTATGTGCTCGATAGATGGCGTTTGACGTCGAATTAGATCTCGCTATGATTTCGTTACCGCCGTTAGTATAAATATTTTCGAATATCTCATCTATCTCGATCGAAGATCGAGCAAGTTCTTCTCGCTTCGGATAAACGTACCCGAAATAGACAGTAGATAGTACGTAGTGTTAAAGTCTATAAATATTCTTGTAATAAACAGTTTTACTTATTGTTAATCAGTTTGTTAACAACAGTAATCATGAAGTTTGTTAAACAACCACAATCGCTGCATGTAAACACAATTTGCGATGATTTTTGTAAAAGTAGTTCGCATCATGGAGAATTGTTACCTAATTCAGTACGATGTATCATTTGTGGACCCTCGAATTGTGGAAAAACAAATTTACTTATTGGACTTCTTATACATGAAAACGGTTTGATGTTTCACAATGTTTATGTCTATTCAAAAACCTTACACCAACCTAAGTACATTTTTTTAGAAAGAGTTTTACAACGGGTACCAATTATCTCACTCCAGAAATATCAAGGGAATGAGGAAGTCATAAGCGTTCAGGATGCGAAACCCAACTCTGTGATTATATTTGACGACGTTGCTTGCGAGAATCAAACTAACATGCGTGATTATTTCGCAATGGGAAGGCATAAACACATCGACTGTTTTTATCTTAATCAAACATATAGCAAAATCCCTAAACAATTAGTAAGAGATAATGCTAACTTAATTATACTATTCAAACAAGATGATATCAACTTGAGACATGTTTATGAAGAACATGTTAACACTGATATGACATGGACTGAATTTCGTGAAATGTGTTCAAAAATATGGAGTGAGCCCTTTAATTATGTTGTAATTAATAAAGATTGCCAGAAAAATAATGGATGTTATAGAAATAAATTTGATACTTTTGTAGTCTTTGATTAGAAATACAAATATTTAAGACTATGATACTTACATGATATCATTATTCTTTGACTGGTTCTTAATCGATAACTAGCTTATTCTATCGTAATGGAAAAATCACTGAAAAGACAAATCGTTGATGCTGCAGAAGCTGTAAAGAAAAAAGTACGAAGGATGCGAGATTTTGAGAGTGAAAACAAGCAAGCATTGGAATCAGTTTTTAGACCTGTAACAGAGTCTCTCAATTGCATAGCTAATAATACTAATAAACAAACTGAGCTCTTGCGAACTAAAGAAGTAGAAGAAACAAAAGTTCCGTTAAGAAACAATATTTTGCAGAAAGAACGTTCTAGTAATGACGAAGAAGACAGTGGCGCGGAAGAAAATGAATGTGATACCAACAGTGACGAGTCGTACCAATCATTAGGAGAGAACAATCAAGAGCGTGATACATCATCCTGGTCAATATCTTCAGAAGCATTGACAGATATTCCATTTGGTGTTCGAGCGGAGCGAGGGCAATTGATGTTAGGTTCTGCTTTCGTAACAATCAGCAATGATTATATTACCGTTGCTGGACAGAAATATCGAAGCACTCCCGGACTAAAACAATTGTTATTGAAAAAGGATGTAGATTTAAGCACCGTTACAGAGTCTGATATGCAGTATTATAAGATGATGTTGATTGCCACAAACGCACATCGTCGAGACTTTGACTCAAACAAACCAATAAAAAGTAATAAAGGACAAAAATATTTGCAAGTTATAAAACCTCTTTTCAAACAGCCAAGTACTATTCAAAGCTGTCAATCAAAGGGGAAAGGTTTACCCTTGACAAAAATGTGGAAAAAAAATGTTGATTTTGTATATTGGGATGACCCTAATGAACTTGTAGATAGGTTAAAATTATTAATTGCGTCTCGAGCTGCTGGTAACACTGGATTAGACAACGAAATTATTTCAATTATTGAAGAACTGCGTGAAATTAAATTGATTAAGTAATAAATAAATGGTATAAAATGTTCACTGCTCATTTTATTATAAGCCTTTAAATATAATACACCTTAAATATGAATGTAGACAAATTTGGACACCATATTCATAAGAGAATGCGTTTCTCTGAATTATTAGAGTTCAATGAAAATGCACTGCTAAAATCCGAAAGTGGGGATTTTGACATGAAAAAAACTAGATTGAGAGGAATAAGATCTCCTGTAGAAACAGACGATGCTGTGAATAAGGATTACGTCGATCGATTGCGTGATCAAACAATAAGTGAACTGAATAAAGTGTTTGGGTTGTTGCGTGCTCAAATCATAAAAGATGCACAAATAACAGTCCAAAACGTTTTAAAAGCGAAGATACCTGAAGTTTTAGTCCAGTTGGAAGATAAGTTTTATAACAAAGCACAAGTACAAAAATTACTTGAAAAAACTCCGTGATGGCAAAACAACAAATTGTTAATGAGCTACACAAAGCAGCTCGAAGAAACTTTGTTAGACGTTCAGTTATTTTAAAAGGCATAGATGATTTATGGCAAGCTGATTTGATAGATATGCAAAATCTAAAAAAGTTTAATAAAGGTTATAATTACATTTTAGTGGTGATTGATTGCTTCTCAAAGTATACCTGGACAGAACCAATTAAATCCAAGAGTAAACTTGATGTTACTCATGCATTTGAACGAATACTAACTACTAACAATCGAAAACCTAATCATTTACAAACTGATTCTGGAACAGAATTCTATAACGTCACATTCCAAAAGCTTATGAAGAGCTACAATATTAACCACTATTCTTCGTTTTCTACCAAGAAAGCTTCGATTGTAGAAAGGGTGATTAAAACAATTAAAAATAAACTGTATAAATACTTTAGTCTTATTGGGAACTACAAATGGGTAGGTCTACCATTAGAAGTTGTTTTAAAAACCTATAATAATACAAAACATCGTATCACCAAATTTAAACCAGTTGAGGTAAATAAGATGAACGAGTCAAAGATAAGAGAAAATATCCAAAAAACTCAAAAACATACATCAGAGAGATGTCGACCTAAATTCAAAGTGGGTGAAAATGTTCGGATCAGTAAATACAAACATATTTTTGATAAAGGTTACACTCCTAATTGGTCAACAGAAATATTTACTGTAAAAAGGATTAATAATACCATACCAGTAACATATCATATAGAAGATCATCGAAAGCAACCCATTAGAGGATCTTTCTATGAACAAGAACTTCAAAAAACTAACTATCCTGGTGTTTATTTAATAGAAAAGGTTCTTAAAAGGAAAGGAAAGAAACTTTACGTAAAATGGCTGGGCTTAAGTAACGAAGAAAATAGTTGGATTGATAAAGATGAAATTGTAGGTTAGGATTATTAATATATAACTAGGTTTGTAAGAAATATTTCGTTCATTACACTTTCTACTATGCAAGAGAATGGATGGACTAGTTAATAGTGTAATTAATAATCTGCCATTCGAACTCCATTTGCCTGGTTACAACTATTGCGGACCGGGAACAAAACTCGAAAAGCGATTGCTGCGAGGTGATCGAGGGGTGAATAAGCTAGACGAAGCTTGTATGCATCACGATATTGCATATGCAAACCATACAGACTTACCCAATCGTCACAAAGCTGATTTACAACTACTAAATATGGCTAAACAAAGACTTAAATCGAAAGATGCTGGGAAAGGCGAAAAACTTAGTTCATGGTTAGTGAGCAAAGCTATGAAAACCAAACTAAAATGTGGTTCCGGTATTAAAACGTTTAAAACTTTCGTGTCAAAAATAAGAGCAAAAATAAAAAAACTGAAACCAAGAGACAGTAAAACTTTAATTAACGCTGCTTACTTGGCAGCAAAAAAAATATTTCCGAATATTAAGAAAATTCGAGTACCGCGAGTGATACCCTTACCAAAGACGGGGGGTATTCTACCTTTAATCCCAATTTTTGCGGGTTTATCAGCTTTAGGAACCTTAGCTGGTGGTGCGGCTGGTATTGCAAAAACTGTTAACGATTACAAAGCAGGTCAACAAAATTTGCAAGAAACACAACGACATAATAAGGCTATGGAGTCTTTAAAGTTAGGCCAAGGTTTATACATAAGGTCACATAAAAATGGTAAAGGTTTATTCATAAAATCTTCAAAAAACTGAAAAATGAGCTACCTAATCGTGCTTTAACTAATGTAGACATCCAAAGGCACGCACGCGACATCCCACACTTTCGAGGAGTCTACATGAAGGATCAGTTACCAAGGACGCCAAAACGGATTGAATGTGGTATCGTTAACTTGGATGATTATAAAAACGAAGGTACGCATTGGGTAGCTTATGTTAAAATAAACAATTATTGTGAATACTTTGATAGCTTTGGAGATTTGAAACCTCCAAGGGAATTAATGCAGTACTTTAAAAATTGTGATGTTTTTTATAACTATACTAGATTTCAACAATTTAATACAGTAAACTGTGGACACTTATGTCTAAATTATCTATGGAAATTTTGGAATAAATATGTATAAATTTTATGTATTTCTTTTATTTCAATCATTTTCATCATGTCACTCACCTTATCGATAACTGGAAACTCGTCTGATTTATGTACATATTATCCTAATACATTACAACTTCACGGACATTATGAGTGTGCCTTATTGCATTTCTCAACATTTAATTCGATTCCGAACATTGAAAAAATGAATAATAAATTATATTATGGCTCTAATGAAGTCCTTGAACTACCTGAAGGTACTTATGAATTACAAGATATCAGCGATTATTTAAAATCGGAAATAAAAGATTGTTCAATACTAATACGATGTAATAACAATACTCTAAAAACTTTGATATTCTGTACTAAAGATATCGATTTTACTAAAGAAGGGACTTTTAGGCGATTATTAGGGTTTAAGAAGCAGATATTGAAAGCAAATAAATGGCATGTGTCCGAGTTACCAGTCAACATTTTACCTACGACCGTGATCAGGATAGAATGTGATATTGTAAGTGGTTCGTACATAAATGGTAATCCTAGTCACATTGTACACGAATTCGCCCTCAACGTGCCCCCGGGATACAGAATTATAGAAATTCCGAAAAACGCTATATACTTTCCAATCAACCAAAACAGCATAAGCAGTATACATATCAGGCTATTAGATATAAACAATCGCTTAATAAACTTACGTGGTGAAGAAGTGCAGCTATATTTACATCTTAGAAAAAATGATTGACTACAATAAATATGAGCCTCAACAAATGGGAAATACCAGTTCTACTAAAACAATCAAGCAAATAAGACCTCGGTCAAATAAAAAAATTAAATTAACACGGGACAATAAGGAATTTCTTAAAACGATCGGTTTGCTAAAATGAATATCTTAGATGTTTTATCTGCTCCAACTTACGATAACACTGTTGAGGGAATCGAATTTCATTCTTACAAACCCTACATAACGAGCTTCAACAGGAACGATGAAATCCGCATACCTATTAATCAACAGGATCTGTATATACTACCTTCAGCGAGCACTTTGTATTTGGAAGGAACTATAATCGTTAGCAAAAAAGATCCAAAAGAAAAAGCGAGTAGCGTTTCTTTAACAAATAATTTTCTACTCTACTTGTTTCAAGATATTCGATACGAACTAAATGGAGTAGAAATTGATAAAATAAAAAACGCTGGTGTGACTACTACGATGAAATCATTTGTGTCAATGAATGAGAGTGAGTCAAAGATATCTTATGCATGGGGTTGGAATATCGATGGCACTAAAAATATTAATGGAGGTAGTTTTTCTGCTTCTATACCACTTTGTAATATTCTCGGGTTTGCAGAAGATTTTAAAAAAGTAGTGATAAATAGTAGACATGAATTGATATTGTTACGAAGCAATACTAACCTGAACGCGGTAAAACTGAATACTGGTGAAGTTGTAGATGATGTTCAGATAAATAAAATTGTTTGGCGGGTACCGCACGTTAAAGTGTCAGACAAAGAGAAAATAAGTTTGCTAAAACTGTTAGAGAAAGACCGACCGCTCCAGATGATTTTTAGAAATTGGGATCTGTACGAATATCCTACTTTACCTAAAACAACGAAACATACTTGGTCTATTAAAACATCATCACAAATAGAGAAACCGAGATATGTTATTATTGGTTTACAGACAAATAGAAAAAACAATGCAAGCTCTGATATGTCTCAGTTCGATCACTGTCATATTCGTGACGTTAGAGTATACCTCAATTCAAACTACTTCCCATATGAAAATCTAAATGTGAATTTTGCTAATAACCGAATTGCTTTATTATACGAACAATACACTAGATTCCAGCAGTCATATTACGGTCGTCGCGCGGAACCTTTATTAAGCGAAAAACAATTTAAAGACTTGGCACCCCTCTTTGTTATTGACTGCTCCAGGCAAGCAGATAACTTGAAGACAGGTTCGGTTGTGGATGTAAGAGTGGAAATTGAAACTGATTTGGATATACCTGATCAAACTTCTGCATACTGTCTTATATTGAATGATTGCATAATTGAGTATAAACCGCTTAGTAATACTGTGAGAAAAATATCATGAATCCGAATACTATCATAGTAGATGTTCAGGGGTTTAAAGATCTATGTAATAATTTTATAATAAAGGAATTAGCTTTTGCTAGTAGCGATTATACGCAGTCATTTTTAATAAAACCACCATATATGTTTAAATACTTAACAAGTAACGAAAAAAGGCAAGTTAAATGGTTGGAAAGGAACAGAGGCATTTATTGGAATGAGGGTTATATCGACTACAGAGAATTCCAACGTATAATCGTTCCGTATCTAGAAAATAAGGAAATCGTTGTAAACGGTTTAGAGAAAGTGAAATGGATTAAGGATCTTTGTGAGAATTGTAATGTGTCTGACCTTAGTGAAAAAAACTGTCCTAGTTTCTCTGTGTTGTATGATAAGTACTGTGATGAAAAAAATAATTTAAATTGTACTAAACATTTAAAGATGTGTGCCCTAAAAAATGTGTTGTGTATTAAAAAACATTTGAATTTGTAAAGAAATGTGTATTTCAGTTTAAAGTAAATAAAAATAATGAAATCTTAAAAATGTGTTTATTTCACTAGTTTACCTGCTACAATAAAAATAATTAAATTAAAAGAATAAAACAAAAAATAACTTTAACTGTCTAACCAAAGTTACAACATTAATTATAAATAACAATAAACACAAAACCCTGAAAAATATTAAAAATCGCTGTCAATCAAAGATTTTGATATTTTTTTAACTAACGATTCCGTATCGTCCATAACACTATCAATAGCGTCTTTAACGATGTATTGTGCATTTATTATCACGTTCTCACTATCACTATCACTATCACTGGTATTGTTATTGCAGAGATCGATAACTGATATTTTTATCAGTTTTATCCCACGTCGATGCAGTTTACTCATCACGAAAGATTTTGTAGGTTGTTTCTTAAGAGAAGGCTTTTCTCGACGTTGTCGTTTGGTTTTTTTTTCCTTCGTAAGTTGACTGCAGTGCGGGGGTTCGTTGTAAATCATCTCAGATAGTCCTTCGTAAGGATCCTGAGCGTACTGGCTGAATACAATTTCTGAATCGCAAATCTGAAAAAAAATATAAGAAAATTATTAGCTATTAAAAAAAGAAAAATCAAATAAACAAATAAATATTAAAATAATTATTTTGCTCACCGATGACATGATTATGATGCACACTGTTAGATCAAATATCTCTTATTTTATTGTACAAGTACTCGAGACAGATAATATTTCTTAAACAGCTTAAAGGTAACTAATTTAGGCAAATAATTATATAGTAATACCCTGACAGGAAACGAGCATTGCGACATTATAAGTTAGGGTCTGTTCACATAGACCTAATTGTTATACGGCGATGGTTTTCATTATAATGACAAAGCATATTATGCTCGTTATACATTTGATTGAAAATAACTCTTATCTATATAATAATAAAAGCGAAATACCACTGATAACAAAGCCTTTCAATTGTTGATATAAAGCGTGTATGAACTCGATCAATCAACAAATAGCAAGCTTGCATTTATAGTGTCATTGACAAGCAGTATATCATATTTCGTTATTGTAAACTAGTATCGCCCTCTGACGTTACCTGCGAATTATTGACATGAACCTAATTCGTTTATAATTTTATTGGTTAGCAATAATTAAACGGTGTATTAACAAATAAAACAATGTAAATTAATAATTTACTTCATTTAATAAACAATAATTACACTTAAGTACTTATTTATAATCTACAGATACAGAATAGTTACTATACATAATTATATTATACTAGGTTATCATTAACAATTATAATTGTTGAGTGCCAATGTTTTTATTGCTATTTGTTCTAGTTAGTATGGACTAAAATTCTCGTACGTATAATTAAAACGAAGAATTACAAACACATTTTTTTAATTAACCTATGCTGTTCTAACATACACATAAACATACATTTTTATTTTAAAAATGAGCAATGACCCCAAGCTTGGGTTGCGATTTTACAATTAGATATCGCGCGTTTATCATCATTGTTAGATAGAGCAATTTTGTTTACACTTTGTGTAAATATTTCGTGTTTAATGGATTTAAACACAATATTTTGCCTACGAATAACTTCACTATTAAATAAAACGTTTTCGTAATCTGTGATACTTAGATCACGAATAACACAAGATTTAACTCCTTTTGCTTTTTTAATTATTTTGTCCTCTGTTTTTATTGAATAAAGTTTAGATCTTAAACCGACGAAATCTGTTATAACTTTTCCTCCCATTTCATCTTTGAAAAGACCCGGAATTTTTTTATTCATTTGAGGTAACATAAATTGATTTTCTACATTATAGTTACTGGTGTCGAAGTATTGCAGTAACTGATGTTTTATATCGTGATAAAAATCGTTAGTGATTATTTCGTAAACAAAAGAATCCGTGTCTGTATAACATAATTTCACTCTTCCCTTATACATAGGTTTAATTATATTATAGTGAAAGTGGTACATGTGTGATTTAGATAGTTCTAAAACGGTGAAACCAATATATATAGGCTTGTCTAAAATTATCTGATCTGGTTTCATTTGTATCGTTACTAAGTTCTCGGAAAGAATTGATGCGCTATGAAAATAGGGGTTGTTCACGAGTCTCTCAGCGTAGGAAGACTTTTTGGTTTTGTTATTCGTATCATTCCACTGATTAACCAAATGAACAGACACTCTGTTTTCTGTGTTTTCCAAGGTTTTTCCAAAAACGCTATTATTTAACAACTTGAAGAAATCTTGTTCAAATGTACTGGTTGCCTTTTGTCGTAGTTGTGTATTTAATTCAATGTATTGCTTTAAATAGGGACTTTGTCTAAATGTGATGACTCTATGAATTTTGCGTAGTATCAAACCGTGCTCCAAACATTTTTTTAAATGCACATAATGAATCACATAGTTATATTTATTATATAGATTTGAAACCAGTTTTTTAGTTTTACCTCCAGGTGGTATGCATTTTTCAGGACAAAAAGGTAAGTCATTATGTTCGCTGTGTAAGGATTCAGGGTAAAGCAGATCGACTTCTAGTATGAAACCCCATTTCGCATTGTCATCAATACATTCAACATGTAATTGGTTTATTTCATTTTGATTTAAAAATCTAAAATCTGAATAGGGTAAATATTGACACATACTGTAACCGTAAAGGTTATTGCAGTCCAAATAAACTATAAAACATTGTGGTTTTGAAGCATCGCATTTTGATAAATACTTATTATTAGCTTTTGCATAGCGATGGGAGCACATACACAAACCACCTCTAATACCGTTTTGAATCATTCGTACGATAGCTAAGTCAGAAACGAGTTCAAGTTGAACACCTGTTTTCAATAGCATTGCGTCAAATGATAAACTAGGTGCGGTTATGTAAAACGCAGGGTCCAGTTTATAATGTTGTTTACAAGTTTTTCGAAAATTCTGGAATATATCAGTTAGTAACAGAACATCTGTTTTCAAATATAAATCAGTATATTCACCTAAATCTTTTATATTGAATTCATTCCAAACCAAACAAGCATGTTTATAATCTTCATCTGAAATAGCTTGGTTAGTTAGAACGCTGAAAAAATGTTGCCTCGATGGTAACTTGGTTTCTTCATAACATTTCCAGTTAGTCATATAATCATAAGGATACACCCCCTTCCTTGTAAGCAAATTAAATTGATCATTGTTAGGAAAATGAGAGCGTAGAGTGATGAAATCGTCATTATGCATAGTTTTCGCAAGTTTGTCTAAGCTAGCTCCTAAAAAACTAAAGGAATCTAGAAATCGTAATTGAACGTATTCATTTTCGGCGATCTGTATGAATTTGGAAAACGAAATATATTTTTCTTTAGTCTTTGGAATAATTGTTAACTTTCCAGGCATCTCTCCTAATTTCTGTATAAATAAATGACAATCGTATCCTGATAAGTTATGGAAAAATATCGGTATGAATTTAGGTATTTTATACTGTAGATTACAATGTCTATGAGCGGCGCCACGGTATCGTCCTGTTATATGACAATGATCTCTAACTTTATTAGTCCAAAGTAGGTTTTCACATATGTAACATTTATAAGCTTGTTGAAAATCTTGCGCGTCGTCTTCTGTAAATGTCATGACATGGGTTTCGGTTAATACTTTGTAAATCTTTTTAACATCAGCATAAAGAAATTCTATAAATTTTGAAACACAGTCAAAACCGCGATAACTTTTAAATACCTCCTTATTAAAAGTGTAATTTAACGAAGAAACAATGTTATAGGCGAATGCTACAGGCACGTGTCGTTGTAAAAACGATGTATTAGCAGTGTCGGGTTCACTAACGGATGTTGGTTCCAGCAATGTTTCGAAATCAGCGTATATGACGAATGGAATATTTTGTTTCCTATCATAATTTTTAAACTGTAATACAGATCCTTTTTCAGGTAAAATAGTTACGATTCCTCCACATAGATGATCATCGATTTGTTTAGGAGTAGGAAAGAACAATAAGCAACTTTCGCAAAAATATAATTTACTATGATGTTTCGTGATTTGGGTTTTAACAAGACGAGGCAAATCTTTGATGAGACAATAATGGGATGAACTATCATTTTCTAAGAACAATAGATGAATACTCTTAGATTTATCCTTACACGATTCAGGTTTGTACAGAGGACCTGTTATCAGCTTATTGTTTTTTAAACCGTATACGTATATATTTATAGAGGGGTTATTTCTTTCAAAAATAACTATATCTGAAAAACTCATGGGAAAAGAAATATCCTTAACATTTAAAACATCTCGAAAGTGAGGATAAGATGTTACTCGCTCTGGATGTCGATTTGTTGGGTACAAGGCAGCCACAACGCACCACAAAAAACAATAATTATCATTATTGTGAATATTTAAACACGCCTTTTTGTTCTTTATAAACTTGGGTAAATCTATAAAATAAGATCCACCGAGTGGTTGATACTTATTAACATTGACTTCTAAATGTAAACTACTTAAAAATGACCATCCACTGTCTCTCTCCTCAAATTCTTCAATTTTTTTCAACAACGACGCGACTACCGTTTCATAAATAGTATTGAAATCATAATTAAAATGTATGACAAAATTTTTGGTGGCAAAAGATTTGATTTCTTGTAAATCGTTTTTGTACAATAGAAATAAACAAAAATGTTGAAAATTAATTTTTACTGCGTTATGTTTTTTAAGTGAATGATCGATTAAAGATTTAACTTGTTCGCGAATATTACTAAAAAAGAATTCAGGAAAATTATTTGCTTCATCTTTGGATGCAATAACTCTGTAACTAATAATACGTCCTTTAAACGACGATCGTAAGATTTCAACGTTTTCAAGAATAGGTATAGTACTATTATTTTTGTGTTTATTAGTTCGTAAGTGACTGGTCCAGCAACGATTATCTACATAAACATTGCAAACCAAGCAATGAGGCATTTTGATACAATTATAAATGTATAAACATAAAAGTACTATAAGTAGTTAACTGATAAATAATTCGCTATGAGAATAATTGAAAGGTTAAAAATCTAAAGAACGATGTGTCAAAATTTTAAATGTTGAACGACAACACGATATGTGTGCCAAATCTAACAATATACAAATTACAACAAATGGTACAAAAGTGGTACTTGAATCCTTTAGATTTTCAACCTTTCAGCTGGTACAGAGCAATAAAATAGGTACCTTATATAACAATAATTAATGTACTACATGCATCTGGTATTTGTATCCAATTTCCAGCACAGCTTCATGTTCTGTATGGTCAGCTTTTCAAGTATTCTAGTGTGATCTCAGTAGAAAAAAATAACCGACAGTCAATCAGATGCTTCCTGAAAATAACATACAAAATATTTAATTAAGTCTATACCCGCTCATTCCTTTGTGAGAAAGTAAACGTTAAGTATCAAATTTACCTTTTATTTTCCTATTTATTTATGTTTATTTCCCAGCCAAACTTCTCAACGTAATGCGGTGTACCTAATATCTTGATTTGTTTGGAAACGGTTTCGCGAGATTCCAAAGTTTTTAAAAATTAATTCTGAAAATTATAAAAATTGGATAAGTACTATAAAACGTCATAATATTATTATATTACCACTGTTTAGCACTCATTAAAAATGTAAGTAGGTATACCTGTTATTTTCCACAAATTATGAATAAATATTTCGCTTTGCATTTAACTTGCGGCAGTCAGACCAAACTCCAAAACACGCTTTCCAACACAATTCGATGTAAATAACGCTTCCTGAAAGAAAACATACATATAATTTAATTAAGTAGATACTTTAAACGTAACACGCTTAACACACGTGATAAAATGTTAACATTTACCTTTATTTTCCTAAATTAATAACGTCATTTATTTCGCGTTAATAAATCAGTCAACCACTGCACCGCTGCTTTATGATAATGAAAGCCTATGTTTTAGAATATTTGGTTTTTAAGCGAAACAATTTTTTCAATATTTTAATAGGTAGGTACATAATTAGTCATATGAGCCTGTTATTAACTATAATCATACGACCTTTTTCCAATAAAGTAACCATTTCATAATTTAATATTACAAGCAATACTTATTCAACAGTTTTATTTGACTTTATTCAACCTTCATATTTTTCTGGTCAACAAAATCTATTCCCATAAATCAGCGATATTAGGTAAGGATGGCACGCATTCACATTTACCTTATTGATCTAAATATCATCGTTTGCTTTTGATAATATAGTTTATTTTGACAGCCCTAAGTTTTTTCGCTGCATCAACAATCGATACTGTTTGCGTCGAAACTGTTTGTGATCTAATTCCTTACTCTTCATTTTTACGTTGATACACTACGTACAAGAAAAGTAGTTGATTTATTCACTATAACTTAAGGGTTTGCAACAACTTTGTAATACAGTAGGATTATCACACGATTTCGTTTTTAAACATCATGTTTTCGAAGACCTAGATACAGTCGAATTTAAGTATTCAAGTAGGGATACCGTACTCAAAGTACTCTTTCATTAGTATACAACTATCGGTTGTTGTTACTTTCGGTGTTGATTGCTGACCTGCTGCCGCTCGCTGACTTCTTCCGCTCCGCCTGCCGTCACCAACTCATCAAGCTACCTTCTCAAGAAATCGACTGTTGATTGAAAAAATGTAAGTATAATAAATAATGTAAGTGTAATAAGTTTCACTGTGTACTATCCATCTCTTTACTTGTCTAAATTGTTATGTTGTCCTTTCTAAGGTTGTCTGGTAGAAATCGCCTAGACCGTGATGAGACCGTGACCGTGATTTTTAATTAAATGTTATTACGTTTATATTTCAGGTCCGAATTTGAGTGCGAGGTCTATCACCCAACTGCTGTAATTGAAAAGAAAACTACACACACACGCAAGCAGCCTGTCGCCAACAACAACAGGAAGCGCAAGTCAGGATCATCAACGAATTTATTAGAACCAAGGTACCTAATCAAAATTTGTTATAAAACAAAGTTGAGTTTTCGCCTAGATATTCAGATAAGAAGTGCGAGCGTTCAATTAATTTTAAAATTTAGCTTCGAGCACACATGATACATTTATCATAGGCGATTGATGATTTTGTGACTGGCATTGTTGTTAGGTTTATAGTGTTTAGTGACTTGTAGCGTTCGATCGCTTCGATGCTAGCTAACTGCGTTCAGTTGCTACTTCAAGCGTTCAAATGACGACATGACCGTCGCGACTAGATTTTGTATGTGTGCTGATTGAGGTGTTGGAGCTTCCGATAAGCTACTGTTGATCACTGATCAAGTCTGGTTTGACCCTAAATAAATTATTTTCAGAGACGGTTTCACAAGATGTTTCAGAAGAACTAACATTATTTTTACTCAAGTATTGTTGATATGATGAGTTGACTGCCTATGTGGTTCGGTGGTACTGCATACGGACTGCCACGCTGAGATCGCGGATTCGATTCTCGCTCAGTGTGTAGGTGTTGCTATGTATAATATTGTATGTAATACTGAGCGAGAATCAAACCCACGACCTCTGCGTGACACATCGACGTTCCTACACAGTACCACCGAACCACAGAGGCAGTCACATAGCATAACCACATAGTATAATTTCTACAACGCTTAAAATACAGTCATTTATTTTTTATTTATTTATTTATTTATATATACACAACATACGACTATCTTTACAGGTAACGCTTAACCTAATGCGATAGTGTACCACAATAACATAAAACTTAACTTAATCTAAGTTACTAACTACACTATAAGTGACCTTTGTGAATTCGTTTAATGTACACGAAAACAAATCAATTTGCCCAGCCCACGATGTTGAACGTACGCAGCGCTCGCGTCAGTGGAGCGTGAAGCAATAGGTTGGTACGCGCTCGCGGCACCTCCAGCAACGGAGGTCGGCGCGTATATTGCTTGCGATAACCTCAGCTTTATGTATCTTTGTCATCGAAGGAAGAGACATTTGATTTGAGTAAGAAATAATGTAATTAACCGTTTTGTTTTCTATGTTGTTTCAGTAAGAAAACAAAGACCAGTCCTATCGATGTATTCGGGGTCAGTTGGAATAATGATACTGATACAGAGGCCAACGGTGGGTCATCGAGCAACCAACTGGTTTTATCATCGTTCTTCGTAAACCGTGTGGCTAATGGCACCGAGCAACGAACTGCAAACACCGACGGCGAATACTATGTCGATTGTAAAGTTTACAAAACAAGTGATGCGCGTGACACTGATTCCATGATGTTATGGAAGAAGGCACTTGTTCGTATTAAGTTCCAAACCGATACGGATACATTGCAGTGGCGTAAATTGCAAGATTTCGTACGTTCGGTTGACAAATTGTTTGAAGAACCTCCAAGATTTTATAAAGATAAATAAATAAAATAATTAAAAGACCTTTGTCTTGTTTTATTAAATGAAATGAGGTAAGCGTAAAAATCCGTCTTAGGAATCAATTAATCCGTAAACGATACCAAAATACACAACACTACTACTACACAACTAAACACTTTTTTGTTCAAAAGGTTTAAATGTATACAAGACAGTCGAGTCGATCGTATATTATTGGGCATTCTGTCACAACAGAGCGTAGGCGAACTTGTTCGACTGCGCGACAGGTGGGACAGAATGCCCAATAATATACTACTTGGCACGGGTGTTAAAGGGTTAACAGTGTACCTGGTAGTAATTGACAACCGCCGCTCTTGGACTTCGAAAGCTGACTATTCCCTAGTACATTTCGATTGAGTATCATATACGAGACGTTTTTGGACGTAATCAATTTAAGCGAGAATTTTATCAAAAGGCTGACTTACACTTACCTAATAGTCGATAATTTACAATCAGATGTATTCTTCTATAGTCAAAATTGATAATGTTGAGCGATCAATGTGTCAGCGAGTTCGGTTCACACTCCATCGAGTGTCCTCGCTTCACCTCTTTATGGCCGCGTGCCCGCCACTCTGATAGCGCCAATTACTGCCCGAGATGGGACAGAAATGTATAGATAAGACAAGATGATGTTCGACGTAAAAAATGCTAGTTACGGTTAATAATTATTTTTATGGGATTTGAACACACGCTTTTACTACATTTTTTCAAAAAAAATCGAAACACTTCCTTTTTTTTATTCTTGTGATGATTACACAAAAAAATAAGAATTATTTGCATAAAAAAATATATTCATTAAGCTGGTAGTTTGACCTTTGCAATACTATACGAAAATTTAAAATTTAAAGTCACAATATAAAATTGTTAATCTAATTATTAACTGTTACGTTGTTTTGCAATGTTTTGAAAAAAGTGAGTGTTTACTGTTGGAGTACATAGAAAACGAGTGGGATCTGACCCATCTATTGTGCAAAAAATAAAAATTTAATGTTACAAATTAAATGTTTTTTTTGTTA